>JARQSW010000393.1:1631129-1890463 GCA_030142375.1 Calameuta pallipes
TATATATATATATATATATATATATATATGTAAGAATGAAGCGACGGATGAAGATCTCGTAAAAATTATTAATCACTCTTGGATTTTTTTGTAAAAATCTTTTTTCAGGTACTTTAATTGTTACAGGAAGAAATTTTTCATTTGATCGTTCGATTTATTAATTTCCATCTCTACAGACTCAGACAGCATTGATTCAATTCTTCAACAGGATTCGATATCTCTGTCTCAGTATTAATTTCTCACGTATGATCAGAATGTCAATCTGTTGCATAAGATATTGTACCGACTGGAGACGCTTCGGCTTTTAAGATTTATCACGACATGGGCGTTGCTCTATTGTTTGTATGCGCTTGAATTTAACACGCGCGCGCTATACGATATCCGAGGAATTTAAATTCGAATGATGGATTCTGAATTTAAAAAAAATTTTTTTAACTAGACTCATATCGCTTGACATCTTCGATAGATTAGACCACATACGTGTACAGCATGCTTTCGCTTTAAATAGGTACGAAGTTTCTTTATAGCGCGTCGATAAAAAAAAAAATGCTTTTCGTTGTCTCCCCTGTGACACAGTTATCACCATAGTATGAGTTGATAACGAGGTTGACGCGTCTTTCGAAATTCTTTTCAAAATTTCGAAATACTCGTATTTGAAAAAAACGCGATATAGTAAATCGCATATAAATTTCCCGTTGGCCTCAAAAATAAAAAAAAAATAATCGATTACTGAACTTTTTTTTCTCACGTTAACAAGGGCTTCTCTTTGATTTTTTACTTGCAGAATCGCTGACCTCACTGATGATCCCGAAAACGATACACAGGGCTTACCCGGTCATGCCGCTGATTAAGAATCTGGCTTCTATGTGGCTGGCCAAACAACGCACCGAGTTTCCGTATCGTTGTGAAAAATGCGGCAAGGGATACCAACATCGAGCCACTCTGTTACGTCATACACGACACGAATGCGGCAAGGAACCGCAATTCAAGTGTCCTTACTGCACTCATCGTACCAAACAGCGAGGAAATCTTTATCAGCACATTCGTACCAATCATCCTGGCAAGAATGTCTTCTCGAGTAGCATTTAATGATTGATTGGTAAAAAAAAATCTAACGATTAGGACTAATTTAAATCGTTCGTTTAACGTTTTTTTTCTCTTTTTTTGTAATTCTCTTGAAAATGTTTTTCGATTTTATTCCAATTTTTTTGGATCCCTTTTTGTCTTTTTTTTTTTACTCAGACCACTGTTTCTATACAGTCCCGTTTCGCTAGCTTTTACTGCCTCGAGTAATTGTTAATTCTAATAGGAAATCATTTTTGATTTCACGTGTTATTAAATTGTAAAATAATGTGGCTTGGTTAGGGTTCATTAAAGTGACTTTTTGTAACGAACGTACGCGACAATTTCATCATGCGTTGTACGACTCGCATGGAAATATTTTTGCTTTTTAAATAAACTATCGAAATTTTATCGTACAAACACAATCAATTGCGTTGTTTAATATGTCAAATTAAAATAACATATTTCACATTATGTAATCCTTTGAAGTCAAAAATTATTTTATAGGAACTTTATTGTCTTAACGGTAAGAATTAATCATTGATGATTTGATGAACGTTGCGTAATAATGAATTTCCAAAAATTTTTTCAGATTCCAAAAAAATTTTCCCGACCATTCCAGTTCGAAAATATTGCGAAACTTCTTTCATTGACCGATCTACTGAATTCTCAATTTTTTAATTTTCTTAGTCGCCATAAAATGTTTTTTTTTTCAAAATTTGAGAACGGATTCTTACAAAAGTAATATTCTTGCTTACAGGACGTGGATTGACAACGTGGACTGGCGAATATCATCACCGATGTGGTCGATTTGCTCAGCCGAATTATCCTGATCGTAAACTGGCATATATGTCCAGTGCATATGTGAACTTCCGAAGTTCACAAAGGATCAACCACAATCTCGACAGAAGACCGGGAAGTTTCAAATGCCCTAAATGCGGCAAGGCTTATCGTTGGCTGAGAAATATGAAGAATCACTTGAAGATCGAATGCGGCATGGACCCTAAGGAATGCTGTCCTTATTGTCCTCATAGGACGAAATACAAGAGTAGCTTACAAAAGCACATTGCAAGGATACACTTAAGATGATCCTGAAAGGACAATCTAAATAATTTACAAATAATCTAGTTACCGATTGTACATAATTATTAAAGGCAGTAACGTCAAGTATTAAAAAAAAAAGCGTGTGTTAAAAATACCCAAAAGTACAGTTCTTACTAAAACTTTATTTAGGTTACCTTTTCCATCATTTTTTCCTTTGAGTATATGAATCGTTACGTAATACCAATGAACAACGCAAATTGCTTGTTATCGGTATTAGTTAAAAAAATAAGTGCCAAAAATATACACAAAACGTTCGATTCTTAATTGAGGTGAAAAGGAAAAAACATTTTTTTTTTTTCATAAATCCCTCTTACTCACTCCAATTTTTGTTTCAGGTATTAGGTTTGTCTGTCACTACTGTGGAAGATCATTTATGTGGTCCTCGAGTCTTCGTCTCCATAAGAAAATGGCCTGTGGCAAGCCGCCGAATTTCCACTGCGCTTACTGCAATTACAGATCGAACTTCAAAGGAAACTTCAAGCGCCACTTGGATTGTGTGCACAAAATAAAAATGTTTTAGAGAAAAAAAAAAAATGTCACAACTTTGAAGATCTGTAGCGTAATAAATTATTTTTCAGAAAACGCTTTTTCCGAATGATCCAAAAAAAAAACGTCGACAAGTCGATACTCACTACAGACTTCTCTATTTCCTTTGACAAAAATCATATTTATTATCCAGTTATCTTCGAAGGACAGTCAGCCACCATATCGTACGTACTTGCACGTATTTTGTAGTGAAATTGATGTTTTAACCATTACGATTGTTTGCCCCGAGTGGCATGATCTCGATCGCTAGATCAATCCTGGCATGATCGTGATTCGATGTTAAGACCCAGCCAGTAATCGATATAGGCGGCTTTTGCTCAAAAAATAAAATAAATAAAAGCGTACACAATCTGTATCGATTAATAAAATGAATATAATTTGCCATAACTTTTTTCAGATACACCACTGTTTCCCATAGTGAGACCAAGACTTCACGTTTGCCCACGTTGCGGCCAGATGTACTCGTGGGCCTCGAATTTGCGGAAGCATCTGAAAACCGGATGTGGACTGGTCACCTGTGAAACTCACTTTTCCTGTCAGTACTGCCCTTACAGGTCCAGGATCGAAGCCAGCTTCATCAAACACCTCCTCTCGGTGCACAATATCAAATAGAATGCACGTTTATTCATATTGCGTAATATTAATATTTCATCATATCAAAAGCGCTTCCCTTGGTCTTACATGTTCACCGTCATTTTTTATACCCATGCAACAATTGTACAGACGCAATAACGACGATAAGACAGTCGAGCGAAAATTATACTGACGAAACTACGTAGGTATAAATATCGAGCGTGTTAAGTGATTTGAGTGTCATTCACTTTATTGATTAATATTCGAAAAATTAATTGCTCACTTAATATTTTTATCGTACAATACAATTTTCAATTAAATTTTATATCAGACTCGAAGGACTATATTTTTTTATTAATTTTTGCCGCTATACGTAATGCGATTTGATTTTTTATATGGTAACCAAAGTCAGTGTCCGGCTCGTTGCATACAAGAATTATGAAATTTTATTATTACAGATATTATCGTAATTTATTTTATAACGACGATTAAAACCTGTATCAAGATAGTGAGAGAATGTTGCTAACTTCAATTAACACAGTGCAATGTAATTTACATGTTAAACGAGAAATTTCATGCTGCTAGAACTGATCGAGATATTCATCGATATCGAAACCACGTGTCCGCGAGAATTCATCTTAATATTAATCCTAACACTTCGAATAGGTAATAATCGAAGTAAGTATTATTTATCAATGAGACAGAGATCTGACTGCGTAAAGAGTAAATCTAAGTGTCGCCATGTTCGAATATTGATTTCTAAAATAAATCCTCTGTACATATCAATAGAATTATATCCTCTTTACAATGCACTAATCACCGTAGAATGGAAAGCACGATTAATGCAGATTTTCTAGCAACGAGTCAATCATTTTCTGTATATAAGTTAAGAAGTAGGAATAAAACGAGAATCCACTCGCTATATAATTAATTCGTATAAGACCTTCCGCAATACTAACATAAGTGTAAAATACAGTTTGATAATCAAAAAAGCAATGGTTCCTTATTACGAAAAAAAAAAAATTAATTTTTTCTCAAACTTGTTTCCGGCAGCTTTTCTGATCGATCACTCAAAATTCTGTTACAGTCCAGTGGGATGACACAGAACAATCTGGACCAATCGTACTTCACACGGCCGTATTACAATGCAGTGAAATATCAATGGAGGGTCTACTGGATAAGAATAAGATCTCATCGATAAGATGCTTAAGGTCAAGGGTCGAAGGAGGTTCGCATCCGTGTCCGACCTGCGGAAAATTATTCGCCAGTGGCGGTCATCTTTCCGCGCACAGGAGACGTTACTGCGGCGTGACAGCAAATATAATGTGCTGTCATTGCAATTATCGTTCTAAACGCATGTGGGACATGAAGGTTCACCTTAACGGTGTACACGGGATCAGCAAGACCAGCTGCAAGATCAATAAAGACATCATAAGGATCAAGCGAAACAAATAATCCAATCGATTGTCATATTGATCTAAATTTTGTACAGAGTCTTTAAATTAAATAGCAATTCATGTTTTTCCTTTACGTACAACATTGTCTTTGTTTCTTGTTGTGGGTGTCTGTCCTTGTTAAGAAATGTCGTGCGCGAACAATGAAAACTTCAGATAAAGTCTTCAGGAAAGTTTTCAGTTTTCTAAATTACGCTTTACTATAACTAATTTGTATTCCCTTGTTGCAGATTGTGTGCATCCTTGTGGCCGGATGTCCACAGTGAAGATTGAAAAGGAAGTGGAACTTGAGAATTTGGATGCTATTGGCAAATTCTAAGTCTTAGGGGGGTACTGGCAGGACCAGATATCATTGTCCAAGTGGTGCAAAATTAAACAAGGGCAGCAAACACATTTCTAAGGATCATTGTATACTTCTTAACAAAGAGACGGAGGTTAAAAAAATTAATGCTTGTAAAATTGTATCAATTTTTGTAATGGATTCTCTTGATTCTCACCATTGACTTTTATAGGAGAGAAATAAAATTAAGGTCTTAGCATGCCTATTTTTGTAGGAGGTGGTGATACTCCTGTTGCTTGGAGACATAGTCAAAAATATTTCTGCTTATGTGTAACACAAGCGTTACTTCTGTCTGTCTCTACTCCAAAGATACACCAATATCATACTATGCATGTAATACTGTTATTACAGGGAAGGTAAAAGCTCTGTGAATTTACAGAGGTTGATTCTAAAAGTGCCTAAAGCATTTTTTAAGTAGCTACGGCCGTGTAAATTCATATTCGATATGCGAAACGCTGCGATAGTACAAAACAGCGATATGATGAGTATGTGATGTTTTTTAGAAAAAAGGAAAGGTCAAAAAGTTACCAAGAGTGATTAAATAAAAATTGGACATAAAAGTTCAGGATTATAATATAGTAAGAAAAACTGATGAGAAATCTCATACGTGTTTCAGAAATGGCAATGGACTACCTTGATGATAAATTCCCAATAGAATTTGAATTCGACGAGACGAAACCAGCCCTTTTATGTGAAAGCACGTCCTCCGAGATCTCCTCGTACTTTGATCGTGTCGTTAACGTGGCTGAGGAAGAAATCGACCAGAAGACAATTCCAACGTTCAGGAACTCTGCGAGGCTAAAGATACGAGCCGAGAAATTGGAGCGAATGAAGGAAGAAAGAATCGACGTGGTTTCTACTAGTGTAAATAAAAGCTCAAAGAAACCACGTCGTCGTCCACGAGCTACGAGAACAGTCCTGCCTTCGTTGACAAAGCCAGACAAAAATGCCATGTATTTTTGTATAATGTGTATGTACAAGACATCTCGACCGGTTGACCTCAAATACCACATAATGAGAGTCCACGTGTAGTCGCGTACGTACTAAAAGGAAAAAAAAATACAGACCTGACGTTAAAAAAAAATATTGTAGGAACATTTGACATAATAAAACGATCCTACCACGTGTCTGTCCATGAAAATGAAATCTGATGTTTTGAATCGTAGCTATCTTAACCCTGCACCATACTGATTTTATCTCAGCGCACTATTCAAAAGCATATAATAATTATCGTTGTGTGTATGTGTGTATGCGTATATGTGTGCATTCACGCTCCTCTTATCATTTATTCTATTCTTTATTTTTTCTTTAGTCTGATTTCGTTAAGCCAGCCTGTCGGGAGCAGAGGAGCAGTAGCAGCGACACTAGCGGCGGCGTCAGTAACTAAAAATCGTATAATTGCATCCAAGAAAAAAAGTTCATGTATAAAAAATAGAGATCTTTTCGATCTCTTTTGTTATCGATCGTCTCGAATCCGTCTAACGTATGAATGATCGATTATGCTTTCAGACTCGAGAATGATGGGATTTGTCAGCTGCCAGAGAGTCACGTATCCGTGCAAGAATTGCGGCAAGGTCTACAACTACCACTCGAGCCTTGCCAGACATCTTAAACACGAGTGTGGCGTCGAACCAAAGTTCCATTGTCCTCTGTGTCCTTACAGGACGAAGCACAAGTCCAGCTTGAACACTCATCTTAACGGCCGACACATGAAGCTGCTCAGTGAGTTCTACAACATGCCTAACGGGACTGGCTCGTCTTTGGAAGGCGGCGACGGGAGTTTCCATTGAAATTCGAGAATTGGGATTAGGAATAGGACATGTGATCCTGATCCTCCTCTGCCCGGGATAACGTTGCGTTTTCGTTTAGCCCGTTAACAAACTAGATAGACGTGTGTAACTCGTCGTCGTCGTTTGTATAGTGTGGAAAAAAAAAAAGTTCCAAAGCGAAAAATTGTGACAATTTGTACAATTAATCGATGCGTTAACTTCTATCGACATAGAAGTAAAAATAAACCGAACAAGAATTAGAACAAAGGATTCTCGTTGGTGCGATTTAATAGGTAAAATTTCGTCTACACACGAATCGTATGTTGTCGTATTTACAAAGAGCAAAAAGAAAATATACAAGGAAAAGTTCGTTATTTAAGTTAAATGACAATGAACATTAATAAAAGGTATATTCAATTTGAAGCGCATTAAAGAAATTTCGTAAATCGATAAAATTTTGTCTTCTGGCAATCGTGTAAGAAATTCACGATTGTAAATTGGTATGACGATCGTTCTATAATCTGGATGAAATTTGTGATAATCCTCACTGGATCATTATTCGCAGTAGGGTTATCTTGATTACTTTATGTTGTTCAAAAGTGCATTATTGTTCCTTAACTTCACGAGAATCTCGCGATCCTCTATCTCTGTCTTTCTCATATCGAATCTCTGTATCTTATAATAGCTTTCGTTCGTGAAATATTAACGAACCGTGGACATTTTCAGAACGGAGAACGGAAGGCACACTCAACACACCAAGCGACTTCCGGTGTCCACGTTGCGGAAGATCGTACAAGGTTCAAAGGTCATTGCGACGACACTTGATCGTAGAGTGCGGAAAAGCTCCAAAGCACAAGTGCCCTTACTGTCCGCACTACAGCAAGTACAGAGCCAGCATAGCCAAGCACGTTGCTCATAGACATCCGAATCTGCCGTTCTTCTAGGTCGACGTGCAGCAATTATATATATATATATATTTTTCCCCACATTAAATCAAACAAGAAATCCGTACTAGTTGTACCATACGAGATGTACTTCATGCTGTAATCTTAAACGCCTAAAAATAAATTATCTAGACACACCCGAAAGCTCTGAAGAAATTCCCTGAAAATCATCTATACTAATATTTTGCAAATGACGGAACACATTTTTTTAATTGGCTTTTTTTTTGTGATTGCAATTCGAAAGATTTGATTAATTTAATTATAAATATTTGTATAAATGTTTTTTATACTTTATTACTCGAATCGTCAAATAAAATGATTTTCTTTAATGCTGATTTCAGACTCCATAGATGAAACCATTGAAAGCGGGACAAAGTACACAAGAAAAGCACGCGGTCAAGGCTACTTTTTTTGCAATAAATGCGGAAGGCGATATCATCAGGAAAAGACACTGAAGAGACATCTGAGAAAAGAGTGCGGAAGAGAACCGACTTTTCAATGCTCATATTGTCCATATAAATCTACGTATAACAGTTATTTACAGATACACATGAAGAACCACAGAAAACTTACTTCCCATCCGCGTATTCCACATTATAAGTGTCTAAAAAAAATGTAAAATTCTATTTTCACTATATTTGCTATATACCCATATAAGGCTACGAGCATTTTCCCTGTAGTATATTATTATATTTATTTCCAATAATATTGGGAAATCGATGTAAGGGCAATTTAAGTGAAAACAAATCTATATACTAAAGTGGCACAGTGGCAAAAATAAATCACGTCGATAGAAAAGAAAGAGGTTATTCGCGTACCTGGAGGCCTCTATTAGACAATCGTGTTTGTTTTTTTTATTATCCTTCATCAAGAAAAAAAAGAGATAATATAGATTTCAGTCAAGGTTCTCAAATAGGTTAGTTTTTTTCTTTACTAACTGTCTTCTTGTTCTGTTTCAGTTGATGCGCACTATGGATTGCTCGGGAACTTCAACTGCGTCCAGACGACAGACGGCCAACAGAAACACGCTTGCAGCGCCTGCGGCAAAATGTACAAGCATAAACACCATTTGAAAAGGCATCACGACTTCGAGTGCGGAATTGATCCTAAGTTCAAGTGTGCATTTTGCCCTCACAAAACAAGATACAAGAACAGTTTAATGAAGCATATTTTCGCGCGACATCACAAGCTCTGGGGTGTTACGTCGCAGCTTGAAAACAGTCAGCAACAAGCAACAGAGACAAGTGGTGATGTCGAAAATACGTTACAACTGCAAAATAACATTTTTCCTGCGTACACGGATGTTGCCCACAATCTTTAAGTAGGTCTGTGTATTGTACATAAGGAGACAAGAGAAAGAAAGAAAAGTACCTGGAAATTAAACAGTCCAATTCTTTTATCCAAATCCATTCCTTCTTTAGATTTTTCGGCTCATCAATTTACGGATGTCGTATGCAGTTATGACACAATCGAATATGTGATCTGTGTTTTGTATAGTGTATTTTAGAACGTAATAGTGCAAGATCATCCTTCTTCGAGCAAAAGAAAAATTTATTAGACTCATTTTATTCGTCAAGTATTTATGCGATTGGTTATTATGAGTATTTTTGTCAACTAAAAAAAAATCTCTCCGCTTTTTTTATTTTACAGGTCAACATTACAGTCCGGCCAATTGGACCGTAGCCACTTTGCCATCGACCTCTCGTGAGGATCATTATTTCCGTCAACTTCGTTCGATGAGTAAGGACGAATCCTTATCGGATAAGGAGAAATCGAAAAAACGCGGTTGGGGCCCACGAAAATATCGTTGCGCGGATTGCGGCAGGACTTTTGCCCTTGCCGCATCCTTGACACGTCACAGGTCCTTGGAGTGCAGCGGACAGTCGTCCCGGACGTCGAAGAGAAACGAATCCTTCGCCAAGAAGTCAAAAGATCACGAGTGCAACAGATGCGATCGTTCCTATAAATTTTTGACGTCATTATGGCGTCATCAGAATTTGGAATGCGGCGTGGAGCCAAAATTTGCTTGTCCAGTCTGTCACGTTAGGTTTGCTCAGAAAAGTAATCTCGACAGGCATTTTCGAATATGTCATTAATACCCCAAATATTTACTAATATATTCACAGACGTAGTATGTATCAATTAATTAAATGTTTCACGCAAAGTTTTCCTTTTCCTCCAAATTTATCCATAACAATCATTTATTCAGTATTTTTGTCCAAGTTTATAATGATTGTATAAGTATCGTCATGTTGAAAGTCAAATAAAATAGTGGAATGCGTGGTAACTTGTTATGGTCCTGATCGATATTTGTTTTTTTGTTTTTTTTTTTGTCACAAACATTATTACAAATAGTTTTTCATATTCTTCTTTTGCTTCCAGAAAGATTCCAGGTGTGCTTTATGGATTTTCTACCAGCTGAAAGAAATTCGAATTTTTTATTGAATCCTGGGATACCACTAATCTGTCCTCATTGCGGTAATATTCACAAAACGAAGGAGGGTCTTACGAAACATATCAAGTTTGATTGTGGCGCACAGAAAAAACTTACTTGTTACATATGTGCCGCACGGTACAAACATAATGTTAGTTTACGAAGACATCTGCTTCAGCAACATAACGTCTATCGACCACCCAAATTTTCTGTACCTAAACGAATTTTTGCGTAATAATATTGTTGATCGATACACTCGACACGTCACTTTGACAAATCAAAGAGATACGTTTATATTTGTTTATCTTCATTTTAATTAATTTATCTTCAATAGCAAAAAGTGATCAGGTTAGTTTTCTGTGTTCAACATAATAATTGTATAACAATATTGTTCAACAATTACGCACAATTTTTGTGTTAGCTCTATTGTTGAATCAATGACACACAGAAGAAATAAAATCCGATATTCTGCTATCTACTCAAAATTTTGGGGTTTTCATTCCGAGTGTACAAATACAAAAAATGAAACACAGTTCAATCCACCAATTACAAGCAGCGTTTATAAAACTGCAATCGTATTTTATATATTCGATCCGGATCATCCTGGCGACATTAATAAGATATATGGTGACTATTTATTTTTGCACAAAAAAATTAATAAAAAGATGCTTCTACAAGAAGGCGATATACGATCCGTGGGGAAATTTGATTAATTTATTCCATTTCCAATTCTTGATCCTCAATAAAAACAGTGGAACTAAATGTTACTGGGGATATTGATTAATTTAGCATTTTTATTTTCAGAATCGACAAAACATTCTACAGTCGCATCCTTTTTTGAGAGGCTGTTATTCTGATTTTAACTAACAATGGTATTTTTTTTCAGAAATCTTCAAGTACCTCTTCGAGCGTCTTTCGGAAACTAAATCGAGACTCGCGATTTATCTTAACGTGCAGGATCTGCCTCTGAAGTGTTCGCAGTGTTGTAGTAAATACAAACTGAAACACAGTCTTTATAAAAATCTGAAGTACGAATGTGGGGGGCAGAGGAAATCTCTTGTGACATCTGCGAGAGACATTTCAAGCAAAATTTCAGTCTACGTCGGCATGTTCGTCAAAATCACAAAATATATCGACCGCCGAAGAAACAGTAAATTCGCTTTGCAATCGAAGACAGGCATTTTGAAGATGCCGGTGGGAATTTTTGAAAATTTCTATAGTGGTATGACAAATTGATTTTTCAAAATTCTGTATGGACCAAATTTGTTGGGGCTTTTTTATCGTGAATCGGAAATGAAATCGGTGAAGGATAAAGAGTATAAAAGATTATTTGTACTGTAACAAAAAAAAAATTATAACATACGATGAATAAATTGTTGCTTTGTTAGCAAGCACTTTGAAAACTTTTCATCCTGCAACCATCTTTGATTTGTCATTTTACATTAAATCGGCTTGTACTAACTTTCTTTTTTTCCATTTTTTTTTTTGATTTCAGAAATCAATTTCTGAAGACGATCATTGGAATTTTTTCCAATAAATCCGTCTCACGTACACAGCAATTTTAATATGTGCACGATTTTGTTTTGCTTCAGGGTATATACACGTAATCATTACACAATTACCACGAAGACAATGCACCCATTTCAGTTTCATGAACTCAAACTCAAAATTAACTTTCATTTTTATAACCAAAAAGAACGCAATATTTTTAACCATCATGACATGACAAATTTCCAAAATCGCATTAACATTGAAATCCAAATTCAAAATTTTTCCCAAAACCCTATCAAACGCAGTTGACTCAAAACCCGGCGTTCCAATTACCTGGAATATTTTCAAAATCGATCCCAGGCCAACATAGTACGTTTCCCAAAAATTTTTAAAAAATCATAACAATCAGTGAACCCGAATTCATCCTTAACTGCATTTTGTTCCAGAGATTCACGGATGGAACGTCAGAGGATACCTGCACAACTACGGTTCAACGGAGAACGCCGAAGGATCCGTGCAGGCGATAGGCAGTATGGAAATTGCAGATTTCAAACTCCTGGATAATAAATCGATAACAGTTGAACCCAGCTACAAGAGACACGTCTGTAGCTACTGCAAGAAAGTCTATCTGCTGAAGAACCTTTTGAAACGGCACATGCAATATTCCTGCGAGATGATACCGAAGAGTGCACAATTCGCGTGTACATTCTGCCCCTACAAAAGCATGTACAAAGCCAACATGGAGAGACACGTGAGAAACGTCCACGACGCCGGTGCGATGAAATTCCACTGTGAGCTCTGTAACTTTCGCAGCAACTACACGTTCTGCGTCCGTCGTCACATGAAAACCTTCCACAACGTGAGCAGCGACGAGAAGCAGTAATCCAGTACGAGATTGCATTACGACTAACGACTTGCCAAATAGAATTTGATAATAGAAATCATGCTCGCACTGTCTATTAAAAAAAAAAGATTTTGATCGATAAATCGCCTGGGATTATATGACGATTCAGGAACGTCGTAATTGAAGTGGGGAAAAAAAGGGAAAATTAAAAAAAGATCAGAAGCATGAGAGCGAACGAATGTAATCAAAAGAGGAATCGAACGTTACGTATATTTTGGACGTTTGTCTTAGAAAATTTTTGTTTAGTCTTTAATTAAATTTTTGTCTTCTTTTCAATTGTATCGTATCTCCCTCCCTCCACCACTCTCTTTCTTTATTCTTGTCATTTTTTTTGCAATTCTATAATCCTTTTCTTTCTTATTGTTTCAGTGTCGTGGCCGTACAAAGCCATGTTCGGATTCGATGCCAGCAACGTTATTATCCAGCGGAATTCGACACGTGTCAATTGTGACGTCCGAGGACGGACGTTTCAGTGCACGGACTGTGGGAAGTCTTATGCGGTTCAAAGGTCACTCTGGAGACATCGTAAATTCGAATGCATCAATTCACGGCCTAAATTCACCTGCGAGCTGTGCCCGTACAAGAGTTCGCATAAGTGGTGTATTGAGAATCACAAGAGGAAACATCACGCGTGCGCTGATAAGCAATACCATTGAGACTTCATAGTAAAGTGGATGACATTTTTATCCAAGTGGACTTTAAAGAAACAAGGAAGTGTGTTATGCAAAATCGTCATCATAAAAAAACATATATATATATATATATACCATATACATATATATATAATAAAACGACAAGATATTTGCAGACAGCCAATGCTTCCGGTTACAAAAATTCATTTTTTTTTTGTAATAACAAACTCGTAAGACGACTGCAAAAATTTACTTGACCATACCTTGAAGCGAGCTAGGCTGCCCTGAGATTTTTTTCATCTCGTACTTAAGGATAACGCTGATTCATATCGAATCTTGATCTATGGATTTTTTTTCTTATCATTTTTTTCTCTGTCCTCCATCCGCATTTTGCGATCGCAAGTTTTACTCGGTGCTGTGTACGCGGATTTTACCAATGAAAAAAAAATAATAATAAACGTACAAAAGTTATAACTTAAAAAGCCTTTGTTTCATTTTACAGGATTATCAATTGTTTTTTATCCTAATTCTTGTGCTTGCCTTTAATAACATTCGGCAGGTGATTACGACGTTGAGAATTTACATGAATTTCATTCTCATAGGAACGGGTGCTTTAATCGGTATTTCTTGTATTGTTTGTTTCAGAATTCCTTGTCGAGAATTTCGAAGATGAGGACGAGTGCTTGACGAATGACGAGGAGGAGCAGGTGTCTAATGAAAGTTTTGTCAAAGTCATCAAAACGCCGATAACGAACGTCAAGGGAATTTCGGAATTATTCGAAGTATCGAAGGAGGGTGAGATTATATTAAAGTCTAATGAAAATAATATCCTCACCCTGAAGGATCCGTCCTACGAGTGCGAATCCTGCGGGAAAACGTACGCCTGGGCTACGTCGTTGAGCAGACACCGTAGGGAATGTCAAGAGAGAAAGAAATTACGTAAGCAAACCGAAGATATTAACAGCGACGAAGAAATTATAAAAGATTCCACAGAGAATCCAGGCTCTTCGATATCGTCTCTTCACGATGAAGAAGATATGGTCCAGGAAGATGCTGTGGCGAAGTACAAGCCACGATTTCGCGAATTGCAAAAATACGTATCTAAAGATGGCGTATACTCGTGTTGGGACTGCGGCAAGTACTATCTGTGGGCCTCTTCTTTGTCCAGACACAGGACCATCGAGTGTGGACCTAAAAATAAGAAAAGATTCGTCTGCAATCTTTGTAATTATCGTACGGGATACAAAGGAAATTTTGTGAGACACCTAAAAGCACCAAGACACATAATGCACAGCAGTTTGGAAAAGAAGAGAATGCAAATTGCTACAATGAAAAAGAAGAATATCAGCGAGGAGGCTGATGAAGAGTTAGAAGAGACAGGTTAAAATGTGAATAATAGAAAAATACATTTTTTTAAATATAAAGATATTGATCTTAATTAGTGAAAATAAATATAATTCGTACCTATAGTTATCTTGGTTTATGTACTCTGTTGATGTATCTTTGTATCAAGAGAATCCTGGTCCCACTTTTATTTTTTTTTCCAGATTCCTCAAGATATCAACTCGCAGCCTCCCTATGTCCTCGTAGTAAAAATATTTGTATGCACAGTGCTTAATAATGGAGTGCGCGTAAAGAATGACTTGATCTTTTCTTTTTTTTCTTTTTTTTCATCTTCTTGCTCTCTCTCTCTTTCTCTTTAAGGTTATTACAAGAAATTCACAAACCCCATGCCCAATCTAACCTCAATCGTTCTGTTTCAGCCTACCGTAAGATGTACATGGGCGATCAGTTGCTCGGCTACACTTGCACCAAGTGCAGCAAATTCTACAAGATGTGGAGCAACTATCTGAAGCACAAGTGCGAACCACCCCAATTCAAGTGCACCCTCTGCCCGTTCGCTGCATTCAAGGCCTTCATTCTTCACGCGCATCAGGCTGAACAACACTTCAAGACACCGTCGTCAAATACTTGAATCAATTGGTTAAACGTCATCGCGAAGAAGACTGGAGCTTTTTGTGAAAGATTTGAGATTTTTACGTTTGGAACGTACATAATTCTTGGAAGATTTTCTGGACATTTGAATCTTATGCTTTTATCACATGTTCTCTTTATCATTATGCTGTTTCCTAATATCCTCGAGAATGTGCTCGATATATCAATGAAATTTTTGGATGAACCTTTTTTTCTTGAAATTTTATACATATTTTGAATCTGATGATGATTTCGTCATTCGATTCTTGGCTATGCACTAATGCATGTTTCTTTAGACTGATCTTTTTTTTTAGTGTGCCTTGTTTTTAATTACACGTTCAATTATTTTCTTTTTAACGTGTCTTTTTGTTACTTTACACTCTTAGAGTCGCGAGAAACTCGCGCATACGTAGTATTTATAATACCTGTATTTTCATAATATCAGTAATAAAATGTAAAACGATTAAACGCACTTTAGCGTCGCGACGTCTATTCAATTATCGTTGAGTCAGACTGTGGGTTCCATTGTATACTTTATTTGTGCTAACTTATTCATTATTTTCAGGTACTCGTCATCTTTCTGTAATTATATCACGAGTGTAGAGTTTAACATAGATTTATCTTAAAGCTTTGAGGAGGAAGGAATTCAATAAATTTCACCTACTCAAATCCAACCGTCTGTCAATCTTGCTAAAAAAATAATTTTTTTTTCTTCTGTTGCTGTTATACGATTATGATTTATTTCCAAAAAAAAAAAAATCAAAAAACAAATATAAAATATCCACACTCTGTAAGTGCAACGAGTTCCTCGCCTGTTTTATTATTTAATTTTTTCTCCTTCTATCATTCTGTCATAAAATTGTGAATAATGAATTAACAATAAAAATAACAAAAATCAAAAAGTAAAACCATTAGACACAGTTAGCCACAGCCATTGGATAATGGGTAGTATTTCTTTTTTTATTTTCAGACTGTTTGACCAGAAGTCAAGTACACATATGCAAAATGTGTGGAAACGTGTACATGTATCTAAGTACCCTGTCACGTCACCTGAGAGACGAATGTGGCCAAGCACCGAAGTACCAGTGTCCATACTGTCCTACGAGAACAAAGTTGCACTGCAATTTATTGAAGCACATAAGAAAAATGCATATGCCATAGAGAACCATGTAAATCTGCAAAATTTTCATTACTTTGTAAAAATATTGTAAATTAATTCAATCATTCTTCGCACGATTCTCATTAACTTTATTGCACCCGAAGTTAGACGTATAAGCACGAGAAGAATATTTCTGTATATAAATAAAGGTGGCAGTGAACCACCATAAGATATTTATTTTATATAACAATTTTTTTGTCTCACTCGATCAATTATTGATTCAACGAGAAACACACGAATATCAGTAGTTCTGCACGATGACCTTTCCGGACAAGATGCAAATTTGTGATTCAATGAATTTCTCACTAACCCAATCACAATTTTTCTTTTGCAGACTTCAACATCTGTCTGGCTTGTTCGAAATCTTACAAATGGCGGAAATCACTGCATCGACACGTGAGAGAAAATCCGGAATGCTGGCCGATACTTCTCACTTCAGGGAATGAGGATTTCATCAAGCAGATTCATTATAAATTATTGTACAACGTTAACAATTGAGTATTTTATTGTTTATCTTTGTTCTTTCTATTGTTTCTAAATTCTCATAGCTATATGTCCTCTTTGGGAGGGACTTTGTACATAATATTTTTTATATAATAAATGTTATATACTGATACAATCAAGTATCGGTTCTGCCACATTGGCACGTCATTATGATAATTGCAAAAATTGACTTAATCATTTTTGTTTTCTTCTTTACCAGCATTCATTGTATTTTTCAACCAATAATCATTCTCATGACGAACCGTTATTATTTTTAAATTCGTGATTTACTGATTTTTCACATTTTTTACAGATACCTGACTCGTACGGAATACGAACAAGATTTATCCCTGTGGACAATGCGAGAAGACATATGCATATGGATCTTCCCTTTATCGTCGTTATTTCGAGTTTATCTTAAACTCGAATGTGGCAGATCAGCCCAATTTCACTGTCCCTACTGTCGATTGACTAAGAAACATAAATTTAATCTGGACATGTCGTATGCACACATATTTCCCACAAGCACCGCACGCTCCAACTATGACTTCAATGTCATTGATAAGAGCGAACTATCTTGTCTACAAAAATAACAAAACAAAAACTGTCACAAAATTTTTTGGCAAAATCCCATAGATTTTCCTGCATAAATATTTACACGTGTAACAATTATGATTGCACGTGGCAAAAACAGTTAGAATAAATAAGATTTTTTTTCAATACAAAATTTGACTGTCCTATATCCATTATGATATTCTTAATATCTTCATTTATAATACTGAATTTTGTTTTATAGAAATTTTTCAAATTTTTTAATTCAGATTTTTAAAATTGTATTAAAGACTAAAAACTCGGCCATTGGTTGTCATGGTCATTAAAGTAATGAGAGAAGTGACCTACTGTTTTAGCACTGGTTACGCATTAATTCTACAGCAATTACTGTTGGCAGCAATGAAGTTCGGGAATGAAAGCTTAGTCTTATTGATGCGTGTATCATTAGTATCACGTCAGAATATAGTGCTACCCTTTAATTACCCAGGAAACACAAAGTCCAAAAAACGTCCTTAGGACATCCTGTGAGACAGAGATTGTCTTATGGCCATCTTAAAGATGACTTTTGAACGTCCGCGTTATTTCGGTACTTATTAATTGTGCTGCATTTGATACCAATTCAATATCAAACGTATACATACAATTAGTATTGGACTTTATTGCTATTTGTATTTTTTTAAAAAATGAATAAATTTTGTCGTCGAGATTTTGGTTGACGGTACAAAAGACGTAGATACAACGACTATTAACAACAATTGTATATACATAATATTTGTATCTTCATTGTACTAACAAATTCAAATTATTTTTTTTACAGGACAACAGCCAAAACACGACCGGACTTATTGGTGTAGCGACTGTCACAAGTCTTACAATCTAAAGTCCTCCCTCACGCGACATCGCCGACTGGAATGCGGGAAGAATCCTCAATTCAACTGTCCTTATTGCGGTTTCAAATCAAAGCGAAAGGACAATTTGAATCAGCATATATCGACTATACATAAAATGTCATTCTTTTAGAATGTCAAAAAAGATTAGATACCTTTAAAAAAAAAACGTCCAATTGGGCATAATGAGAAGGGCAACAAATTTTTGAACGAATGTTCAGTGAATTTCGAATGATTCGAAGATAATGGCACAGGGTGAAGAAATTTTGAAAAAAAGAATGGCAAAAATCCCATCCTTCAATATTTTCATCTCCATTATAGAGACGCTAGTGATAAATAAAAATTTTGACGTTTTTCTTACAGAAACCTTTTTTGTTGCCTATTTGTACCTATGACTTTCTTCTTTCTTCTTTTCTCTCTCTATTCAATCAGTGTCGCAGCATCCACGGAATTCTGCGACCTAACCAAAAAAAAATTCTTCTAACGTGACGTCGCCGCACTGTGGTCACTTTAGAACAAGTACTAAAAGATATTGTCCGGATTCTGTTTCAGGTCTGAGAGTCCCTTTGGTCTTTGGTCTTTTCAAGAAACCCTTTGCCTGCAGGCACTGCGATCGCAGCTACAAGAACAAGAGTTCTCTTAATCGTCACGTGCAATATGAATGCGGCAAAGAGAAGCGATTTAGCTGTCCAATCTGCCATAGAAGATTAATACAGAAGAGTAGCCTCCACAAGCACATGCTCGTGGTCCATGGAATTTGAATGTTTTAATTATCTTTTTTCCCCACTCCTTGTCTCTGCTTTTTTATACCTACGTTACGTCACAATACCAAAATAACGATTTTTCCCCATTTTCACTGATACCCATGAACATAAAAACTGAACAATCCCCATACGACTTCCACTCCCAGTCTTCGAATTATATTTTTATAGACACTTAAATTTAGTCGTGTAACTTTTATTCGCGAACCAGGCAAGACAAGAAGAAACAATAAACTGTGCTAAAGTTGTGCCTTGATTGGTATCGTGATATCGTACTGATCGTATCGTGTCGCTATGACGTTATCAGGTCAAACGTTAAAGCTTGCGATATGAGAAATCCGAAATTTGTATATAATACTATATTATGTATAGACATATATATATATATACTAGATATAAATGAAAGCATCGTATCAAGATTCGATTTGTATATTAGTTGATTTTTTTCCACGAGGTTTGCGGGATGAATAATTTGTTGATGTTTGTTTATTGACTTATATTTATTTATATACATTTATTTCTTTTTTTATTATTTTTAATTACACCTCTATCTTTTTCACTCTTTATCTCTATCTTTATCTCTAGCTCTATCTCTCTCTCTATCTATATCACTCATCGCACATTAGCTACTTAGTTACGACGGGCTGGAAAGGAAAAACGCATCCTTTGGTTAAGAGTGGGTTTACGTGAGGACGCGTTCGCGAATACCAAAGTAATTATAATTAGAAGAAAAAAAAGTTTCCAAAATTCACAACAAAAAATACTGTAGGAATAATTCTACCCGTAGAATCATTCCCTTGACGGTATAAAAATGTGATTGGTCGTTCGCGAACGCGTGCACAAAAAGGACATTGCAAAATTTATCCTGGGTGATCCTTCGGGGCTATTGGCTGAGTCGTTTGTGTTGGTGGTTACGGGTTTAATTATAATTTTGCAGTAACATCATTATACCTCATCCGTATCCAGCAACAGCCTACAATACCAAGTTCCATCTATATACATGAATTTAGGTCCCTCTCTTTTGATCCCCCTAAGAAGAAAAGAAAAGAAAAAAATTTTCCTCCCCTCATTCAATATAGAGGGAAATAAATATTAATAGACATTAAATCCGTCCACTCCTATACCCTCGGGTCCCGTTCGATCTCATATTTAAAAAAAAAAAAAAAACGAAAAAACCTCTTCCTCCATTTTTCTTTTTTCGTTATTTTTAATTTTCCTTTGCTTCTCCTTTGCGGACTGTTACAGGCATGGGCGCGTTACTATCCCTCCTACGCTCGGACTACAAGGACTCCGTAAAGAAGAGAGAGAGTCTATCGGAGACTTTGGTCGGTGGCGCCGGAAACGATCGTACACGCGAAGTCGTGTTCCCGGACTCTTTCGAAGTGTTGCCACAGCCGCGTGATCTCAGCGTAGTCTACATGGGGGTACCGCACGAGCAACAAAGGAAATTCAGGTGCCGTTTCTGCGGCAAGGGATATCGCTGGAAGAGCACGATGCGTCGGCACGAGATGGTGGAATGCGGCGGGAAGCCACCAGCATTTCAATGTCCGGAATGTCCTTATAAAGCCAGACAGCGCGGCAACCTAACCGTACATTATAAGCGTCATCATCAGAAGATGGGTTACGACGAAAGTGCCTAGTACCAACCAGTTCATCTACCACTTATTATTATTATTAATAATATTATTATTATTATTACTACTACTTTCGTCATTTTTTTTCTTCCTCTTCTTACTCTTCGTATCTTCGTACTTCGTTTTGATAAGTGTGTCGGGGCTCTTCCTCTTGAGCGTGTATATGACTGTGCTTGTGAGAGTGCGAGAGAGAAAGAGAGAGAGAGAGAGAGAGAGAGAGAGAGAGAGAGAGAGAGAGAGAGAGAGAGAGAGAGAGAGAGAGAGCGAGAGAGAGAGAGAGAAAGAGTGAGAGAGAGATACGAATGACGTACTTTAAAAGAGGAAGAGTGACCGAAGACTAATGAAATTTTCAAGATAATTTGAAACTATTATTTTTATCTTCCTCTTCTTTTTCTTCTTTTACTTACTCTGTTTTTATGTCAATTCATACCTCGAGTCGTGGCGAATGCTGCGACTCCTAGAGACTTAAGTGTGGTGTAATTCTTCTTGGTAATTTAACTTTATTGATTAAGGATTTATCATTAGGTATTTTAACAGGAGTGTCTTGGACGATGATGATTAATGATTTGATACTCCTTGTATATGGGATAATTAAGAAATGAGGTATTTTCATAATGACGACCTGGTTGATTTCGTCGTTTCATATGGAATATTGGTATTACGTATTCATGACGGAATTTATATTATGAAATTATAATAATTTTTGTTATGTATATATAGGGTGTTCAATTTTTATATTTGCTTCGCCCCTGACGGTACATTGGCAGTCTGTTTAATTGATTAATTCGAATATTCGAGACACCTTGTATATTTAGGACTTTGTGTTAATACGAAATTATCGTGTAATACGTCTTTAAAGTGTTTTCCGTATGATTAATTTTTGTTGACATGACGAATTCTTTTAAAACTAGTACATTATATCGGAACTGCGATTCAGTGTTTTCAAGGATTACTAAATTTTTACGAAATTTTTTTGTCGTTTCTGGTAAACGTGTACAATATTATGTGAGAATTGTGTTAACGTTATATATATACATATATATAAGTTGCCTGTAAAGTGTCAATATGATTCTTGCGTCTGCCTGTACATATAGCTGTATTGTCATGTCAATTAAAAAAATAGGGTATTCAATAGGAATTGGTATAGAACAACAGGGCGTGACGGGGAATGTTCCCGAAATTTTGAATTTGATTAAAATCGATGAAAATCGACCGGGTCGCCGAAAAACAAATAGATCATACTCTTAGAAATGTAAGGATAAATGTTTTCCATTGTTTTTTTATACAAATATTTAGATAAAAAATAATTGTGCGAAGATGCCGCGTTCCGCGCGAGACGCGCGCGTCAGTATTTTTGATATCAGTATTGCGAATGCTCGTCGCTGTGCAAATTTTTCGAAATTTGCGCTGGGCAAAAACTCGTTACTTTCCACTCTATGTCGATCACGACCATTGCGAAGATCGTCGATCCTCCTTAATACTTTTCCAATTACGATTATTAATTATTCCTAACGATCGACCTTACGTGTAATTTGGACTTTTGGTATGCTATACTTAATATTTAAGGAAGACTATTTTTTTAACCACTCTCTTGTTTATTAAGTAGTATCGAGAGACGTTGATTAATACTTATATGTCACCTTTCTCTTTTCTCTTTACGTTCTTCGTTTCCTTAATTTTCATCTTTTTTTTGGACACTTACTTTGGATATTTTATGTTTTCGGAAAGGTTTATTAGGCGAATTTAATTAATAAAAGACACACACTTTGTTGCGGGTTATTTTGAAAAAAAAAAATTGCGTCTTCTTTAATTGGTACGTGTCAAAACCTTAACCTTGCCAAGGGGGTTAATTGTCAAACTGACTACGCAGATAAGTCCTTGACCCCCTCCTTCCCTTGTCCGTTATTCATAATTACTTTTTTATTAGGAAATAGGAAATGATCACTGTTCATTATGAAATACATTGAGTACTCGTTGTCGAATTATCTCGATCGATCGGATCGAACCATGCAATTTTTCTCACATATTATTTTCTTTTTCAGCCATCCGTTTCTCCCAGCGTCCCGACGCACCGTTTCTTTGCGTACGCTGCGGAAAATGTTACAAGAGGATGATAACGTTGCAACGTCATCAGAGATTAGAGTGTGGTCAGGAAGCGAAATTAAAGTGTGACCTATGTCCTGCGAAATTTAAACACAACTACAGCCTCCAGAGACATTATAAGCACGTTCATGCGTTAGTGAAGAAGACGACCCAAAAGAAGAAATATAAGAACCATCGACAAACTCTCTGACAGAGAGAAGCAAATTATTTTATAACCAATAAAAATGGGAGAGAAAAACAAATCTCTAAGAAGATTATTCAATTTTGTCATAAAACATTTTTCCAGTGGGTTCACACGTGTCAGAGAGAGACAAAAAATTCTTTTGATCCATTAACTTTTTTTTGTTAAATGTACAATTAATCATTTTCAAATTTCCCGCTGTCGTTATGCATCAGTGATTTTGAATTCACTGAAACAGCTTGTCGCTAATTGGACATTTGTATTTACTCAATAAAATTTTATTTTCGCCAAATAAAAGTCCTCGTCCAAAAGCGCCGATCCTTACGTATCCAATGAACTTTCTTTCTTTTTTTTTTTAATTATTATTTATAATCTATTCTCGCTTTAATATTTATTTCTCTCTGGTAATATCGTCGCGATCTTCACGGAACTTACGTTTCATGAATATAATTTACTTTCAGGTTTCTGGGGCCCCGAGGGTCTGCCTCCACCTGTTCCAATTCATCAGGATAACTCCTACGCGGTGCAAAATGCTTTGTGGAACAATCAAAACATTTTTCAACCTGTACGCACGGCGCGCGGCCAATCTTCCTACAAGTGTCCAAACTGCAATCGGTTTTACATGAGGACCTCCTGCCTAAAGCGCCATCTTCGTGTCGAGTGTGGAAAAGCGCCGAAATACCAGTGTCGAATATGCCAAGGATGGTTCAAGTACAAGCACAACTTGGCGGCTCACATGAAACTGCACGTCGAGGAACCTAAGCACCATTGTGTGTTGTGCCCAAAGAAATTCTACAGACGCGACAAATTGGCTGAGCACGAAAAGAAATTTCACAATTTTTTTGCAGTTTAATTTGAAGGTTTATACATGATTTTTTATACGAACGTCAACTCCTTGATTTTCAAAAATAATATTTTTTTTTGTAAGTATCACAAATTTTGTTTATCTTTTTTTTTTTCTTTTTATCAAATCTATATTCGTTTCGTTATGTAAAATATCGTCAGTCAGCATACGCGCATGCGTATTCTTTTCGTTTCAATTAATGGAGAACGAGTAGAATGAAACTTCATGAGAGATGAATTCTCGGGGTTAAGGTATGGGTATTATTTTTTTTAATTTGTTTGTTTCTATTTAATTGTACTATACGTGTCGGATAATATTCGCGTCACATCGATCAGTAAGAATATACGAAATTGCAAATCGGCGTAAGGTGTGCCAAAATCGTAAATTAATAAAATTTGTAATTTTTTTTATTTTTAATGATCCTTATGATGTGGGATGCTTGTTACATAATTGCATACTTATGGATAGATTTGTACTTACGACTTTAACGTATGACATTGCTAATTACTTTTAATCATGTAAAATCGATAATTCGGAAATTCTTTTTTGAAAATCCGAATATTCGTTTCGCCAGTCTTCCGGTCTACGTCGAATGGCGTATCATTTGATCATGTACTATTATCTGCGAATATCTCGATAAGAGTCCTGATAAAATGTTACAGAAGAGAAAAAAAAACAGATTCGTCAAGTGTCCTTTAAAGCAGGAATAAAATAAATGAAAATCCTCATAACAAGCCAATCATTATATCGTCATCCTGTTGAAAATCTGTTGTCGTCCTAGTACAAATCTGTGTAGCACCTGTCAAAAAAGAAATGAATTTCCTGTAAAATTTTGTGAAAAATATTTAATTTCAGAAATCCTGGGAATTCGATCCTTTCACACAAGATAATCAATTCCCAGGAACTAATTTCAAAGGATCAATATATCATCTCCTACTGCACTTAGGATCTTCCACGTCGAAAACGAAGGAGGAGACGAGGAAAACGAAAAAAAATAAATAAAAAAAAACAATACAATCCTTCGACGTATCTAGAATGAATTTTTTTTCCACAACGTATTCCACCATTAACAAAAATTCTCTGTAATTTCAGAATGCATCATTATCACCACGACATCAGACTGCCTCGTGGGAACGAGAAGGGATCTTGCCTGCAACACCTGTCCAAGAAAGTACAGTTCACAACGAGCGTTAAAGTTTCATCAGAGGATCGAATGCAACCAGGAGCCAAAATTCACCTGCACCCTATGCAGTTACAGGACCTTGAGAAGGACTAGTCTTCAGAGGCACATGCTACGTCATAGGCGGGACAGGATTCTATAAGAACCATGTATCCTTTGCTGAGACCGAGTCACTGAATTTAATCAAAACAGATCTTGTCTTGCTGTACCACAACAACAATAACAAAAAGTAGCAAAATTTATTCAATAAGAATTTTCCCAATTAAATATTTCATACCACTTTCGCACTTGGCTCACAAAACTTACTTTTAAATGACAGTCATTTTGATTCATGATTATAATGACTGCACTTAATTGCAAGCAAGTTTGTGAACCATTTGGGAATATTGAGGTTAGTGTGCCTTCTTATGAAACTTTGTGTACATCAATAAAATCTGACAATATCATTTCCCTCACGCCTATGCAGTTTTCCTCTATCTTACTGTGACGTCCTTCTGTCAATGTTTGAATTTTCTTTCAGGAAATTCAGCAAGACCCAGTGGAACTTTGAAATTTATAAGTCAATTTTTTTTCTAATCATTATTTCATTATTGTTGCAGATGCAGCTGCAACGGACGGCCTGCACCAATCTTCCACAGAACGTCAACGACACGTGTGCAATCGGTGTGGTAAAACTTATAGTCAACGTTGTACACTCTTGAATCATAAAAGGGAATGTGGAAGGATACCAAGTCTTGTGTGCAACATATGTGGATACGCGTCTCATCGTAAAGGAAACATAAGACGTCATTTACAATGTCATAAAGTGTATACTGACCTTCACACATTGGGAAATTACATAACTAGAAATGTAATGAGAAGTCAGGATGACACTGTGCGATTAGTGGATGTCTGTGAAGGAATCGTTGATTCGTACTAACGGATATGTTATTTGAACGGCAGATGGAAAAGAAAAAGTAAAAAAAAAAAAGATTTTCCAAAAATTTATATTCTATGCAATTTCATTAATATAGTTATCTCCCAGTTTCTGTATTTTTCCCTGTGTCGTCCCGTTGGGGTTTATTTGATTGATTCTTCTGTCCTTTTTGTGTCCGGTCTTTGGGTGGATTCTAAAAATATTTGACTGATATTGAATTTCTTTTTAACAGCTCCAAATATTCGTTTCAAGTGCTTCCAATGCTCTCGATCTTACAAGAGGTTTAAATCGCTGCGAAAACATCAAATTCATCAGTGTGGGAAGAAACCTACCAAAGGCTGCGTATTTTGTGATTACAAATCCTACTTTAAGTATAATTTGACGAAACACATTCTTCGTACGCACAAAATTGATATACGGTCTCCGCGTCGAGATGCCTTTTTTCGGGACTGTACTAACGAAGCTGAAAAAAATGCGAGTTTGATTATAAAGGAAGAGCATTAAGTTCTCCTTAAATTAATTGAATTCAATGCATTTAATGCATTTAATGCATTTAATGATTTTTATTTTTCTTTGTATCAGGTAAAACAATTTTCTGAAAAATTCAATTGTACGTGAATAAAGTTTTCATTTCTTTTTTTTTTTTCTAAACAACCACCGATCATTCGTACTGCATTGTTTTGTGAAGTGAATGAGATTTTTGCAGATACCGCAGGGAGTCGTGTGAAATCAGCAACTTATCGAGATCGGAAAAAAAATATAGGAGATTTTTTGAAAAATTGTTTACAAAATAGAACATTACTTCAGCGCTCGTCATTTTTTCAGGTACGTACCACTGGAGTTGCACGAAGATGAAAACGATGACACCCTACCAATGTCGCAAATGTTTCAAGTTCTTCAAGTCATCAAAATCCTGCTCGAATCATCGAAGCTTTTGTGGGAAGGACAAGAAATTTCGATGCGCATTTTGCGATTATCGGTCCCATCAAAGAGCCAACGTCTTGAGGCATCTGAACACACAGCATCCGGAAACAATTAATTTGAATCAGTCTGACTACGTACTCAATCTGATCGAGAGTTCCTGAACTGTACAATTGAAAAAGAACCTGTCATTATGTATGAATAAAAAGACACATGTGGATTGGATGAAAGAAAAAAAGAAAAAGAATCCCTTACAAAATCCTTATTATTTTTTTTTTTTTTTTTTACAAATTTCAATAACGTACGTTCCCTGTGACATGCGATTGTCGCACGAAACTTTTTTTTTATTTAAAAAATTTGTTTCTCCACGTGGAATCAATTCCTGGCAGATAGCTTTATTTTTCAGGTGACACTTTTCTTGAAACCAACGAGCTTCGTTCACGACCCTGCAAGTGTTTATTATCGCGACCGAAGCAGATCCTATTCCCGAGTGAACGACAGAATCGGAATTTGTCTCCTTCCAAAAAGACGGTACCTTCTTGAAATTTCCAAAAATTGTAAACAAAATTTCAAGAATCGAAATTTTGTTCCTTTCTAATGTTTTTAAAAGAGTGTTGCAAGGTATTTGAGAACGATCGGAGTAAGGAATATAGAGGGGAGTAAGAATATTGAAAAAAAAAAAAAATTGTCTGCCTGCACGATAACGATGGAGATGCTCAAAAAGGATATGTAAAGAAAGAAAAATTAAAACGGTGGTGGGAAGATATGGAGAATCTGAGGACACATCTAAATCTGCATTTCCTTTTGCAGATTTTTCCACGCCTGAGGAGAATCACGATATTCCAATGCAGACATGGAAAATCGAAGCGTCCGGCTTCGCCGAATTGAAAATCCCGAAAGCTAATTTTTCCGGAAAGAAGCCCACTGGACAATTTGGTTGCGTCAAGTGCGGAAGATGTTACATGCGAAAGGATTCCTTGCAGCGTCACGTGCAGTGGGAATGCGGCAAGGAACCGCAATTTCAGTGTCCGTTTTGTCCTCAGCGTTGCAAGAGAAAGGCACACTGGCTGAGGCACATTAGACGTCAACATCTAGACCAGATCGGTGATATGGAGGGATATCTGCTGGCTTATACGCCAAAGATCGGAATTGATTAGATTCATAAAATTGAAGCGATTTTTACGTCGCGCTATTTGTCTTCTTTTTTTTTTAATTACAATCTTCAAAAACTTCGATCCTGGGATTTGACGAAACACTTTTAATCAAGGAGATAATATTTGATTTGATCCTTTGTCCCAATTTGTGCAAAACAATTTTTTGGAAATTTTACGAATTTTAATAATGACTCTAAATTGACTTATGAACTTTCGACCAAGTGAGCCAGGATCGAAGAATTTTGTTAGATCAAGATCGATCTGGATCACAGTCGACAGATACTATTTATTATTTTCCTATTACCTACGTTGAAACACCGATTTTCAATTTCTGTTTAGCCAGTCGAAGCGAGCCAATTTCAGACCGCTGCGATTTAGCAGGCTGAAATCATCTACTTTCTGTCCGCTAAATTAGTTGCTCACTTATTTTCATTTATGTCAGAATCACATTTGTTTATTGTAAGCCTCTCGATTCGGCTTCCAGACATTAAAACTCTCAGTTCCAATGCAGGTAACATGAAAAATATAGTCTGTGACACGGGAAAAAAAAACTATTTCATACTTCGGGTGATGTCAGCCATCGCCTACGGCTCGGGCAGCCAACTTCCACCCTAGTCTGAAATCGTCTTATTTCATCTCTTGTCACACAATATACTATCCCATGCGAAATCATTTATTTTATTATATCGATTGTGTAACGTATGTTTCGTCGTAATTATCATACACGACGAAAGCATCATTATTTCATTTAGCGACTTAAGTTTTATTTATAGTCATAGCTTTCGTCTTGAACATCTTACATTATTCTCTCATTAATTTTTTTTTAATTACTTTAAGTCATCCGCTTAGTCATTCGCATATATCCCAATTATTCCTCACCTCCCTAATCGATATTCATTAAGTGCCTTATTAGACGACCTTTAGGATAAGTGAATTGGCTAACTTTTTTTTCTCCGAAATTATATCGATATCAGCGCCAAAAATATTTCTCGGAGAAGGAGAAGCGTCGAAAAATATTTTTTCTACAAATGTATTTGTACGCATCTCGCACGAGCCTCGCGAATGACAATCGATGCATAGAATCGATATATCGTCATACTAACAGAAAAAGAAAAAGAAAAAAAAAAGAAAAAAAGAATAGTATAGAACCCAAAAAACAATTTGATCATTAAGAAAACTATATTTCTTATAGACTAATTAAGACTCGATTAATGTTATCGAAGTAAATTTTAAAATACCCACCTAACGTGAATCTCTTTTATACAAGGAACTAAGAACACATGGGACCAGACTGCCGCTTATCGATCGATCCTCGATCTCGCTGAGATTCTTCAATCTTTATTTTTATTTTTTTTTCTTGATTTATCACTCGATAATTTTATACGAATCCCCGTAGCGTTTACTCGTTAGAAAATAAATCTGTAATTAAAAACCAGGAGAAAAAAAATGAACAAGAGGCAAGATCGTATTTTTTATGCTTGAAAATGAAAGTACCGTTATTCGGCAATCATAAAATTCTCTCTGTACCAAGATCAATCCTTCCACGTGTACCAATTGTTTTGACATTTCATTTTTCTTACCCCCCCCCCCCCCCGACAATCCTCGTTGTATCACAATCCCACGTTCTCTTTAGTAATTATATTCCGTCCGTGTTTTCCAAAATTCGCTCAGACCTAGTTTATACTTTTTTTATTATTTTTTTTTGCAAAATTTGACTGCAAGCTCTAGGTAAACAAATGCACCATTAGCAAGGCACTTTCTTGACACTTCTATATACCAGTACTCTCTCTCTTTCTATCTTGTTATCCCTGAACTCTGTCTTTTTATCTTTCTCTATATCTCTCATCTCTCTTTCTCTTCATACATCGTATCTCGTCGCCTCGCTATACAATCTATATACCGGCTCGAATCTTTCCCTGATTATTCTAGGGGTTGAACAATGAATTTAGCATGCCTGTACTAACTTTCCACCCTCTGTATATAGCGTTCCACATACAACCAAACAACCAAACAATACTACTATCATCATTCGCATTGAAGAAAGTAATCGCAAACCGATTATAAAAGGTCTCGTTTACTTTCGCGATGCACGGTTTCCGCTCATTCGATCTCATAGCTAGCTGCTTGGGGCTCAAAGTAAGGATGCATCTATCTAAATTATTGACTCTTTCACGTATTCAACAAAAGTAAAAAGGATTCCAGATTAACTCGACGCGAGAATCGATCCTTGGAAAAATTAAAAATTTGAAAACGAAAAAGAAACGTTTCTATACAATAAAATCCATACAAGATTCCTGGTATCGTATCTCGCGTCATTTTATTCATTTCCAGGAGCAATAAGCACGGTCTCGACTTTCCCTGGAAAACAAAGAAATTTTCAAAAATAAAAAATGACAATAAAAAATTAAATCCAAAAAGGAAGTACCAGGGAGAGCGCGAGACTTCGTGAAAGAAGAAAAAAAAAAATAAAATAAAATAATCCAAAATATTCTTCACGCAGGCTCAAGACTGGAACGTTGATAAAAAAATTGCTCCAGCCGCTGACGGCAACATGTATTCATATACATATGTTGTATACACACACACATATAAATATATATATATACCTAGAAATTGATAAATATTAGAAATCTCTCCATAGCATAGATGGGATGAAAGTAGGCAGCCAGAATGAATGTTGCTTAGCGATAAGAAATCTTTCCCGTCATCCCCCGCCCCTCGATGAAAAAAGTTGAAAAAAAAAAATGAAAAGAAAAAATAAACCCCAAAACCCTTATCCACAAACCCTATTGATTTATGCCAATAAAAGCCGAACGAATGTGTTCCAGCAGCCGAGGACCTAAGCATCACTGGGCTCAAGTGGGCCGCAGCCTGGCAGCGTTGGAGTAGCGTACCCTCCATCATGTGGAGATCATCAGCCAGTCTGAGCAAGGGTCTTACCGGCGGTACCAGCAATCCAGAGGGATTCAATTGTCCGGCATGCGGTCGCGTCTACAAGCTCAAGAGTTCCCTGAGGAATCATCAAAAGTGGGAATGTGGCAAGGAGCCACAATTCCAATGTCCCCATTGCGTCTACAGAGCCAAGCAGAAGATGCACATCGCGCGCCACATGGAACGCATGCACAAGGAGAAGATTTACAAACAGGAGCTGGTCTAGAATGGAGATCCACTGATTCGTTCTAATTTTCTGTTCTCTTCTGTTCATCTTCCATACGTATCGAATCGTTCTTATCAAATTACTCAATTTTTTTTACTTCGTCTTCTGATCAAGAGGATATCGAATACTATCTAACGTAATTTTTTGATTTTTTTTTTGAATTTTTTTTTTTTTCTTTTCTTTTCTATTACTACTACTATTGGCTATTTCGTGGAACGCGATTGTAGAGGAGAATGAATATATCAAAATGGAGGGGAAGGGAAATGACAGCGGGGATGTGAATCGTGGGAGGGGGGAGGGAGGGGGGAGGGAGGGGGGACAAGCGAAAGAGATAAACGTGAAGAAATCGTTTAAACGGGTGAACAGCATCGTGTACGATTACCCAGAAAGAAAAAGAGAGATAACCCGAGGGAAATGTGGAGAGCCCCTTTTTTTTCTTTCTTTTTCTTGGGCGAATCGCGACACTTTTACTTGGTGGCCTAAAGAGAGAGTGAGATAAAACACATACACAGACACACGTACACTACGTAGTTTTATACATATGGATATTATAGAACTTTTTTTTGGCGTCGTCGATCGAAATCTCGTTCGTTACCCTATCAGGTGTGTGCGAGAGCAAGCGTGAGTAACGAGATGACTGTGAGAACGAAGGATGAATGTAGAGATTTGAATATGAGGTCAAAGGGTAACGAATGACGTACGGTATTTTATAGACGTTGCTGTAGCAGCTGACGCGAGGACGTTGTTTAATTTTAATTTAATAATTTTTTTTTTTCTGATGATACTGATGAAAAGAGACTAAGCGCCGGTATCTCGCACGTGAACACCACGAGCTTTGTTTATAACAATAATTTTCTGCTATTTATTTTCTTTTTTTTTTTTTGGCTATTAATACTTACACTTTATTTACATAGAAAGGAACCATAGTATTTTTTTTACTGTTTGATTACATTTCTTCACCTATCAATATGTACCACGTCATTTACATTTAAAAAAAAATAATTATCACGCATAACTTGTATACTCGACATAGGTGATACAGTAGTCTGAAAATTGTGCACAAAGTCAGGGAAACCCACAAACCGTATACGAAAGTCCAAAAAAAATTGCTGCTCCCTTTTTTGATACCAGTCATTGATGGTGTAAAAAAAAAATAATTTTTTATATTTCCCATCAATTTTACAATTCAAGTTACAACCTATGATACTTGAATAACATGCAATGATTTCTATATCCGTATTACAACACTATATATATCATATATGTATATAATATATATAAGCCGTGCACGTGGGTGAACGCGTGCGAGATTTCTGACGGTCCGGTCAACCCGGAGCTCTTCCATAGCAACCATTCTGGTCACACTGGTTCCATATTTTTAAACGGACAACGCCGTGCGCGTGTGGCTCACCGGGGACTCGAGTGAATGAGTGAACAAACTGATCAATGCGAAAGAAACTAGTAACGAACGAACGTGGAAAAAAAAAATGAAAAAGAAATAGAAAGAAAGAAAGAGAATCCCATACCCAATAATTCTCAACCCGTATAACCACAAGGCGCACTATTGCTCACGGATTTAAAAAATGTCGATCAAGTCAATCAAGTACCTTCGATAAACTGCTATAGACCCTTACTGCCCTCATTACCCCCCCCCCCCCCAATACCAGTATGCAACTACAGATTCCTATAATGCATTTATATTTAAATAATAATCCCACTACCCCCCTTCCCCCACCCGACCCCCCCAGTGACCATAGTCCAGCCATCGAAACTACGTTAGATGCATTTTCTCTTTCTCGTATCGACGAATTAGAAATGCCTGATAGATTAGAATTCTTACTTGTGATGTCGCCAGGTTCGAAGGTTTTTTCTTTTAAATAATAATAATAATAATAGTAATAATAATAATAATAATGAGGGTTGGTACGTAATCCTAGTGCCAAGTAGCCGACGTATTATCAGATCTATCGACGCACGTTAATAGATGTTAGGATGCAAAGAGAGGCTCCAACCGTATCCAAAAAAAAAAAGATAAGATCCTATAGATTAAATCAAGAGATAATGAAATTTACGAAGGAATTTTGATTTGCGACAACGGCGCGAGTAAGGATCGATTAATGATATCCTGTATATGATGCGTGAAGGTCCTTTTTGGCTTTTTCGATATACACGTGTATAGATATATATACATAGCTAACTGGTCCCGTATTCCTACGCCACTCCAAACGCGCGTCACGGCTGTCCGACTTTCCATACTGTAGACAATATTTATGAAACAAGCTAAACTAAACTACTCATAAACGCATTACCTACTTAAAAGTAAGTCAATCGCCCGGAATGCGTCGAGCTGTTGAGAGGAAACGGATAAACGGAAATATTGATAACGGTGTAATAGAGATTTAATAAAATATCGGATTTGACGTCGCGAGTATAGATATGCAATTTCGTTAATCATTCGCAGATACATTGAACGCGCAATCGTTTTATAGGGGAATTGAAGCAGCAGAAAAAAATTAAAAATTTTCAAAATTTTTTGCTATACGTTAATATCGCGCTTACGTAATAGGCACAATTTTACGTGTCGCGTGTTAATCGCGTGTAACGATATATGTAAAACTTTAAAACCGAGAAAATGCATTAACGATCATCGCGACTACATTATTGCACTTGACAGTGACACTAAGAGACAGACGAGACGCAGTTATTTGGGCGATCACATTTTCGTAATGTTTATAATCGCGAAACGAATAGCATATATATATAGTTTATAACTGATCGATATAATTAAGGATAATAGAAACTGGCACGTGGAACGCGAGTACGACTGTGACTATAACGATTGATCGTGAGCTCGCGTTTTTTTTTTTAAAGCCGCGTCTTTTTTTAATGTTAATTCCGATTAATGATAATTGACTAGTGTTTAGGGATTTAATTGTCGTGTAAATCGATAATACTGCCTCGCAGGGCCTTGATTGATATCGATCACTGCCGTTCGATTTTCACGTGAAAATCGAACGGGTGTGATCGAGGATACGAAAATAATAATAATAATAATGAACAGAGACGATACGCAGATTTACGATGTATATGTGTTAATCGTCAATGGCCGCCACGTATATATATATATATATAAATATATATATATACTATACACACAGAGAGATTACTAGATTACTAGGCAGTATGTACGTTAGATTTTACGTGTATCTATATATCTTTTTTTTTTTTCATTTCTCTAATTAACGCCTTCGTTCAACGATCGTTAGGCGAGTCAAATGAGAATTGCGCGGAAAAATTCACGCGTTACACACATACACACACACACAGATACACATACGCCCAGCACACATTCATACACGATGGGGTCACGTGACGACCTTTTTTTGGAATGACGACGAGATAAGGGTGAAAAAAAATGAGAAAATTAATTAAATTATCAGGACTTTGATTGCCGTTCGAGGAAATTATCGTCGATTGTCTTTTAATTTTTATTTTAACGATTTTAAGATATTTCGATGATATTAGGATTTTCTTTCCTTATTTTTTTTTTGAGGATCGCGAATCTCCAGTACCTACTTTATTGTATACGAGCTTTGCAACTTGTTTCTACTTTACGTTTAATACGTGAGGCTTTATATTCTTTTTTTTTTTGTATTTACGTCAATGCTTACCACTGAAACTGTATTATTCTTGATATTAGGATTTTCGGTTTAATTTTCTTTTTGGTTTTGAATTCTCATTGTTTTCCCTTTTCCTATGTCGATGCGATGTTCAGATATGCGAGCACGACGATATGACGACTATACACGATGACTGTGACGATTTGTGACGGTGACGGTGATTGGTATGACGAATTAGAATGAATTTGGACACGATCGATGGTAGTAAGTGATATAAACGTTGATTTATTGATGACGGTCAAACGATGATGATTTTTCTCCTCTTTCGCGTAAACGATCGATCAGATATTTTGTCTACATGTGCCTTCAAAACGTAATATTGAAATATTATTAAAAAAAAATACGTATTGGGATACTAAGATTTAATCGTTAAGTGATTCTAAGCTTAAAGGAAAAAAAATAAGGTACTAAACATTGGAAAAAAAAAATGAAGTACCACGTGGAGAGTCCAACTCGCCATCGAGAGTAATGTCTTGTAAAAATTACAAAAAAAGAAAAAAGCGAAAACGAGTTTAAAAAAAAAAGTGTAAAGACGCATTAAAAAAAAATCGCAACGACGAACGGCCAATTAACTCGTTATCCCGCGGAACCGCGTGGCGCCCGATCGCTTATTTTTCTTCTCCTATAAATAAATAAAGAGTAACGGGAACGGAAAAGAAGAGAGGTACCGCGGCGCGAAAATACGAGGGAAAAAATACTAAAAATGGAAAATGGTGGAAAAATGAATTTAAAAAATATAACGTAACGCATTGTATATTTAATGATTGGTCTATTACCGCATTATAGTTTAACTTAACTCTTTTTACGTAATCGGGCTTATTATGATGAATTAGATTATTATATATATATACGACATACATATATACGTATATATTCATTATTATATATATATATATTTATATATGTATATTTAAAAAAAATGAAATCACGCGAAGTCACTTCGTCGATAACAAATTCTTGTTTTTGGGTGTCGGATTGGGATTAAGGGAGACGCTAACCGAAAACAAAAAGCAAAATGATTATATCAAAATATTGTAAGGCGGTGTTGTGTTCGGGCTGAAAAATGAGCGAACCATGTTTAAAAAAAAAAATTGATAAAAAGAAAAAGAAAAAACAAAAGGGAGAGCACACGTTTTTTTAGCCAATGCGAGGAATATACATATTAACGTAGAGAGAAACGTGCAGGGCGAGACTTTTTTGTTTATGTTAACTTTTAATTTTTTAATTTCTCTTCTTCTGTCTACACATCTTCTTTTTCTTCTTCTTCTTCTTCTTCTTGCTTTTCCTTCATCTTCTTTGCAAGTATACGCAAACTGTACGGTCGGTACCAATATCCGTAGTTGGAGAAAAAAATTATATTTTTCTGCGGTCGCGGACACGATTATTGCAATGACGGTTTTTTTTTGTCTTTTTTTCGATTACGAAATTATTTTTATTATTAATAATATTTTCTTTTCTTTTCTTGTTTGTCGTTCGGTCGTGTTCATTTACAACACACGGAGACGCGCGCATCGTGATATTTAGATGGTAAAATTTTTTCGGCATATTTTGGAAACCTTTAGAGAGAACGGCGGGGGGGGAGAGAAAGAGAGTGTGTGAGAGAGAGAGAGTGGTGATTAACGAGTGCGAGAGAGAACGAGTGATTATCGAATGGAATTATTAAGAAAAAGAAAAAAAGAAAACTAAGTAAATGATTAAATTGAAACTTGTGAACGTTACACACTACATGCCATCCAGGTATTTAGAAACTACAGTGCTTTATTTTTTGTATGATATATTATATCTCTATTAATATTATAAAGAAAAAAATTTAATTATAGCTTTCCAAGTTTAGGTCGACACGAGGCGCGAATCGCACGTGAGATTTCAAATGGTTTTTTGGTGTGAATGATATACGATTGAAAATTATATTTTTTTTTTCCTAAAAACCTTGACAAATTTATGAAAATTTAAAAATCCAATGGACGAGTGATTATTTGTATGTATGTGTGATTTATTTCGATAATATTTTGATGATGAGAAAAATTAACTTAAATGTTACTAATCTTTTGGCCGTACTCCTACACGGGTTTATCCGTTGTTAATATTTCCATGTGAATGTGGCATGTCTGTGAGATATAAAAATTATGCAAATGCGTGTATATGAGATTAGTGGTGAAAAAATGGCAGAAGGAGATTGAGCGATAATTATAGGGGGAAAAAATTGCGATAATTAAGAGACAAGCTGATGAGCCTAATAAGATAAACTGCGCAGAAAGAAATTAAAATGGAGAAAATAAGAGAAGAGAGGAAAAAGCTTTGAAAATTTGAAACTCTAACGAAATAAGATATTATATTCTATATATTATATTTGAGATGAAAGTGAAAAGAAATTTTTGTGATGACGGCATAGGGAGCATAGACATTATTTTTTAATTTCCGATAACGTCGTCTCCAAATTTCTCGATATTAAAAAAAAAAAAACGTGAAAATTGTAACTGTCCTTTGTAATGAACCGCACGCGAGAAACGTGGCTAGGCCCGGAAATCGAAGTTATTTCAAAAATTTTAAAAATAAAGACCCAAAAACTCAGACGAGCAAAGTCAAAAACTTGCATACGGACTTTTCAAAATAGCATAAAATTGTTATGGTATAAAAAAAATGAAAAATATATTAAGCATAAGTAAAGGAAATCTATGCTAAAGAAAGTTCTCTTGTCCAACAAAGCTTTCCAAAATATTACGTCTCTCTGTTTACGTGCTGAAGTACCGTACTCAAAATTCAAAGATCATTTGAATATTTCAAAAAAAAAGAAAATTTAATTCTTCGTCGTAACGTGCAGTCGTGTGAATTGAATCCTGAAAGGAATTTCAAAAAAAAATGGCCGTTACTCAATAACGTTTCATAAGACGTACCTGTGTTTCAGTGTTCATAAAACTTATGCCTGTTTCGAAACTCTAGATAAAATGCCCAGCCACGCGTCTCTCGCCAGCAGAACGAGAGAGAGAGAGAGAAAAAGCGAGTTAAAGAATGCGTGAGTGTGATAGTGTTCAAGAATAAGAGAGAATTAAGTGTGAGAGCGAGAGAAAGCTTGAGAAAAACGAGCTATTATTAATAAGAGAAAAAATATAGGTTAGTTCGCGCGGACGATCGTAAGTTTCCGTTACGTTTTACGTAAATTGGAAACATTTCCGATCGTCCTAGGCAGTTAGCATTACATAACGTATCCGAGATAAACAACAACAACAACAGTAGGTTTTGAACCAAGAGAGCCTTGTGTTAAGTGCCTTCAAGTACGACTTAGATTTAGGCTAGAACAGAGGCGCTGGGCGCGTCCAGCTGTGAAACAGATTTACTGTATTAAATAACCAGACCCAGCCGCCATTTTGGGTAGGAATGCCCCTTACTGTCATACCCCATTTCAAACGTAATTCATCCCTTAAAAGAAATGAAATCCACAAGGAGACAAAATTCGAGACGAGAAAACGTGACGCCTACCGTAAGAATTATCAATTCCTACCGTAGAAGCGGGAATTTAAAATATTCGCCGGACGAGAAATTTTGTAAGAAAAAAAAAAATCCCAAGATACGTTTTTCCGATTCCATCGAATATTTGGAAAATATATTTTGTCTCCGATATAAATCCACCCCTTGGATTTCACGACGATTCAAGGTGGTTTTCTAAGTGTGATTTTTCTTCCCTCTTCATCCCCTACCTCTGCTCCACCCTTCTTTGTCCTTCCCCGTTTTTTATATATATATATATACATACATATATATTTAATACCGGTGGATCCGGTTGACTTTGTTTAGGCATCGCGAAACTGGTTTTCGCGTAATTTCTCTTGAGAAACTTTTTGGCTTTACGTCGCGATTTTATTAAAGACGTCGCTCGGGTGGGTAGCTAAGACCACGAGTGAAACGAAAGAGATGAAAAAAAAAAAGAAAAGAAAATTAAATTCCATTAGAAAAGTCCAAGCGGAAATACCAACGGCACTGGGTATATATATTCTACGTACACAATTCTTTAGTTTTACGTTCTTGTATCCCTTGTTTGTGGCTCTGCCCAAAGTGGCCCGGGTGAATTTCTCGAAACCAGTGATATTTTAGAAATTATTTATTTACGCAGAACAGAAACAATAATCTCAAGCTACTCACACTCATCTATACTGCCAATATCTGCTTAGGGTACTTTTTTTTATTCCTTTTACCTTCGTATTGCATCCCAGTCTCTTCCACTTTCTATTTTTTTAAGCCACAATGTGATTCCTCCCTCTCGATCCAGTTATTTATTTTACCGAAACTTTCCTCTTCAAAGACTCTCACCCAGTCCTCGTCCTTTTTTTTTTGTTTTTCTTTTCCTCGATTTTCCACCCTACCCAGAAAAAAACCACCAGTACAATTGTTCTTAATAATAGTGCACACAACCTATACTCGTCGTGTCGAGCTCGCGAATGGCCGACGACGACGTTTAGAAAAAAAAAAAATCGAAGTGCGAGAAATCCAAAAAAATTTTCACTCGAGAAGAAAAAGAAAGAAAATCAAACGTTCAAATTTATACTTAAGAATGAAAAATATAATTTTTTTTTTTTAAATCATTATTTGACACAACGCAATGCTTCTTTTAAATTTTCATCGATATCTCGCACTCGACTTTATGCACGGTAACTTTTAGTACAAGATCATAATTAATTGTCGACTGTACAGCACCGCAAGATGAACCCATTACAGTAACAATTACAACTTCCGCTCAGCGCCTCGAACACAAAAAATACTTGTAATCATAATTCTTTTCGCCATGTATTTGCCAACGAACGATTATTTTTTTTTTTTCATTTTATATTAATATTATTTAGAGAACAACATTATTAACGACTACGCTATTAATAACGATAATCTTTCTAGATACTTTTTTGCTTTTTTGCGAGACATCAGTAGACACGTATTTGTGTCACGTCATATATATATATATTCATATATATACACACATACGTATTTCCGAAACTGTTCACCCACACTTACACAAATCCAAAACACTACAAGCATATTTTACATACGTCATATGACACATGGATATTCATACGTATATTTGTACATACGTAAAAATGCATACGAGCATACATGATATACACTTTATACGACGTACACAATATGCATAATGTACAGCCTATATACATTATGTATATAGAATTGAACTTTGACCCCTGCGCTCATTACACTGGCGAATACACCTACTTTATTATATATTATCGACTATTGGCTTTATTGTATCCGAGAAAAGAACGCTTGCTTAGTGAAATACAATGGCAGAGGGGATGAGACCACGGCTTTATTTTTGGCGTGTTGTGCTCGCCAAATTAATGCATTTCATTGGCTCTTTTACGAGATTGTGAAATTCATTATTTTAATCCAATGGGAATTCACGTGAAACGAGCAAAATCGTAATCCTTCCGCCGTCCATCCCTCGTTTCCACTGTGTTACGTATCGAGTTTTTTTTAGAACATTCCAAAATGTTTAACAATTTTTTTCTTTTTGTTGTCGTCAACTTGTAGAAAGCCTTGTATTCGATTTAGAGCAAAATAAAGTCTAGAAAGGCATACGATCGCCTGTTTTGGTTTCTTTTTTCTTTTTCTTTCTTTTTTAGCCACCTCGTACGCGATTTTCAAATTTGAAGATATTCGGGCAGATTCGAGAGAAGACTTGTATTTATCGAATGGATATTTTCAGTTTTTTTTTATGGGGATTTTTTTACTTTATACTAATGTTATTTTTTCGTAGGTGTTCCGGTTGGAGTGGGTCCTGTCAGTGCTACCAACTTGAAGACTTGCTGGGTTACAGTTTTTTGAAGATACTAGGAAGAACAGGAATTTCGATCTTGGCTCAGTCGTGAAATGATGGAAATAAAATAAAATTACTTGCGAAAATTGATAATTGATTTTTGTGAAGTATTATTTCCTTCCAGGTTCCCTCGTTTCTCAATTCCAAAAGCCGATCTAACATTTACTGATTTTGAGTTTCAGATATCTCCAAGCGAGCACGAAGACTTTGACTACGAAAAAAAAAGAGATATTTTTATACGTCACTCATGGGCGATACCCGACAAAAATTGTGCCCACATTAACTTTTGATTTTTATTTTTTTTTAAGCCGGCGTACTATGTAACAAATGAAGTTGCGTGAACAAGAAATAATCTTTATCTCATCCTGAATGTTGTGAGTGTGTCTTCTTCAATCATTATCTAACGAAATCTCCGAAAAAATTGCTAAACGGAGAAAGTATCATCAAACAAAGAAGAACTCTATTCTTAAATTCTTTGAAAGTTCGAAAAAAGAAAAAAATCCCTGAATGAAAATAACATCAAAGATTCAAGAGTAGAGTTCAAGTATATCAATCATAGAATCAATCATCCCCACGCAGCCATAATAAATTCCAAAAATTTCCATTGTTTCGAACCCCATCTAGACCCAAAAAAAGAACAAAAAATTCCCTTTGCTCGTTGTTGCTAGCTTTTGAAAATTTCTTGAATGTAGCATGGCCCGCGCAGGCACGCATAAAAGTCAATAAGAGCCAGAGAACTAACGGATATGAAATTTTTCTTGGGCCTTTTTTCAGGACTTTTCGGGAGCTTCGGCTGGAACGTCGATAGTTCGAGACGCGGCCGTTCCTCCGATGTTCCGGCGCCACTGACGCCCCAGCGTCGCGCACGTCTTCATTGTCCTACGTCGCGTCACGCCGCAAGAAACAACAATCGTCCCATTTTGGCTCACGATCGACGTCACAACTGTTCCCGCTGTGGTAAATCCTACAAAAATGCTTACATCCTCAAGAGACACTTACTCTACGAATGCGGAAAGGCACCGTCCTTCAGTTGTCCGCACTGCGCGTTCAGCTCAAAATACGAGAGGAACCTCAAGGCGCACATTAATCATCGTCATATGGACGTGCAGCAGCCACAATCGACTACCGCCACGTCGGCGGCTGCCCTTAACCAAAGAGCTTGAGAAAATCGGTGCCAAACAATCGATTCTTACGAATTGAATTATGAGGAACTCGTTACGATCCTTAACAAGGATTTTCATACCAACGTGGCAGGCCCAAAAGTGCCAAAGATTTTATTACTATAGGTGTTACCTTTTATTTTGAGGCTATATATAGCTATAATCCTATTGTTGCTATCTCATAATATTTTTTTTTTCCTACGCCATTCTTTCGCTGGGTGCTTTAATTAAGGGTAGAGATTTAAGGGTGGACCTGTCGACATCCAAAATTATCTTATCGAGGCTGGATCCTCCATTTTGGAGACTTTCTTTTTTATGTCTTTAACCTCACTTCGTACGTCAGAGAATCTACTATGGATTTGCGTCAGCCATATCGTAATGAAGAGAATTTTTTTTGTTGTAGTACAGAGGATTTCTTGATTTTTTTTATTTTGACAAAGTGGGGGTACACTTTTGTAACGACAAGCAGGAAAGAGAACTCAAGCGTATCCATGACAATATTTTGTAATAATTGTAAAGTCTCGTCGATAGGACGATACTCGATCTTGTCTTATTTTTGTTTTCTCCTCTTTATAAGTTTTTTTATTTTTTCCTCGGAATTGCATGCGTAACGAGAACTATCCAAGCTATTATCGACGAGGTGTAATATTAAATCATATTTAAAAGCGTTGTATTAAAATTGTATCTATTAAGAATTAGTGATCCGCCATTTTGGATGGCGCGAAGCTAGCAACTTGTTGAATCTCTTTTTTTCGAAAAACCACGAGAATTAGTTAGAACGTTGTTGAATATTTAAAGCACCTGAAGAGTCCCGAGAGAATGGTACTGGTCCACAGTTGGTCGATCTTGTATCTTTTAATCGAGCTTGGAAAAAAAAAATCAAAATTCTTTTTTCTTTGCTTATACTATCCCAAGGTTGGAACTGTAACTTAATCAAAAACAAAAAATTTCAAATTATTTTTTATTCCAGTTGATACATCGTGACTTAGACACCAAATATACAATAATACTCTCGGGATCCCTCAGGATCCGTGGAGATTTTCAAATCGCCCAGTTATTTTTATACAGATTGTATGAAAAATAAGCATAAACGAAACTCTCCCGTGGGAATGATTTTTTTTTTTTAAGAATTAAACAATTCTCAAATTCGTCGACCGCGGGAGTGATCGTAATGTGGTGCGAAACAAGTTTTTCTGGTGTTCAGCTACGAGGAGTTAAAAAGATGAAAGGCAGAAATAAGTAGGAGAGATTAAAAAAAAAAAATAATCAAACTTCCGGAAGCAACGAATCCTTAATCTTAGAATCTCACTTGAGCTCTCTAAGCAGCCTAGGAGTTAAGAGAATCTTTAAGAACTAGTCAAAATGGAAAAACACTCGATCCAAGGTGTGGAACAGTGAAATCGTACAATTTGCGTATCTATCGTAAATAGATAAAGTAAAAAAAAGAATGAGAAAGAAAAAGACGAAAAATCCTTCAAAAGAATCTTTTGATCGATACCAACGGATTGATCCTAAAGGATCTCTGGAAACTTTTTTTTGTTAGTTCGAAAGGTCTAGTCTAGAATTGGCCTAATTGGGGTCAAAAATCTAATATAGAAACTGAATAGAGAATATATTTAAAGAATATATTATATATATACAATATATAATATATCACGTATCATATTGATCCTTTACAATGATGATATAACAACCATTATAATCGTCACAAAATAATTGGCACGAAACGAGTTTCTAATCTTGGTCAGGAAAAACGCGCGAAAGATGTTGCAAAATTTTTTGCAACTTTGACAAAGCTCGATATCAAATTTATAATAATCCCTGTACAATTGTTTGTCACCGAGTAAAGTTGTACGCAAACAAAAGTTCATAACATGGACCAAAGAGAATCAAAAACGAATCCAAAAACAGTAAAGATACTGAAAGAAAATGAAATTCTAGTCAGAGATGATTCGCGCGTTTTTCTCTCTATCCTTTATTGTCTTGACCAAAAATAATCTATGAAAATGAAAAAAAAAAATATGACGGATAAGATAAAAAGCAGAATTACAGATTACCACTTATAGATAATATTATTGACGTATCTATTATCCTCTAGTATCTAGAAGAATTTAATATCATCCTTGCGATCCTTTTTCGCGATCCTATTATTTTTATCCTTGAATTATCCACTTTAGAAATTAATCAACAACTTACTAAACTAATCCTTCGTCTAAGAACTTACACTTACGATTATAGATACAAATGCTATCTTAGATTCTAAAAGCTCCTTCGATTTCTCTTTGCCGTAACATCGTGCAAGATTTTTCGTAACACGTAATTCCTCTTTATCTTTCGACGCGTAAATGATGGACGAAGAACGACGAATGAAAAAAAAAAAAAAAAAAACGTCTCAGCAAGCCTAACGCGAGCATATAAGATGAAAAAGAAGATAAAAGAAGAAAAAATATTTTTCAAAAATAATTAAAGAAAAAAGCTTGAACTTGCAAAAATACGAAAGTGCTGACTCTCTCCTGTTCTATAATAATTAACTTGATTTTCTTCACATTCTATACTCGCACTTTGACGATTACCGATACAAAATTTTCAATTGAATTTTTGCAAATAATTTCGAAAATTCTTTCTAACTCATTTTTTTTGCTATCCACTTTTCCATATTCTATATTCTTCTCGATATTCTTCGTGCCAAAGAAACCCGAATTACTTGTAAGAGCGCACTTGGATCACGATCGAATCATTAATATCGATCAACGTCTTCGACGATCGTGGATGGATACAAATGATTTTATATCGTGTTCGCGTAAACCGTGAGAGAAAGTGTCTTCCAACTGTTCCAAAAAAAATTTTTAAAGGGAGAGTTAAAAAAAATGATACCTAAACATAATCGACGGGGGATGATTAAAGTAAATTGAAAATGGATTATGCGAAACAAATGGGACGTATTGCGCAATATTTAATTGCACACGTATTTACTCGCACGCGGACATGTCAAAGTACGCAGCACAAAGACTGATACTTACGTGAAGAAATTGATGACATTTACGAAACATAGACAACGTGATACATACGAGGAACGTAATATTATACTTTTAGAAGTATAATAGAAAGGAAAATCCATATACATATATATATATATATGTAAATATATATTTAAAAGAAATAACACTATTTGCGTTCATACTTTATTTGCCATATGATTGTACCGCAGCGACTCTTTGTAATAGATAATTTTTGATTTTATGCGATATTGAAAAAAAAAATTGTTTCATGTTTCAACGAAATGTTTTTTTTGATAATTCGTAATAATTAATCAAATGCCTGTTAGAATTATTTTGAAATTATTGTATGCAGTGACACAGGTGTAGGTATACGTGAACCGTATTGATATATCTGTATCTGCATAAGACCCAGAAAACACATAAGAGCGGGCCAGTGATGGGCCCCTTAAGGTCCTTTCACACCAAATTTCCATGAGCATAACATTAGGTCTAGACTAATCAATATACGTCTATAATATTTTATGGTGTTATGGACGGTATGCTGATTAGTCTGAACCTTGCTTTATACTGACGGAACTTTTGTGTGCAAGACCCTTTATTGTCCCACTGTACCTAACAATGGACCAGTAAGGACTCACAATTAGTACTGGGTCGCTGTTCTGTGTTTTATGGGAACACGTAAGATTGGACACACGTGCCCCGATGTATATGCGATATGATGATGGAAGACGAGATGAATGGTTAAAATTATTTAAAAAGATGGAAAAAGAAAATATTTAGCCTTTAAGAAGAATCAGATAATAATTAGTACGTAAGTCCTGCGATTAATTGAAAAATGGTACTGAGAGTTTGGTTATGTGTTTGTTGTATGAAAGTGCATGGGAGCTTAGTGGGTGGTAAAAGAAAGTACCGGGGGAAGGGTTTAAAGAGCATGGGTGGGGGAAAGCATGTATACAGTTGACGAATATAAAGATAAACATGTTACAAAGAAAAAAAAAAGAAAAAAACATAATAATGTTCATTGACATAACGTAAAATATACCTAATAATATTATGGGACAAAAAACGTAATGCGTTATACATACAATATATTCTTTATGGTTTACGGTTTTTTTTTTTTTGCGAATTAACTATGATTACTATTGTGAGTGTATATCACCGATAATCGTTGTGTTTAGCGAAAGAGGCTCGAGAAATAAAGAAATTAATTTAATTATTCAAAAAGAAAATTTTTTTTATAATTTGACTTATATAATTTTTTTTTTCGTTCAAGGGCATTCCGTTATTCCGAAAATATTAATATTTTCAAATCAAAGTATGATTTATCTTTTTAATATATTTTCGTTCTACCAACAAATTTCTTCTCAGCTACCATCTTTATCCTCGTACTGACAACTCTTCGTCTTCTTCTTTCAGGACGTCTCGTGTGCCGCTGTGGACGACGCTTCAAGCATCACTTCTCATTGATCTGTCATCGACGTGACGACTGCGGTGAAAAGTATCGTTGCCAGCAATGTTCCTATCGAACTGACAAATTGTGCCTCTGGTTGCGTCACGTCAAGTCTAAGTGTTTGATGATGCAGAAACATCGTTAGTGAGTAAGAAGGCAGACATGTTTGAAGGAGAGCTGTGGAAGAGAAAGAGGGAGAAAGAAAAAAATCAGTGAACATGTCCTGCTAAATTTAGCCTATGTAACAATCATTGAAAAGCATGATTCAATAAAAATCATCCATATTTTTATCATACAAGCTTCATGTATCTAAACTTAATTCTAACATCTACAACTGATTTTATATATTACACTTTGTAGACCTGTACTTCTCTTTTTTGCTACTGGCACAATCCCAATTAAGATCCTGAAGTCGATGATTATTATTATGCAAATTGACTTGGCTCAGGACACTTTTGATGATTCTGCTTATATTATTTATACAACTTCCAATGATCTGCTTGGTTATTTCCTAATTTGATGTCTGTCCATGATCTACAAATTAACTCTGTAATCCCAAAGTTTTATTTTCTGCCTTTTCTTCTACAACTTTCTTCCTTTTCTTCCTTGAATCTTCTCCTTGGCTAGCACAATGGCTGTTTTGAAAATTCATACTTTCGGTTTTCACGGTGGTGGGTTCTCACGTGCATGTATTTGCCTTTTGTAGGTTATCTAACGCCGACTGACAAACCGTTCGTCTGTAATCGTTGCGGCAGAAGGTACAAGTGGAAAACGTCATTGCAGTGTCATCAAAGGGACGAGTGCGGTAAAGAGCCACAATATAAGTGCTACTATTGTGCTTATAAGACTAAAATAAGATCGAATTGGATAAGACATGAAAAAACTCATACGAATCCACGTGGGAGAAGGCAAAATTTACATTCGAATGGTGAAATTGTTATTTAATGACTAGAAAACACTTTTTATTCGTACAGTCATTACGAAGGACAATTGATAATTTTTAATGATTGCATATATAAATAACATTGGCGAACGTTGAGATAACATTTGAGTGCATCTAAAATGCATTTTATTATATGTTATTGGAGATAGCCAATTCAAGGGAAAAGTCTGATCATTTATTTAATAATCGCGGATAGTTAATTTTATTGTTTGTTAGCGATAAGAATAAAATTTGACAATTTTTTAACCTTGTCACGATCAGTCATATGAGAATTATGCATTTTTTTCGTTTTGGACGTAAATATTTTGTTTATATTGACAAAGTAATATTTTAGAAAATACGAGCTCGTGTGATACGTATAGCCAAAGAATGAAGGATATGGAAAATTTATATGTGGATAAATAAATTATCAGAAAAATGAGATTGATGCAATAATAATACGTAACACGGTATCAAAAAGCTTGGACGTACGAATTGTTTACCGAATTAAAATGATATTTGAAAATATATTATTTTATTATTGTCATTAATGTTTTTCATATTTATTACACATATGTGCAATAATAAAACGATTAATCCTTCACGACCATATTTGTTTTAGTGTATTCGAAAATTTTACCCATCATCAATTTAATAAACTTTTCAAAATATATTTTTTAACGTATATTTCAAAATCTTAATTTTTGAAAACGCCCCAAAAAGACTTCCGAGAGTGGCAATGTTTTTAAAAAAAATCTTACGAAAGATATTCTTTATACAATTCACATAACACGTATTTTTGCTTTATTTTTTCAGAACTGGACTTCGAGTTCATTAAAATTTGTCCAAAAGAGGAAATGGATGAAATACCCAAAACTGCATCTAGAAAACGACAACGACAACGACAACGAAGACGAAAACAGAGATACGTTTGTGATTGCGGCAGAGGTTACGCCTACGAACGTTCTTTGATTAGCCACAAACGTTACGAGTGTGGAAAACCCCGAAGATTACCCTGTGTGATATGCGGCAAATTATTCAAACTTAAGCACCACGTGGCAAATCACATACAAACGTGTCATTCCTACATTAGAACTTGAAGAAAAAGAAAGAATCACTTAAAAAATGAAGCTCTGTAATTTTTTTGCAAAAATCATGCAATAAAAAAAATTGAATTTTTAGATTTAAGCCATGACTAAATAATACGTCCTGCGCATCCGCTTGACTTCCGTGTATGTTTGTGTACTCGACTAAAAATGATTACGTTTCTTTTTTTATTAACCTAATTAACTAATTAATCTTGTAATTATTTTCTCTCTTTTCAGGTTTCACCTATCAACGTACAACTCAGCAAATTACTGACTATCATCTAATGGACGGAATAGCTGTAATTGACAAAAGATTTCCCTGTGTGAAATGTGGAAAGGTCTACAAATGGAAGGAATCGCTGTTGAAGCACAAACGAGTCGAATGTGGAAAATCGCCTCAGTTCGCCTGTGAAATTTGTGGAAATCGATTTATGCACAAACATCATCTCGTTAAACATCTCACGGCGATTCATCAATTGGCGCCATTGAACGGAACGGATGTATTGATTTTTCAATGAGAAAAGAAAAAACATCCACCTGTATTTTTAAATGTAACTTATTAAAGTAGATTCGGATGATACTTGCAACGAGGATGGTTGTACGTGTTGGAAGAAAAGTATATAATTTCTTTTTTCAAAATATTTAACATTCTTCAAATGTCATTTCCTACACGTAAAACTGCCTGAATTATTGTTATTGTCCTTTTCGATTTTCCTTAGATTCCTCAGTGACGCTATTCATCCTGGAATTGAGAAAGATATCCTGCAAGTCTCTATGACAGTGATTTTTGAATATTTTCTTTTCTCACAGGATCCAAGGAATTTTTTTTGTTGGAGTTTAGGATACATATTAACGTAAAATTTGTCTTTTTTGATTTCAGAATCCAGAAATTTTCTCTGCAACGCCTGTGGGAAAAGGTACAAGTATCGCGAAGGACTGGCGAGACACAAAAGGGTAGAATGTGGCGGAAAGGAACCTCAATACGGCTGTCCAATTTGTGGAAAGAAATTCAAGCACAGATATCAGCTGCGTCCACATTTGGCAAAAGTTCATACAATCCAGGCACTGCCTAGCGAATTGCACAATAATTATCTGGATTGATTTTGTCCTACCTGTTATTGATTGTTGTGTGATTAAATGCTGAATTGTTCCTGAAAATAAAGATAAACAATTTTTCTTCAACTACAGAATCTACTTAAGAGCAGGTAAGGTCTTTGCACAGTATCCAATATCAACAATGCTCATATCAATCTGTATTATTGATAAAAAAATCCAATCTGATTTTACACATTATCCATTGATCCTGGAATACAATAAAATGTCAAGAAAGTCCCCAATTTATTATACGTTATTAAACCTTAGATACACATTGGACTCTGCGTTCCAGAAAGCTATATGATTTCTTTGAGCATGTCTATGGAACCGATTGTTATATTGACATTCTATGGCTTTAGTAAAATTTTCACATTTTTTGTTTTTCCACCAATTATTTTCTGTGTTCAGTCTGTACGTCGCCGTCGATGAGATTTCGAAGTCTCACGATGAAAATTAATTCTTGGCGATTTTTTGATTTTTTGATTTCAGGAACAAGACAGCAACAACTGACCAGCAGGTATCATCGGTGCAAAACAAAAATCTCGAGAAAACCATTTCCCTGTCACACGTGCGGACGATCTTATACGCGGAAGGATACACTGAGGCGACATCTACGAGACGAATGCGGAAAGAATCCTCAATACATATGCTACATGTGCAGCAAAGGATTCAAGCAGAAGTCTAATTTTCAACGGCACAGCGCCAACGTCCACGGAATGAAAGTTTGAAAATTCTGTAGACGAACTGTATATTGTGATGTATATTATCTTCTAAACTCTAGAGTGCCGTCCTTGTCGAAAGTACCAAATGCTAAAGTGAAAGAGAGAGAACCTTAGCCAAAGTCTCCTGAAGCAGGAAAATAAATATTAAAAAAAAAAGAAATACGTACCCATGACTTGTTGTTACCAGTAATGATAATTTTGAATATTTTTTCTTTTCTTTTTTTTTACCTGCTTAATTTACACCTGCACTCTATGTACATATTTCGAATTATTTCATTGACAAGAAATGTCGAATGCCTTACATACATTTTTAACACTGGAATATTTATTTTTTTTTAGTTTCAGGTATCCCTGGGATTTTTGCTGAGCGAGCTCATACGAAGCCTATGACGAAACGTTATCCTTGTCACAAATGCAACAGAACCTACAGGAATAAGAGACATCTTAAAAGTCACGTGCAACACGAGTGCGGAGTATCCCCACAGAACATATGCACCATATGTAACAAAGCTTTTAAACGAAGAGCATGTCTCAAACGTCACAATGTAAATGTACATAGAAATGTAATAGGCCTTGGTTGACAATTTCCCCCTCAAAAAAAAAAAAAAAATAACATATAGCATCATAGTGGATACTATTATGTTAATTTTTGACATACACAAATAATTTATTAAAATAAATAAACGGACAGGTAACGCTATATAATAATTTAAAGGATTTATATCTAATAACCTCAAAGAAAAAGATTAATAATAATTTTCATGATTTGGATCAATCAATGTACTAAAGTGTAAATGAAAATTATTCTGGGAATCATAGATTTACTTGATCAATCAAAAGGTAAGCATCGACAGGGTGTTTTTGGTTTTTGGCAGAGTGTATTTTGTTTTATGGTCATTCAGAAAGGGCTCTTTATTTTTCTTATTGTTCAGAATTTGACTATCTTTTTTTTTTCTAATCAAACACGCATGATTGTTATCGCACATTTTCAGGTACTTATAAATGATTGGGCGCCAACGAACTTTAAATTATTATTTTTCTGTTTGTCTGTTTTCAGGCGAATCGTGCGTTTCAACGAGAAACGCACGTGCGTTTCCAAAACCGTATCCTTGCTACCAGTGCAACAGGTCTTATACCAACAAGAGTACACTGAACCGTCATCTACGAGAAGAATGCGGTAAAGCACCACAGTACCTATGCTGTTTCTGTCAAAAAGGCTTCAAGCAACGTTCCAATTTTCAACGGCACATCTGGACCGTCCACAGATGCACCCTGTGATCATCGATTAGGAAGAAGCAAAAATATTTTTAAAGCACGAACGAGAAGATACCTTTGAACTTTTACCCGTAGCCTTGTGGATTGGCTCATTCTTTTTTAAGTAACACGACAGCCAATTTCATACAGTGGTATTCATTTTTGTACGATTCAATAAAAATGCAATACCGGGTGACACACAAGTGTGAACATCTCCATACTCACTTCTTACTAACAGGCTGCATACTTTGCATACAATTTTAAGGGATACGTTTATGTTGTTTTTTTGGATTTTCCAAATACGTAGTTTCACAAAAAAAAGTCTGTGAAGAAACGAGCATTCGTAATTACGTTCTAACGATCTCTTCGATTTTCAGGAACCCTACCCACGAGGGAGGAACAAGAAAAGTGTGAAAGTGACATTTTCGGAATTGGACTTTTCTGCAATGATTTTGAAAATTTCTACACCTGGGACACCACGAATCAGACTCGCATACAGGAGGCTCGTGTTGAACAACAGTCTCCAAAACGTAATGATTATAGAACTAAAATTGTCTCTTTTTGATATTAATACAATTTCTTTTTATCCCGTATAAGCTTGCAATCCTAAATACGTTGCACTGGAAATATGGGCAGTTTTTCAAGTGAAAATAATCTAATCGATAGTCCAATGTTCTGAATAATCTTTCCTATGTGTCATACGTTATTTGACGTAACCTCTGATATTCAACTTTGCATTTAATTTTTGTTTCAGACGTCAAGAGAGATCGCAATAGAGTGAACTACGAGGCGCCTTTCAGCTGCTACAAATGCGGAAAAAAGTACACCTGGACGGACTCGTTGACGCGTCACTTGCGGGAAGGGTGCGGAATTCTGCCAAAGCATCTATGCCGTTTATGCGGTCGAAAATTTAAGCGAAAGGATTATCTTCAGCGTCATGAAGTTACCGTCCACAAATTTGAACTTTCAATGATGTAATATCTCAACGTACCCCCCCTCCTCTCCCCCACACTCCCTACCCACTATCGATCGACCCCCTTATTGTACTTGTACAAAACGATTTTGCTGGATATATTTCGCAGCTTACAAAAGTCAATGGGGAATTGAAATGCAGGTTCAAAAATTTTTTGAAAATATGAAAAGTCTGTCGCCGTTTCGAGCGATGAAACTGCCGACTCCTCGTGACATAATTTCGAGGAATTCTGATTACTTAACAGATTCGTAGGGACGTCTCTGAAATAAATTTAGAACAATAAAAAAAAAACATTTTTTTTTTTATAAATATTTAAAGCCAGACAGATTGTTTTACAAATAACTATTTATTTTTACGATTTTTTTTATTTGCATTATCTGTATGCCTCTTAATGCGTACTACGTCGTTTAAGCAGCTATGTGATATATCAGCTTTTTATTATAGTGTCTCTGTAAGGGAAAAATTACATGAATGCTTTGAGCAATGAAAATATTGGGACTAATTTTTGCACAATTTATTGTACAATGGATCGAACGGCTAAATGAATCAGCTACGATTTTATCGATCCTGAATAAAATAATAATTGATCCCTTTTCCAGTTTTTTTTTTTTTTTCTAATCTATAAAGTGATCGTACCCTGTTACAAGTCTTAGAGAAAAATTTTTCCGATTTTCATGTAAAATCAGAAAATATTATTGCATTGATACCAATCAATGAGTCCAAAAGAAAACCCACAAAAGAAAACATAGTATCAATTTCCAAAACGTATTCTCATATTTATATATTTTATACATTTATTGATTTCTAATACACTCCAAGATCTCTCAACAGGATTAACCAAGAGCATGCCTTTCTTTCGTTAAATAAACCATCCTAATAACCAACTGAGAATAATTTAATTAATATTAAAGAATCCAATAGATAACAAAGGGCCAACCTTTTGTTATCTTTTTAAGATTATTTTATTAAAAAATCTCACCTCACAATACATGAATCATCGCTTCGTCATCGTAATCCCATATCCTAACACCATTAATCATCGATGAAAATTATTTTACGCAATAATAATAAAAATTCCGAATACCAGCATTCATATTTTACGCAGAATACTCGAACGCTATAATGCTCCTTGTTAACCATTTTTCGCAATCCTTTCTTGTAGTTGTGTCTGGCAAAATGAAAAAAAAAAAAATTTCTAGTCTTAACATGGTATGTCAAAAAACTGTCGCCTAATAATTTGCAACAATTTTTACAAGAATTTTTAAAAGATCCCTTATATTTTTTTCAGTTCATATCGGTTCGGATTACTACAAGAGACTCGGTAGACATTCTTGCTTGACCTGCGGCAAGGAATACAGATGGATGCAATCTTTAATCAGACACGAACGGGACGAGTGCGGAAAAGATCCACAGCACAGTTGTCCAGTATGCGGAGCAAGAATACGTCACAGATGGATGTTGAAGAAGCATTTGATAAATGTTCATCATTGGGTCGTACCAAACGACAAGTCTATATAACATACAGATCAAGTAATAGGACCCTGCAAACCTAAGAGAACTTTTCTATCGCAATTGCCATTAGGATATCACTTCCATGGATCATTGTACAGTAACATAGTTTCCGATAAGAAAATGCAATAAAGGCAAGCTTCTCCAAAAGTCGTCACCCCCTACCAAAATCTGTAAAAAAATAAAATAAAATAATTTATAACGCGTTATCACTGAACTTGTAAAAATGACGCCAGAATGATATGATTTGAATGACGTCTAAAATAAATTAAATGAAGATTAAATAGAATAATTTATAATGCGTTGTTACTGAACGTATTAAAAATGACATTTAAATGACTTCATTCGAATGACGCTTGAAATTAATTGTTTTTTAATAGACTCTGCCTACCCAGTGAAATGCCTTTTATTTTAATACGCTTAAAATTTTTTACATTAAAGATAAATAATTTTATCAGTACGACTTCAATGAATTTTTGTTTTTTTTAGGTATCCAGAGAAACGTTACCGGGAGGAATCACTCTTGCCGAAAATGTGGAAAAAGTTACAAGTGGATGGAATCCATGGAACGACATATACGTCTCGAATGTGGCGTCGAGCCAAAATTCAAATGTGTCTTTTGCACGCGGAAATTTCGACACAAGCATCATTTCAAGGAGCATCTCAAGAGACGTCATAAATGCGAAAAATTCGAAGCACATTGGTTTTAATGTAAGCTCGTTAAAAAATAAAGATGCGATTACACGTTTCTTATGAAGATACTTCATTCACCACTTTATGTCCAATTGCGTTACCCATAATTTCACATTCTTAATACGTATCTGATAATGTTCTGTGATAACAATTTCTTATTTAACGTATTCTTTTTTCTTTGCTTACAGATAACTACGTTTTCACGGGACGTACGTACTTTCCTTGCAACAATTGCGGCAAGATTTACAAATGGCAGCAGTCCCTGTGTCGGCACAAACGCGTCGAGTGCGGAATGGAGGCGCGACTAATATGCAAATTCTGTGCGAGACGATTCAAGCACAAACATCATTTGACCAAGCATCATGAAACCGTGCACAGATATTCAATAACGAGCAGCCATTATGCTCGATTTTAACAACTCTACGTATGCGTTTGGGAAACTTAATTGACCTTGAATAAAATAATTATTAATACGTATGAAAAAAAAAAAATAGAAAAATGATAAAAATATGTAAATTTGTTAAATGATCTCAAGAAAATATATAATATTCTCTTCCCCCCCCCCCCCCCCTCACCCTCGAGAGTATCTTCGATGATCGATATCCATAATATCAATCGATTGGCACAATTGGAAATGAATCGAAATATATATTGTATTTTTTCAAAATATCTCGAATTCTCATTTATCTTTCAGATGGATAAATTCCCATAGCGTATCTCGAACCTCGCGTATGCTGCAAAGCACGTGCACAGAAATCATCAATATAGTAATTTTTATTCCCGTAGCAAGTAGCAAAAATTTCGTGTGTCTATTGTACAAAAAAAATGTTAACTCGTGTGCATTGGTGGATATGAAATTCTCACGTATGACGTCCATTAATTAATCATCGATTGTCAATCAATGAATTATCCGACCTGGCAGATTTCAAGAGTCAAATCATCGATTGATTATATTTACGCTCCAGATTTTTATACCGATCCTGCTCATTCGCAAAATTACGTGTAATATTTTTGACTGGGTATTAATCTTAGAAAAAAAAGGGATGGAAAAAAGAAAAAGTTTTATTACTTTCACGTTCTTATGTACCTTAAATTTGTTCGTCTGTATATTTTTTGAAATAGTTTTTTTTTCTCTTATTTTTTCAGCCCTCCTGGCCACTAACGTCTACCCTTGTCGTATCTGTGGTAAAGTCTACGTCAACAAGAAAACCATGTGGAATCATACAGGAATCTGCGGCAAGGAACGACAATTCGTCTGTATTATTTGTGGAAAGAGATTCAAGCAGAAGCATCATCTTATAAAGCATCTGAAAACAGTACACAAAGGAAATACGCCATCGATTGATTACAGCGACTGCAAGGATAATAAAATCTGGTTTCATACGTCACAACACTGATTTTAATTGGGTCAATGTGGATTTAAAAAAAGAGAGAAAATTTGAGTCCACTTAGCAAAGATAATATTGATCAATTTAATAATATTCCTGCTATCCTTCCAATTCGTTGTACAAACTTTGTATACATATAGAATCGTTATGTTTAATAAAATACAAGTTATATTTACATTCTATGCGATTATCGTAGTTTGAATGAGAAAAAGTTTAATAAAAAAAAAAAAGGAAAAAGATGTTTGAAATTGCCGCCATTACATAACTGTCAAAGAATCCTCAGATTGATATTGAAATATTTCTTTTTCAGTTTTCTCAAGAAAAAATTGGATCTGCCTGCAGTGTGGTAAACGTTACCAGTCTCATGGCTCCTTGAAGAATCACATACGTGTGGAGTGTGGAAAAGAGCCAGCATACACGTGTCTGATATGTGGAAGAAAATTCAAGCACAAACATCGTTGGCAATCGCACGTGAAATGTATACACCGAATAGATTTGTAAAAAAAAAATAAGAAAAAAAGAAGTACTAGAAAAAAAAATTAATGACACAAAAATTACATTTACTTTCTTATCACTTTATTGTCAAAAAAATTCCTAACAGTGTAGTGTACCGTCTTTATTTTTTTTTTCGCTAATACAAGCCCAATACAAAGTCAAGAATAAAGATTGTAAAATTTTACTAATACAATTTCCATCAATCTCTTTTCCAGCCGTCGATAAGAAGATCTGGAGTTGCTTCCGGTGTGGAAAACAATACGCATGGCGAGACTCTTTAAGAAAACATGAGCGACTCGAATGTGGAAAGGAGCCAAAATTCGAGTGTCCGACGTGTGGAAGAAAGTTCAAACACAAACATCGACTGCGCTCACACACGAGACTAAATTATTGTCCTGACATATTAGACTGTATAAGAAAAAGCATTGTAAATATAAAGTAAACAAGTAAAAGACTTGAGCACGTGTTTTCGTCTAAATAAATAAGCGAAAAAAATTGGACGATAAGAAAAATCAAGCAGAAGAATAATTTCGTTATTACTTACTTTTTTCTTCTTGGTCCGCAATCATTTTTCATTTATATTGACTTTGAATTTTTCTCTTGACTCTATGTACGGGCTTTGTACACGAATGTCGTAAGTCCAATTCTTTCCCACGTTACGTTGCACACGATTGCTATAGAATTAGCTTCTCTTGATATATTATTATTTTTTCCATTGTTCACAACTAATTGCTATCTCTTTGATCTTTTTCTATTTCAGAGGGAAAGGGTTCCGTGATGTATCCCATGATGGTCTTCTCAGCCCGAAACGTATGCATTGATTGCGGCAAGAGCTACAAGCGCATCGATTATCTTCAAAGACACAAGAAAGAGTGCTCGAGCGAGCCAACTTTTGTGTGTCCGATGTGTAATCGTAAATTCAAACGAAAGTATCATTTGCAAAGACACATGAATAGCATGAATCATCATTGATGTAATTGACACTGGGTGTAATCGATAACTGATCAATAAAGTCTCTACATCTTTTGTCTCTACAAGATCAGGATTTCACGTATATAATTTCTCTTCACGCTTCTCATCCACTTTATACGATTCTTTTGCCTTAAATTTCGTCGCTCATCAAATGCTCAATGTTCTCTTTAAAATTGCGTTCATTCATCTTACCTTGGTACCCTTTCGAAGCTTGTTTCTTTTTTATTTTATCACATTTTCAGAAGACCCTGATTCCTTTTGAAATTTTTCTATGCTCATTGTCTATTTTAGGGAAGACGCGCTTTTTTTCCTCCCTTAACTTGCTCCGCGTGTTACATTCGCTTTTACTCGATTTATTTATTTTTTTCTTTTTTTATATTTTTTTTGTTTCGTCCGATCGTTTGCTCTATGCTCTACTGACTTTTTGTTTTATTTTTGATTTTTTTAGTGCCCAGACTCATCGTCAGAAACATCGAGAAGCTGAAATACGTACGCAGACCGATAATCCACAAATGCTCCAGATGTGGCAAAGGGTATCAACTAGAAACTTCCCTAAGGAGACATCAGAGATTAGAGTGCGGCGTGGAGCCACGTCAGAGCTGTCATATTTGTGGAAAAAAATTTACCCACAGATTCAAGCTGACACATCATCTTGCATCTTGTCGACGAAAGAAAGAATTATACGAAACGTTATAGATATTCTGTTTTTAACAGAATAAAAAAAAATTGTTATCCACTGAATCAACCATTAAGAAAATTGTTAAGTACAGAATTGAAAAAAAGATCCAAGCTTAAGAAGCAGTCAGGATCAAATGAAGGAATATGCGCGATTTTATAAAATATGTTCATAAGTACTTTTCCAAGGATATAATAAATTATTTAATCTTTTAAGAGCGAAGCCAAATTAGTGGCTACTACCCTTTCTGTCAATCCCAAAAAGAAAATTTTGAAGGATCTCTTGAGCATAGAAATAATCAACAGGACCTAAGACCAGCATTAGCCTATCTAGCTAACAACGTTGTCTAACCCTAGTTGGATGTGATATTTCAAATAGGTCTTCATCTAACCGGATAAAGTGCGATCGCTAGTTCTCCCTGCATCCTAGTGCATAAGATCCTTGATTCTACCACTAAGGGCAGGAGTGTCTACGGCCATCTTGAATTTCTCTAATTACGTTGTAATTTCGTTTCAGGGTTACTTGCAACAATGATATCGTCCCAGGACGTTCATCGACTGAGTACTGAGATGTCCTGGATGAATCCTGATTACCTTGGGGCTCAGCACAAGATCAGCGTTAAATCCACATCGCGAAGGAAGGACTCCGATGCTAAAGATTCAAACGGTCAATTCATTTGCAACAGATGCGGAAAGTCCTACAGAGCCACGACGTCCTTGAGTCGACACAAGCGTCTTGAATGCGGCGTCGTACCTTGTGAAGTTTGTCCCATATGCGACAGAAGATTCAAACACAAATTTGTTCTGAAATCGCACATATTGGTTTGCGAGAGAAAATTACGTGAGATAATGCTTAAGAAAACCGATTGAACGTGTCAGAAGAGTGTCTTTTATAACTAAGCTTACCACTTTGTGTTTTATATGACGGATAATTAATGATTTTAAAACATTTTTTTTTATCGAACCTACATACGTTACATTAACGTGGCATAAAAATGAGGATCGATCACGTAGCTTACTGTTTCTTCGTAATGGGTTATTGGCTTGAAAAGAATCTCGTCATAGTTTTTACCTACTTTTGTGTTTACTGTATGGTGACGAATAAATGTTTCATTTATACAGAAACAATGGAAACTTTCTACGATGCTAATCGACTACTTTTTTTTTTTAATCAGATTTACGTTCTACGAATGTACTAAGGGACACGTATGGATGGATTGACGTAATGTCTAAACATCTAAGATGGAATTTCAGAGACTTCGTTGCTGGATAAGGACGAGATATTCTTGTGAAATAAAAACTGTTTTGAAATATCATTCGTTTAAGGTGTATGCGTTTTCTGTATCCGTCAATTGAATACCTCTTTCCTGGTTTTTGCTTTTGTTATAGTTAATTATATAGTTTGGTATAGTTATTCGTTAAAAATATGCGTGCGCTTTGACAGTATTTCTCTATATAATTTCTAGAATAATAATTAATTTTTCTTTATCTTGATCAACCGGGCTCTTCCAATAAAATTATTCTAACTATTGCCATTTTTTCCTTTTTTTTTTGCAGACTCGACGTCCCAGCAAAGCAGCCCAGAGCAGAAGTGTAAGATGGTTTACATCGTACGACCAAATTCACAACAGGCTGTTCTTCCTATTGAGTTTGTCGACACTTCCGCTTTGCCACGTGAACAGTCGAGTCCATCTAACAAGACACCTGTCATATCAAAAATTGAATCAGGAGTACAATTCGAAATGGCCGAATGGAAGACGTTGACCTCGAGGCCATCAACGTCCAAACTGTCCATCAGCAACGCAACTAAATTGACAGACTTGCATCTATGCCTGAAGTGTAAAACTGGATTTACAAGTATCGACGGCTTGAGCCGTCATTTAAAATACGACTGCTCTACTACAGCGAAATCATATTCCTGTTCAAAGTGCAAGAAATCATTTCAAAATCAAGCGGAACTCAACAAACACATGCTGACCCATTCATACTTCGTTTAAGATCGAGTTTCAGAAAAGAGAAAGAATATGTTAATACTATTCCATTATAATTTATAATACCTTAATTATAGTGTCCGAGCCTGGTACTGAGTTATTTAATAATTATCCAATTTTTATTAATACTTCCAAATTATTCTTACAATTAGATATTAATACTTTTGTAATTGACAGACATAACCGAATAATGTTCGTATGTGAAGTTTTTGTTTGTTTTTCCTTTATTAAAATTACTATTATCTTATTTTTTTCAATAAAGTTACGTATTACAAGATTATCTATCGATGATATTTCATTGATCCATTATCGATCCTACCCAGTCAATCAGTTTTGGAACAGATACTGAAGTAATTCTTCTTTCAGATATTCTGTGGCAACTTGAAGAAACCTATACCGAATTAAAATGGATACCTACGGTAGTCGAGACAAAATCGTTAGCAGTGACGCCAGAAAAACCACAGAAGCAACATTACGTGTGTGGGGAGTGCGGACGCGGCTACACGTGGATGGACAGTCTGCGACGTCATCAGAGATCCGAATGTGGGGAAAAGGAAGGGAAGCATTCCTGTAAATTTTGCGGTCAAAAATTCTACAGAAGATACCGCCTGCGCGATCACATTCTACAGAAGCACGAGTAGATAGTTTTTAATGTTACCTAATATTTCAAAAAAAAAAAAAAAAAAAAAAATGAAGGTATAGGTATATAAAAAATCAAATTTTCCACTTGTCTCTCGGACATTTTTAAAAGTATAACGTCACACGGATCTTACAATTTCCCCGTAATTAAACTAAATGTTAAGCATACCCATTACTGTTTATTATTTTAAAAATTGACAAAAGGATTTTTTTATCTAAAAATCTCATCGTATCGTTGCTATACATAATGAATCTCATCGAATAACTCGCTTGTCATAAATGCATGCGCTACGTCTTTTTCCGTAATCCTTATTCCTGTCGTATCACACGCTTTTTAAAGTTTTTTTATTTTCCCCTCCTGTGCCCAACAATCGAACTAACGTCATGACGATAACCCTAACGTGGTCTTGTTTTTTTTTCTCTTTGGCAGCAATGTTCCTGGACAACATTTGGATCAAGTCGGAGAACGAGGATCTGATACCCGAGGATTTTCTGAAAATCGAGACAGACCACTTCCTGTCTTCGACGTCATTACCGGTGGATACCGAGATGCAACAGAGTCACTTGAAAAATGAGAGCAAAGGTCGCGTAATAGTCTGTAAGGAGTGCGGAAAGTCCTTCTCACGTATGGATAGTCTGAAGCGTCACGAAAAATATTATTGCGGCGTCAAGGAGGACCGTATTGTCTGTCAGTATTGCGGAAAGAAATTTTCAAAGATACATGTTCTAATTAAACACATGAAAGTTGCTCACACCTCCTATGTACCTCACATGAATATGAACAACACTAATTGATTCAAGAAACGTGAAAATTATGGCAAAAGACGTCGTATCGCAGAGATCCTTTCTTTTTTACTTTTATTATTTCTTTTCTAACTCGTCCCCTACCCTCCTTCTCTTGATTTTCATATTATTTCGGTCCCTCGTAAATTAATAAACCTCGACGTCTTTGCCAAATATTACCTGGTTACTCCTATCTAGTTTGAGAACAAAAGCTCGTACAACTTTAGATTATAACAATACGCTTGCGGTACGCATCGATATTATTAATGGGATTGATATGCATTATGTCGAACAATACGATCTTAACGGTACACTATATTATTAAAAGACCTATAGATATCGAAAGATTAATTTTGTTTCACCATGTTCAAAAATTTCGAATAAAAATCACAACTGTAAGACAATCAAGCGTGTCCGTCATCCCCGATTACTAAAGTTTGATATCCCGGCGTGAAATATATTTCGTTAATAAATAAGATCAAGAAGATCAGTCTCTCTCTCTCTATCTATTTACTGCTCTTAAAAATTTCTGCAAACCCTTGCTTTCTATTGCGACTTCATATTTGCATGACTATATTATTTATATATGAATCACGAGCATAATTCTGCATGCGATCCCCAATTGTTCTTATCTAGTTTATCCAAGATGAATAAAAATAAATTGCGTATGACTTTCAGGCGAGACTTCCGGCGGTAACGCTACCGGCCATCAGGATGACGATGACGGACTGCGTGTCTCCGACGAGGAGGAGGAGGACAAGACTGTTCTACCATTCGAGACTAATTTCCATACGGAGACCAATTACATCGTATGCAACCCCTCAACAATTTACACGGCCGATCAGCCATGCATCCAGAGACCTTCCAGGAACAGTAATCAACAGTTCATTTGCACCGGCTGCGGCAGAGGCTACACCCGCGTAGACAGCTTGAAACGTCATCAGCAAAAGTGCGACGACCTCTTGGCCTCTTTTCAATATCAGCAGGAGAAGTGCGAAGGATTTCAGCAACGTTATCCTTGCACCCAGTGCGGAAAGAGCTACAAGAGGCTTGACACTTTGCGAAGACATCAGCGTCTGGTTTGCGAGAACAAGGAGGGGAAGTACGCGTGCAAAATCTGCCAGCGAAGATTCGCCTACAGATTCCTCATGCGGAAGCATCAGTCTCTTCATGCAGCTGCGGCCAAGAAGGGACCCGACACGCACGGGAACAACAGTGCCAGTTCGATGCCTGATGACAAGAGCTCTTAGAGACTCTATTAGCGACCGTGTTTCTGCAAGGTGGACAGAGAGAGAGAGAGAGAGAGAGAGAGAGAGAGAGAAAATTAGAGAAAATGAAAAAAAAAGTGATCATAGATAATACGCAAGTATACGTTAATAACAATCCTTCAAATAATACAATACACGTATGTCACACTTCTTCTTTTTAAAAACAAGTCTGATTGTCAATGAATAAATCCGCTTCGGAATGCATCATTAAACGATAACTCTATACGGCTTCAGTTAATTAAGTTCACAAACCCTAATCCACTGTAGCTGGTATCTTTGTAGAAAGCTTCATGTCGCGGAATGGACTCGCCATAAATATACTGTACTTCCTTTAACTTTGATCAGGTGCTAACTTCATGTTCCTTTGTCGCTCGTAGGACTCGACGAGCAGCAGGAAGAGTACGATGCCCTCTGGATGCTCGAAAGGAAGACCAAGGACATCACGGAGTCCCAGCCATTGTCAACCACTGATAAGTCCATGAAGGAACGAGAAAGATCATCCCTTGGACAGACTGGACCTTTGTTCTCCATGACGGCTCTGTATGCTGGTGAAACCTATGTCCCGGTTACGCAGCCACAGTACATCTGTACAAATTGCGGAAAGAAGTATAAATGGCAGGACAGTCTCAAGAGACATCAGAGGGTAGAGTGTGGCAACAAGGAAAAGAAATTTTCCTGTCACTTCTGTGAGAGGAAGTTCAAGTATCGATATGAGCTACGAAATCACAATTTTGCTCATCACAGACCCTGAGTTTATTCTTTGCTCTTAAAGACCAAGTCCAACTGTATAATATTGAATAATAAAAGACCATATTTTGAGCTCAAGATACGCTTTAATGGCTGCACGTTCAAAAGGCTTCATTATGAATTTATTCATTTTCCTTTGTTTTTCCTTGAAATCAAAAAGTCACTCTATTAACTGTGCTTAATCTTGAATTATCAATTTTTCTAGGTTTTCCTATGTTCAACGACATCCTGGCTGATGATCAGTTCATCGATACTTCGCTTCATCAATTTCAGACAAAGCAAAGCATGATACGGTTGCATCTGCGGCAAAACTTGCAAGCACAACAGTAATTAAAGAAAACGTCGGTCAATCGAAGTCATCAGTTTGATAGTAATAAGCGAAGACACTATTGTCATTGTTGTGCAATGCAATTTAATTGTCGATACAGACTTTTCCGTCGTGCTGTAGTCATTCGATTCGCGGTTGGGCTGCGGTAGATCAGCTATTTTGAAGCTTGAAAGGGAAATGAGAATGGCGAAGGAAATACGTTCTCGGTAGATGCTTCTACAAACTTGTACGAATTGTCATTAAGTCATTGATGAGTAAGAGACGATAGAAGTAGACTTCTAAAACGTCATCATTATAGGAATTAACAACGCAGCGAATCTTCCCAAATAAAATTTTACTCGGAACAGCCTCTAAAGGATTTTCTATTTCTATTTCAGAACTTTCCATCCCTTCAGAAGGTCCCTACGAGACGGAGAACTTTACCACGCAATCCAGGTTGCGCTTGAAACAAAAGTCTGGAGAGTTCACGCAAATTCCTGAGCCATCAGGTAACCACAAAATGGCCAATGTTTGTTCCGGTTGCGGAAGGGGCTATAAATGGAGGGACAGTCTTCTGCGTCATCAGAGAGCCGAATGTGGTAACAAGGAGAAAAAATTCAGCTGCCGGCTCTGTCCTAAAAAGTTTTATCATCAGTACAAACTCAATGAGCATTATCAGGGGAAGCACAAATTGCCAAAATCATCATCGAGATTAATGTTCCCTTAAACGTACCTTTATGCGATGAATATATTTTTAATTTCATGATTCATCTTTAAAATTTGAAAACTTTTATCACGACAAAGCGTCAATCAGACTCTGCAATGGATGTAACAAACTTGATATCTATCGCCATGATTAGGCTTCATCCTCGCTGATTCGTCAGACTCGTAATCGCATCCTGTCTGTTATCAATAAAAAAAAAGTATCCATTTAGTATCTCGTAAAAATATAAAACTCATCCTCCTCCTCTTTCGTATTCTCTCCCACTACATATTCTTTAGCAATAAAACTAAAAAAATATAAAAATAAAAATTACAAAAACTCACGTGAAATTATCAAATTCGATTATTTCACGTTCTGCTTGTGGTGGTGACTGGTACGTGTCTAATCGGTCGTTTTGTGTTCGTCCTACACGTTATGTCTCAGACGTCCTAATAGAGGTAATAGTGATGATAATAGAGACACGATAACACAAAAGGAATGAGGAATACAGGAACGGAAGTGTCTAAAAAAAAAAAGAAGAAAGCATTAAGCGAGTTGGTTTCTATTTTTTCTAGAGCACCAGTATACCTCAGGGACAGCCATCGAGTGGTACTACCAATATCAAAGCCTGTACTTACGTCTCCTAGCCGAAAACAAGATGGCCGATTTGGCCAGGGAAGAAGATATCAGGAGGTCATACAGAAGCTTGTATCCAGAAGCTGCGGATAAGATTCAACCGTTGGAAATGACAGCTGCGATGACTTGTGTTCCTGATCGTGGTAGTCCTGGTCCTGGTTTCACGCACTTGACTGGACGTGACGTCGCTGGGTACTCCTGCCCTAGGTGTGGCAATGCATATGCAAGGCCGCACTCTCTTAACAGGCATATTCGATTCGAGTGCGGAGTCGAGCCGCAATTTGAATGTCCAATATGTCACAAAAAGTCAAAGCACAAGCACAATTTAGTCCTTCATATGCGTACACATCAAAAACCGTGAAGTACTGGTATTTCTGGTATGGTGAAGCGAGAGGATACTTTATTCTTTTTTTTTTCTATCTGTGATGATTGCATCAACAGGGTTATCTTTTCAAAATGAAAGAGTTTCTTTATACAGTTTATTTTTGATCGAGTTCAAGGAAATCGATATTGCGCCGACGGTTACGTAATGAAATTTCAAATGTTGGCTCTGCTGCTTGCAAATGAATTTAACGAAGATTTTTCTTTTTTTCTTTTGTATTTCATTCGAAAAAGAGCGCGAAGAGAAAAAGATTCGTAGAAGTGCTATATTTTATTTGAGTTTACGTTATTATTTTTTTTTCTCTTTGTTAATTACACATTGCTTTTGGAATACTCTATACAGTATTGAACTGGATTGCTGTTTCGTTAAATTATCATATAGGGAATTTTGATAATTTTTTTTTCCAATTTTTTTTCTCTTTAATTTTCAACAAGTGGTCAGAAGAATTTCAGAAGAAATCTTCTATTATAAGACTTCTCGTAGTCATGTGTTTTATAGTCAAGTAAACATTCCTTAGAAAATAAATGAAGTTGGAAAATAATTACAGTAGAATTTACGTATATCGTTAAATTGTTATATTATAATTTCCGAAAAAATTTAATATAAGAGATAACGATAGCAATAAATTCAATTGCTCAACTCCCTACTGAAATTGGGACCTAAGGATGAAAATAGTTTTTGTTAGGACGTTGCCGTAACTTAATTACTGTAATTAGTGACTTTTATATATTTCTAGTATTTCATTCTAATGATCTCTCGAGAGAGTTGATACGCGTAACTTTAAGTTACCAATAACAGACTGAAGCACTGCCATTGTTATTGTTATTTCTTGAGAATGAATAATTCATTCCCAGGAGCCCATTTAGTGGACACAGAAAATTAATGTTTAATATTTTTGTTGCTAAAAAACCATTTTAGTTTCGTGAACGTAAGAGAATTCTCATCGATTTGAGTCTCCATACTTCGTATCGCTATTAATTCTCATAAAATTATACCAAATGAACACGATTCTTAGGAACCACGTTTGTGAGAAAGTATGTAGCGAAAAAAATACTTAGAGCATTATAAGATGTAAGCTTAAGAAGAAGAAAAGAAAAACATAAATTTTGACTTCGTTTTTTGCAAATTTTTTGTTCAAAAATTTTTCATAAAATTAGACTCACCGACTAACTGTGATTCGAGACGTATTGCCAGGTACACATTTATACGTATCGGGGTTGACGTCGAAAATATTTTTCTTTAATGAGGGTGAAATATCGAAAAAACTTTTATCAGTGGAAATATTCAAAATATGAGAACAAGAACAGGAAACGTATACCACGAGCGTATAGATGTCTATATTCACGGCTGCCTAGTTATGTTATATACATAGATCATTATATATATACACACATATATAATATATTGTACAAAAAATAGGCTGAAATAAATATATCTTTTATACACGTTAATTTCATTGATTTTCGTGTGATTTTTCAGTGGAATATGAAAATGCGCCATTAGAAACGCGTTCAACTACGGTAGTCAAAGATCGTAAACGTACATATATAAAGTTTCGTATCTAGGATTTGATATTCATAAATATTTTTTTTTCTTTTTCTTTAATTCACGATTACCTGTCAAAATTATGTCGCAGCATGACTTGATGTATAATTCTTTTCTTTTGGCTGTTCGATCTTCTGCATTTGTTTTCCTTTCCACAGCTTCGATTTCACGATCGACTTACTGTTTCAGTGTGGAAAAGACAAAAAGATTTGGAGGACGGACCACCATTTTTATGCCCGAAATGCGGCCGGACCTATTCGCATAAGTGCAACCTGACGCGGCATTTGCGACTTGAATGCGGCGTCGGACCACGTTTTCAATGTGCGAGTTGCAAGAAAAGATTCAAGCATCGTCATCACCTACGGGACCACCAAAGAACGCATCTCTATGCGAATTGCTCTTTTGAGTCGCGAAATTAGGGCCTAACGTTTCGTAATTTTTATTTATTTTTCACGATATTTATTTATGTGTTTGTTGACTTCGGTACAAATGGGATAATCGAAATAAGTTTCCTCAAAGTGAAAGTGTATCTTGACGTTTTTTGTATATTTGGAATACGTACTTAAGGTGAATTTTTGAAATCAGACTAACGGCGACTCCGAGTTCCAGCCAATGAAGCTAAATTAAAGTGAAAAAAAGGAATGTAGAATTTTTAGAATACATTTTATGTATTTTCGGTGTTCGTGATAAATGTTACAGTCGAGTTTGTGCCAAAAGTATCTTAAATAGGCTAAGCTGCCTGAAAATGTACGAGTGAATAAGATGTCCTGAAATTGTCTTTCTAACGATACGAAAAACTTGACGCCTTAAGGACGTTTCTTTGCTAACTTTAGAAACACGACGTCGACATTCCTCAAATTTCTTATAATTGTTGGAAATACAAAAAGAAGAGACTTTCAGAACGTCTTTAAGCGGTCAAGAACCTATGATAATCTGTGCCGTAAAATATTTAAACGAACATTCTATAATTTACCAGTAAGTTTTTTTTTATAATTTAAAGAATGATGTTTCTATATTTTATAAATTCAAGTGAGATCGACAGAGGAACTAAAACTTCAACCTCGTGATTTTTCAAGCTGGTGCTTTATATAATACTAAGAATTTATTCAAAGGCTCAATTTTGAGCTTCTGATAAAAAAAATAGAGACCACAATTGCATATACCTCTTTATTGTGCCAAACGACATCTCTAGTCCTTACGTTTTAGGAAACACAAGTATTATAGTTTTGCAAAAGAAATTAAGAGAGGATAAGAGACAACGCGCGAAAGAGAGAGAGAGAGAGAGAATGAGAGGAATGTGAAGAGCAAAAGTGGAGAACTTCATGAAATGTCACTGTACATGCTCAAATAAGAAATCGTTAATGAAAATTAAGGAAACAGGAAAGTTACTTACGACAGAATGCGAAAACGCGGCGGATTTTTCATTAAGTGATGCACCGCGTTTTCTTCAATTAATAAACAGTACTTCGATGTGAATGCACGTATTATATTTTCGATATTGTTATAAAAGTTTGACAAAAAGGGAATAACTTATGGAGCAAAAATGAACCATAGTTCGATGTACAAGACTTGGAATCTTCTCGATTTTATTATCGCATCTGTTTGTTGCATTTACCAAACAATGTACAGAATTCAATATGTTTAATAAAAGACAAATTGATGAATCCTATCGCCTTTTTTTCCTGCATATGTAATTCCAACTTTGCGCCAAGAGCAACAGAGACAGCAATGTATGTTACATGACAATAGCCAACATGGCTTCCAGCTAATATCGTCAGCTGTGCGGTATGTTGCATAGACCGCTAATCGTGAATAATTGTAACATTACATATTGATTTAAAGTGTATTAAATAGAAATGACTTCTGTATAATCGATTTACTGAAGCCAACATAAATATAGTTGCGAACAAAACTAAATACCGTGATATAATTTGCATGATATTGGGTTACGTGGTTATGGCTATGGTTATTTGGAATCACGATCTTTAAAAGAAAATGTATTTTAAAACGTGTCAGTGCTTAGCAAAAGGCTACGTGAGACACATATCTACTAGTGTCAGAAAGACTTTATTCAAAGAGTATCGTAACGATGATATTCTACACAAAAAGAGATTATGGTCCACTGTGAATTATGTTGTGGCTGCAGGGGTTCTCACTGTTGGTTTGAGTTATGCAGCAGTTCCACTTTACAGAATATTTTGTCAGGTAATTTCAATAAGAATCAATAGTTATCATAGTATATCTGCTCTATTTCAGTGTGCTTTTTTAGAGATTATTGTTCTGTGTGTTATAGTCATACAGCTATGGTGGGACCGTAGGTCATGGCAGCGACTCAGTGGAAACGATGAAACCTGTCAAAAACAGAATATTAAAAATTAAATTTAATGCAGATGTTGCTGCAGCAATGCGTTGGAATTTTAAACCTCAACAATTAGAGGTTAAAGTCATGCCTGGTGAAACTGCATTAGCATTTTATACAGCCTACAATCCAACGGACGAGCCTGTCATTGGTGTGTCTACTTATAACGTGGTACCATTTGATGCTGGTCAGTATTTCAATAAAATCCAATGCTTCTGCTTCGAAGAACAACAACTGAATCCACGTGAACAGGTAAATAAATACACTTAATAGTCTCTAAATGACGATGTATGTATGCATTTGATTATATACAATTCAAGGTATAATTATATTCATCGTGCAAATTCGTATTATGATTAACAGCGATATTCTTAAATCTGTTTTCAAGGTCGATATGCCTGTATTCTTCTACATTGATCCAGAATTTGTTGACGATCCAAAAATGGAGGGTGTTGATGAAATAACACTTTCCTACACATTCTTTGAAGCAAAAGATGGTCTCAAACTACCTATACCAAGTTTTCTTAAGAGTCACTCATAGCGTAATTCTATTAAAAAACGTAACTTCGTTTTAAAGTTTATTATAATTGTACAGAGCAATAAATATTTGACGAATTTTCAACGAGTTTTCATCGAAATGTCACATGACCTAAATCACTCTAGGAGTGCATTCCGACTTCATCGTCAATCTCTAATCTTTCTTAAAACGCGCATCTGAACACATCAGAATCTAAACAGCGCGTTAATGGGATAGGCTCGTCGTAATCCGCAAACTTTTTCTTTATCGATATACATGGCATCGATTTTAAGTGCTAAATCGTGTTCCATTTCGTTTCGTGTTCTTAATAATCTCTGATGTTGATTTTCGAGCTCCTTCAACATCTTATGCATTCGTTCCACCTGTTGATTTATGTCATCTATTTCTTTCTGCAGGCTGTAAGAAAAAAATTCATGGAATATCATCTTTCAAAATTATCTACTTTGCAACAAGTACCTCATGTGAGCATAATCGCGACACAATTCAAGTTCAGGACGATGCATTCTGGCCTCAAGTCTAGTATGAGCAACTTTGAGCGCGTAACTCTTATCCGCAATGCTTTTCCTCATCAATTCAATATTTTTCTCCACGTCAAAAATCTCTTGTTGAATTTTATGAAGGTGCTGCTGAAGTTTACTCTTGGCTTCTAGCACTTCAGAGCATCTGCGACTTAGTGCGTTGTTCGTATTGGTCCAGGCATCCCACATTTCTTGGGCTACACGATTTATCAGCGCATCCGCATCTGTACGCAACTGACAAGACTTGGTTCTTTCCGTTTGCGATTTTTGAACGATTCTATTGGCCGCTTCTGCCCAGGTTTCTTGTTCCGACACACTGCATCACGCAATCTCATCAATTGACTCTGAATATTTACATGCAATACGTACCATGGATCAAATTTTTCGATTCCAGCATAATACTGTAATCCTTGACTATGATTATTTAGTTGGTGACACAGCATGTCTATGCCCAAAGCACCTTCTTTATTTTTCATGTCTAGTTCCAACTGATTCTGCGCCGCCCTGCAGTTGCGAATCTGAAATAAAATGTTTGCGCCATACAAACTCCACTCAGCAATTATTAAACCGGAAATCAGTACCTGATCTTTACACTTATCGAGGCAAATCTCCAACTTCTTTTGACTGTTCCGCAAATTTCCTATTTCACACAGCAGAGATTTCTCCGTATCATCATGGATCAGTTCGGTACCTAAAATTATTTGTTGCCATGATAAAGCTCAACAAAAATTGTAATCTATACGTGCATCCTGTACCTTTTCTTGATTCTCTATGGTAGAGACATTCTTCAGCAATATGCAACGGCCCTTCTATATCCTGTATCGCTTTTTCCAAAACACTTCGGCAATCCTGAAGCCTCTCACTTTCCTGAATCAATCTTTCCAATTCAGACGCCACTTCATTCCTCCAAAAAGTCACGTCGCTTATTCTCTCACCAAGTCGACGACTCGTGTCGAATTGACCGTACTGTATCTTTTCTTCTGCAGTTCTGAAATATCGAAAAATATTTGAAAAAGAACAAATATTAGCAAAAATCTATTCACTTTTACGTATCATTTAATAAGATCCGGTACACCTCATGACTTTCAGGGCGTCATTTCTTATTCTCTCAGAATATTGTCTGTTCGTATTGGCTTCGTTATAAAACTTCATTTGCTTCTGAAACCATTCATTTGGCGTATATCTTGTATACATAGCTGCTTGCGACGCGTGTACAGGATTCCGTTCATATCCAGTAACCAAATTTGGAAACTTCAAAGGCTGAGTAGTCATGTTGCTCATAGGATCCACAGCGTAATTCGTTATAGCTTTTGTTCGAGACCTACAATATTATTGGTATTACGTTGCTAAAACTCTATAGCGATAAAATATTACTTACGTTAGAAATTAGATAACTTATTTATACAAGTGAAGTAAATTTGTATTTTTAAGGAACCTCTTTTCTTGTAACACAGTCTTGAGAACTATTGAAGGCACGTTTGTGAAGGAATTTCAAGAATACCTGTAGGGAATCTTTCTATACTTGTATCTAATATGGTTTGTTTAATCAATATAGCTATGCATCTTTACTATAGACTGAACTCTGATTCTTTTACTACAATTAACTTGGGAGAAAATCTGGCAGTTAGTCATACATTTTTTAGATGAATCAAATATTTTTTTAAACTTACAGTGGAACCAATTCGATATTCTCGTAACCCATATTAGACCGCCAAGGCTGTTGTCTATAATTTCTTTGATACTCGCTGACTCGGATAGGAACCAAAGCTTGTGTGCACGGCATAGAAGCTCCAACTGTGCTCCAAGGCTGAAGTTGCTGCACAAGATATGTTATATTGTTACAAATAATATAAATGCTTATCCATAAGCGATAATATTTGATATTCGTATTCGGATATGAATGAAAAGAGGAGCGAAGTGTTCTTGGCAGCAAATAAAGTTGATTAACAAGAAATATTGTAATTATGGTGCCGTTAAGAAAACTAGGAGTACTACCTTTTAACTGGTTGTACAATTAGTAACAAGTATTTCAGTGTATTTGAAATATGGGAATAAAACAAGAAATAAAGTGATAGGTAGTGATGTATTGCTTCAATCAAATATGTGACGCGAGTGACTTCGAGCTTTCACTAGTGTGGCTGAGTACATGTCCAACATGGCTGATGTTCCTAACGATGCTCCAGAACGTAAGTAACTAATTCCTGTATAATTTAGACTGATCTGTATAATAAAATGTCAATCCTACATATTGTGTCTTTATGCAGTTTTTTGATAATTACTGATGTCATAGATATTGGAAGTAACATTAATTTTCTTCCATTAGTGATTTGACATTATTGCGTGCAATTAGGTTATCCATGTAATTTATTCATCATTTTTTAACATTGCAAAAAAGTGTACTTAATGTGTGAATACATTCTTTTTTCAGATTGTCCTGGAACCCAAAGTGAAGATGCAGGCAAAGTTTCTGCATGCGCTGGATGCCCAAATCAAAATATTTGTGCATCGGGTGCAACCAAGCAGCCTGACCCTGGGATAGCATTAGTTAAAGAGAAATTATCTGCTGTTAAAAACAAAATATTGGTATTGTCTGGTAAAGGTGGTGTTGGGAAAAGTACTATGACGTCATTGATATCACGTGCTCTTGCTGCTGACAATGCTGATAGAAATGTAAGGAACAATATGCTATACAGATCTAATTATTTTAATATTATTTACAAGAATAACTTGGATAGAATAATGACTGGCAAAAATGATTTGCAAACATTATCTCCACTCAATAAGAAAATTTTAGTATTGACCCGATAATAACACTTTTTTAATGCTACCTATCAATAATTTGTGGTTTTAAGTAACTTACCCTTTTTCCCAAGCCAAGAACGTCTATGTGATTTTCAATGTACATGGTAGCATGTCAAGGGCCACTGGCAGTGTAAATTCAGGAAATGACCTAGGGTATCAAACCCCCTGACTACATCTATAGCTATCTGTGTCGAGTCACTCTGTACCAGGCAATTATTGATCAGCATTCAAATAACTATGTCGCTTCGATGCTATAAATCCTATAGTAATATGAATCACATTGACTTACAGTAGAGTTTTTATTAAAACAAATTCATCCAAATTATCAAACTTATGTCATAAAAACAGTTTACTCCAAAACATCATATACAATTAATTATACAGGTTGCTGTATTAGATATAGATATCTGTGGACCCTCTCAGCCTAGAGTACTTGGAGTACTTGGGGAACAAGTTCATCAGAGTGCTTCAGGATGGTCCCCTGTTGTAAGTAAGCAAGAACTGTATCAGGGTTAGGATTCGATTTGATGTTACAGGTTTTATATAATTTTAGTACATCGAAGACAATTTGTCTTTAATGTCCATTGGCTTCCTTTTGGGTAGTCCCAGTGACGCTGTAATATGGAGAGGACCCAAGAAAAACGGTAGTTACCAATTCGATAGTTTTATTAATACTCTTAGAACATCTAATAATGATATTTCATATTTTTATGCTCAGGAATGATACGACAGTTCCTGTCTGAAGTTGATTGGGGAAATTTAGATTATTTGATTCTGGATACACCGCCTGGTACTTCGGATGAGCATTTATCTGCTGCGTCCTATCTACAGGGCGCAGGCATAACTGGCGCAATTATAGTGACAACGCCACAGGAAGTAGCACTGCTTGACGTTCGAAAGGAAATTGATTTTTGCAAAAAAGTGAATATTCCAATTCTAGGCGTTCTCGAAAATATGAGCATTTTCGTGTGTCCAAAATGCAAGGCAAGTTTACTATTTATGTTTACAACGTCATTTTTTATATCACAGCGTCATAATCACTTATTTTGGCTATATAGAATTCAGCTGAAATATTTCCTGCATCCACGGGCGGTGGTAAAAAAATGGCCCAAGACTTGGATATTGAATTTTTAGGCTCGTTCCCTCTAGATCCACTTTTGGCAAGATGTTGTGACGAGGGAAAAAATTTCTTAACAGAACTACCAGATTCGCCTGCAATTGCTGCATTACAAACGATAATGAAACGTAAGGGAAAAAAACTTCATCAAGCTGCTGATACTTCTGATGAAAAACTTATTATCAATATAATTTTTTTTTGCTTTTCAGGAATTGTACAAAAATGTGAAGAAGATAAAGAAAATATTCCAATAGATGCACACTAAGCTTTCGCGACTGTACCAACGTTTGTCGCAAGTAATTTATCTTCATAATTCCACCTGTACATTTATTCAGCACCCGTGATATGTAATTATGTACTATTTTGGAGAATTAAATTTTGTTTTACTTTTTTTATATTTTATCTTAATGTAACAATCCAATCCAATTAATATCCATTTGGTAGATAATGAATGTTCATTAAATATTAAGTATTTTACGTTGCGCTTTGGCCTGTTATTGGATGACTACCGCTGTCTAAAAAAATAAATACACTTGGATACTATATTTGGTATACTTGGTTTAAATATTTCAAGGGGCATTGCTGGAAAAAGACAGGAGTTTTGATAGCAACTTACCAGTCCGCATCTGTACTATATATATGTATATATATCCGTTACAATTTTATACGCAGTAACATGCATGTATACATGCTTATCGAATATCTCAACCGGAGACAGTCCAGGTTATGTGCAGTTAATATCAGTTCTGTGTGTAGCCTAGTGTTGGGTTCAGTACTTGACAATGCATATTTTTAGTTGAACATCCAATTTCGAGGAACTTTATTAATAAAGCATATTTCAAGGTAATTTTTGTATTATTTAATTAATTGTACCTGTAATGAAGTTACATAAAAGAAACTTTTTTAGACTATTTAAGTATAAAGGCTTTGGGATGATTTTCAAAAAAACGAGTCTTTCTGACACTACTGTCAAAAATATTGACAATGTCGGGCTACCCAGATCTTATAATTTGACTGAGCCTAGGAAAGTGTTAGAAGACACTCGGAAAGGAACTTCTACGAAGAACAAAGATGTTCTAGCGGCTAAAGAGATTTGGGTTCTTGGCACATTATTCTTAGTACTGCTGATTATTGTGTGCCTTCAAGTTTCAATCTATACATATAGCATTTTTGAACCAAAATATTATAATAATGAAACATCAAAGTTAATAGAGGAGCGTACAAAAATATTGTATTCAACAATCTCAATGCAAGAGATGCTAGTATCCCTTGTAATGTCTTTGCCCAGAGTTGATTCATTCAACAATGTCTGCTGGAATTTTTCACAAAATGAAAACGTAGAAAATATTGCACATTCAAACATAGATGAGGTGATCGATAACCTTGTGCTCAAATATGATTGCAAAAATGATCAAATATCTGACATAAAGATGATAAACAATATTAATAAAAATCTACACTGTCAAAATATTCAACCTGATCTAAGATTCGATTGTCATCCAGAGGATGGAGCCTCAGAATTATCATGTGCAGATCGTAATTGTTGCTGGACTCCGATAAGCAATGGTATTTCAAATACCAGTAGAATACCCCTGAATATCCCATATTGCTATTATCCATCAGACTGGCCTGGATACAAATACGATAATTATAAACAAGATGGTAACGATTTTCTTGGGTTCTTAAGCCGCTCAAATCCGTCTTTCTATAAGAACGATATTAAAACTATCCAACTGGAATCTATTAGTATTGACAATTCTATTCTCCGTGTCAAGGTATAATTAAACATTAATTTACAAATTCGTATGCAATTCTATTATAATTCTGTTTCATACAACTGATTTCAAACTGTAATTTTAGATGACTGATCGCTTTAACCACCGATACGAACCACCTTGGCCACTTAGAAATGATACATATTTATATGGAATCAAAAGTACTGATGCAAAGTACGAATTTAGAATGGACCCAGAAAAAACTGGCTTCATGATTAGCCGATCATCCGACAAGACTCCATTGTAAGGCTTAATGATAATTATGCCATACGTTTCTCACATGAATATAAACTCTTGTATAAACGTCATCCTGTAGATTCGACTCGATTGGAATAGGTGGATTGATATTTGCTGATCAGTTTTTGCAAATAAACGCTTTACTACCATCGCGCAACATATATGGCCTTGGCGAACATAGAGAACATCTGAAATTAAATACTAATTGGCAATCATATACATTCTTCAATAAAGATCAGCCACCTACAGAAGGAGTAAATAACAAATTCATAAAATTTCGTGAAGCATATAATATATATATTATAATAATCTTTTATTATTCAGGCAAGTTTGTACGGTTCTCATCCCTTTTATCTAATAATTGAGGCTTCTGGTAACTGTCATGGAGTTCTCTTCTTAAACAGCAATGCTATGGGTAAAATAATACGAGTAATAATCGATAATCAATGCAGCAAACTAGATTATTTTTCACTAAGTAATTTTCAATTAAATTAGACGTAATTCTACAACCAACACCAGCGATCACATTCCGGTCTATCGGTGGTATCTTTGATATGTACTTCTTTTTGGGACCGACGCCTGCGGATGTTCTTAAACAATATTCTGAAGTAGTTGGTAAACCATTTATGCCACCTTATTGGTCCCTTGGTTTTCACTTGTGCAGGTAATAATTTTTTATAATGAAAATAGCAGCAGATAATTCGACGCATGAATTTTAGATTTGGTTACGGAAGTTTGGAAAAAACCAAAGAAGTATGGAACAGAACACGCGCTGCAGGGATTCCTCTTGTAATGATTTCAATACCTTCCGGTATTATTATTAATCAATAATTACTAACATTCATCATTACGATCTAGGATACTCAATGGAACGATCTGGATTACATGAACAACAACAATGACTTCACATACAGCAAGGACAATTTTAAAGATCTTCCAAAATTCATTGATGAACTTCACACAGTCAGTTAATTACTGTCTTTATATTTAATCCAAAAGTGTCAACGAATCTGATATTATAATTAAACCTACAGCTTGGAATGCATTACATTCCATTGATAGACGCAGGAGTATCTGCTGGTGAAGTTAATGGCACTTATCCACCTTATGACGAAGGTTTACGCATGGAGATATTTATCAAAGATTCCGAGACAAATCAGCCATTCGTAGGAAAAGTCTGGAATCGTGTCTCCACGGTATGGCCAGACTATACACACAACAATACAAAAGAGTATTACACAAAAATGATGGATTTATTACACAGAGATGTAGCATTCGATGGTGCTTGGATAGTGAGTATTCGATAGTAACATTAAAATGAGGAAATTAGCATTGATTTCTCAAAATCTCATTAACAGGACATGAATGAACCATCAAACTTTTATAATGGTCATATAAATGGCTGTACCCAAAATAATCTTGATTATCCTCCATATGTACCCAATGTTGTTAGCGGCTTGCTTGCAACTAAAACAGTTTGTATGAACGCTCAGCATGCTTTCAGTACACATTACAATCTTCATAATACATATGGTACCAGTCAAGCCATTATTACTAATCAGTAAGTTCAAATAGTTTATCCACGCATCATTATGTCATATTGATAATTAACAAAGTATGTAATTTTTTTTAATATTCAACAGCGTCCTGAAATCTCTTAGAAACAAAAGGCCTTTCATAATATCAAGATCGACCTGGGTGGGACATGGTGCGTATGCAGGTCACTGGACTGGAGATATATATTCTTCATGGTAGGAGAAGAAAATATAGCACCTTCGGATTCTGTTGTAATATTCTTATGTGTAAAATTTAATTATAAATTCACTTCTACGATTTAGGCACGATTTGAGAATGAGTATTCCAGAGATATTGGCCTTTAGTTTCTTTCAAATACCAATGGTGGGTGCTGATATTTGTGGATTTGATGGAAATGCGACAGAAGCACTGTGCAATCGGTGGATGCAATTAGGAGCTTTTTATCCATTCTCACGTAATCACAATTCGGACGACACCACAGTTAGTATGAAAATTAATAACTTATCGATCATTGACCTAATGATCTATTTTGACATTTATTTGTACTATTCAGGAACAAGATCCAGTGGCTATGGGAGATCTTGTTGTTCGATCTTCCAAGAAAGCTTTGACCATTCGATATTGGCTACTTCCTTACCTTTATACGTTATTTTATCGAGCTCATCGTTTTGGTGAAACTGTTGCTCGTCCATTATTCTTTGAGTATGTTAAAAAATTATTTCTCTCGATTCAACCGAGTTATAGAATTTAACTAATAATGTTTTTTTATCTTAGATTTCCACAGGATGTCGTCACATACGTTATTGATACTCAATTCCTATGGGGAAGCTCCTTAATGATTGTGCCAGTTCTCAAAGAAGTACGTGGATATTTATACTTTTCAAGAATTAAAATTGCATATTGGGCAGATTGAAAACTTTGCTTTACATCTTCAGGGTGACACCTCAGTAAAGGCTTATCTTCCTCGTGGTCTGTGGTATGATCTGTATTCGAAACAATTTGTATACTCTATCGGAAAATATTTTATCCTGGATGCACCTCTGGATACGATACCTTTACTCATTCGTGGAGGCTACATTCTGCCAGCACAGGAACCTAAGTCGACCACAACAGAAAGTAGAAAGAGTGACTTTGAATTGCTGATAGCATTAGATCAGTTTGGCGAAGCTAACGGAGAACTTTACTGGGACGACGGAGACAGTCTCGACACCACTTGCGACTTTCAGTGGTTGAATTTTACAGTAAAAACGGAAAGTCTGTCTAGTGACATTGTCGAGAAGCCCAATTGTAATAAGAATTCTTTTAAGTTTAATGAAAAAATGATTCTTGGCAAAGTTCGCATACTGGGCATTACGCGAACAGTCTCACGCGTCTTCATTAATGACAAGGAGGCCAATTTTAATTACTATCCGGATAAATCGGTAAATCTTTGATTAATTAATATATTAAGAAAATTAGTGAACTAACAAAAACAATATTTGTTCTTATATTTTACAGTATCTGAAGGTGCAGGATTTCTCATGGGACTTATACCAGAAATTCACGTTAACCTGGAAATACGAATAACCAATAACAGCAACAAAGTATGATAAAATTCTCAATTAACATAACGTAAGTAAAAGTGTGATATCTTCCGTTTTAATTTTAACGTTGTTTACTTCATAATCGCTATACGAAATGTATTATCCTATACTCATATTTTGTTACTGCCTGTTTGATTAATAAAAGAGAAATCAAAGGGATATTGAAGTCAGATAATAAATAGATAGCAATGAAGTAGCCTTGGCTTAGTATGTATAGACAATATGTATTTTGAATATCAATCGTATGGGGTACACGAAAACATCATCCGGTCGACAAATCATGAATCAGCTATGGAAGAGTCTGTGAGTCATTGGATAAAACAAAAGATATCCCATGACTCGATTCTTTGGTTAAATCCCAGCCGATATTCACGATTGTACAACAAGACATTTATCTAGTACCATTGTTAGCTTACATCTAATTATTATCAACCACATTTTTTTCGACAATTTCCTTTGCCGCGTCATATCTCCTTATTCAACCTCAATACTCGTAAACCACTCTTAATTCTAAATCGATCCAGCGCTTATTGGTAACAAATACAAAAAAAAAACAAAGAGACGCTACGCGTTAATCGAGACTCCAGTATAGTGACGTCTGCAACAATGACGTACTACTGGGATTGCTTATGGCACTAATGGGACGAACAATAAATGGTAATATTGTTCGAGACAACAAAGGGAAAAGTAACAAAAAAAATAATAACAGCAGCGATTATCTTAGAAATTAAATGGCGCGAGTACGAATCCTTTTTTTGGCACCGATAACATAAAGTTTCCTTTGGAACAATAAATTTTGTCATTTCTTTTCGCATGTCCGTCGTTCAATGCTCGCTTGAATTTTTCTCGACTTTTTCAAAGAACCTGTAGACTCTATTAATAAGTTAAACGGACGGAGTGCGACCTCGATAGTTTATTCAATGCACTACGACCCTACTTTACATAGGTAAGCTAAGCCGAAGCGTGTAGATGTCGATCTCCTGGAATAAATCTAAAATAAAACCGATGAGTAACCGCGCTTTTCTTTCTTTTTTTTCTTTATTTTATACTAATATAGTCAAACCATTCGTTCCCTTTCTATTTAAATCCCTCTTTGCGTCTTTTCATTTTTTAATATATAATATATATACTATATGTGTATAATAAACTTTGTAACAAACGTAAATCATCCCGAAAGTAAAAACTAAGTCTAAATTAACGGCCATATAAGTTACATTTTTTTTTTTTTGGCAAATTAGTCAACTAAGTCTTTGGATTCGATAGTGGCTTTCCAAAATGAGGAAACCGAATAGTCCCGAAATTCTATCAGAAATGACAAACCTCTGTAAAATCAACATGACGATTCCACGAGCAAGATTGTTTCTTCATACTAAACAAAAATTTCTCAAAGCACCGTTAAAATTTATTTCTTTGAAATTAAATTGATAAGCCAATTGGCAAGGAAAGTTCCCCAAAACATATAATCTCGATCGTCTCGTAAATAGGAAAGACTCGATCGATGGACACAAGCACCAATGTACAAAACAATTTTGAGTAACCCAAGAAACTGCAAAAAGAGTACGGCATGAATTTCACTTTGAACTTTGAGTAAAGTCAAAAATGTTTCTCGAGGGAGAAAGAGATCGAAAAAAGCAAAACGAAAGTGGCAGGCAGTCCTGTGTCGATTGATTTCTATAAAAACATTATTCTCAATCGATCGCATTAACGTTAGAGCAAATCTATAATATACATTCTATAGCAATATATTAATCTTGTTGAACCTCGTTATTGTCTGGTCACATTTACTTACACCTATCTAACTAACGGAGTCATATATTATCATTGCCCTCCGTGCACGCACGAGCATTTATGTCTACAGAGCTATGCATTTATGTATATCTATGATAATATATGCTAGAAGCACGGGGACATAGCTTGGAGGCCACGTACCGAACTTTTCACATAATACAAAAATCGAGCACGTCCCTCTCCACTCTCCCGACAGCTCGTGAACACATAACAGAATCTCATATAATATATATATATATATGCCTATTTAAAATATATAATATATGCGCTGCAGAAGATTATCCAGGACGAGATAACCTCGGTCCTGACAGTTATCTACAGTCTAAATGATCAATTTTTTGGTGATCGGTGAGATCGGTAAAACTACGGTTCAAGTGAACTCGATCAGTAACAATAGAAGTATGCACGTGTGTTTAATCATAACTAATGTACGCGATATATAATTGAAATTATGGCAAGTGATTTCGCTAAAGCTTTAAGGAATCGTCGGATAAGAATGTCACTCAAATCATGAGAGTGAGATTGTTCTCTTTTTTTTTCTTTTTCTACGATATAAAGTGTCCTTAGTTTCTTTGATTTTCTCTTTTTTTGGTAAGACGAATGACGTTGCAGCACAAGTATAGACTCATTCGTTAATATAGTATGGCAAGGACACTGACACATGGCACTAGGAAATGTTCCTCATGTGGTAGGTGTAAAACAGCAGTGTTATCCTTATGGAGAAGAATTTAAGATAATTAGGTCGCTGTCAGTGTCTCAAGAATTTCCTCCGGTGTCTTGTTCATCTTCTGAAAGTTTTCCCAGTGTTCCTTGGGCACGGTCCACTCGAGGAAGGTCGCCAGGTTCTTACGAAGAGCATCTATTTCACTGAGACCATCAGCCTTGACAGGATCCTTCCCAGCAGAAACCAGAGAGTCCTCGAGTACCTCGTCTATGAGCCTCTTGCCGAACCCAAGCTCGTCCAATCTCTCTGGTTTGGATATTCTCTTGAGGAGGACTGCCAGGAGTAGACGCATCTTCTCCACGGTCATCACCCTGTACTTAGGTAAGCTACTTACTTTGTCGGTGGCGTCATTCGATTCTGATCCTAGATTGACGTCGGTCAGGCACGTCTTCTCGTGGGTCTCAAGGTCGTTCTTGATCCGGAAGAAGCTGTTGCAATTTTTACAAGAGTAGGGCTCGCTCCTACCATGTATACACTTCATGTGCTTCTTCCAGTGTGGCAACTGCGTGAAACCAGCGTTGCATTCGGCACACTTGAAGGGCCTCTCACCGGTGTGTCGTCTCGTGTGCAACTTCAGTGCAGTGGAGTGTGCGAAGGCCTGCCAACAAACTAGACAACGAAATGGTCTCTGACCGGAATGAGTACGCTGATGAACAGTCAGTTGGGATTTCTGTGCAAAGCGTTGACCGCAGGTAGCACAACCGTGAGGTCTGTCCTGGGCGTGAGTTCTCATGTGCTGAGGCAGGTGACCCTTGAAGGTCTTGTTACATATCACGCACAAGAATGACTTGACGTCGCGATGCAAGCATTCGAGATGTTTCTTAAGAGCGTCGCGACGCACGAATCCTCGGCCGCATATGTCGCACTTGTGATCCTTTTGGCCGTTGTGACGTTTCACATGGAGCGCGAGATTAGCAGCGCAGGTGAAGGTACCTGAGCACAGGACACAACGGTACGGCTTAACCTGACTGTGCGTTCTTCTGTGCTGCACCAGCTGACCTCCCCTGGCAAAGGTCTTGTCACACTCTGGACATTTGTAGGGTTTGAATCCTGTGTGAGTTCTCACGTGGAGCTTTAGACGCTCCTTCAGCGGGAACTCTTTGCCGCACTCGTTGCACGTAAATATTGGTCCAGCCGCGTGGACCACTTTGTAATGATTTCTGAGTCCACCGCTGCCCTTGAATCTTGCGTTGCATATTACGCAACAATACTTCTTCAGGGTACCGTCCTCATCCTGGTCTGATCTCTTTTCCCCGGTGTACTCGCTGCTGCTGCAATTTTGAGTGTCTTCGTCCAGTTTGTTGTGGTCGTGTTGCATTACGTTGTTGTTTTCCTGTTCTAGAAGATAATTAGCTTGGATAATGGCGTCTATTTTTCGTCTTAGATTTTCCTCTGTAAGACTCTTCTCCTCTTGTAACTGAGATTGCGTTTCGTTTCCCACTATCTCATCCTCATCCTGGCTCGCTGGGTCTAGACCATCTTCAAAGACTTCATCCACGGAATTGCTACTTGTTGACTTATTGTTACTTTTTCTGTTGACATTTTTTACGCTGCCTGTTTGTTTCTTCTGTTTGGAGTTTCTTAGTGATTGGAATTTCGTGCGAAGGACGTATCTTTTTTCTTGAATGGATTCTTCAGCTGTCGTACTGTTTACATCTAATTTTGCGGATTTCTTATTTTCCACATTTCTCAAATTATTGATCTTCTTATTAACTCTAGTACTATCTCGTGCATCTGCTTGTGTCTCATCGTTGATCTTGCAGCTCTTAGAAATGTCTCTCGCACCTATACTTTCCTGAAGAAGATCTTCCTTAACTCTGGAGCACCTCCTGCCCTGGGCCCTCCTCTTTCTGGTGCTATTAGCAATCGGTCTGTTCGCATTATCAGTATCAATTTCCTCAATGACGTCGATCTTGGATGAAAACTCGAAATTCTCCCCTTCGACAAACTCGTCGACACCATCCTGGGACAAGCTTCTGAGCGCTTTGAGTGCATCGGTAGTATGGTCATCGTTATCATTCGAATTTTCCTTGATCCTGGACTGCTTGACGGGTGTCAACTCCGTGAGCTGAACTTCCTCGCGCGGCTGCTCGGATCCAGAAACCTGGCCGAGGATTGTTTGCTGCGTATTGGTCATTCCCTGTCTCTTCCGAGAAGTTAGCACTCGAGAGACTTCAATGCCTCGGCGAAGATGTGCATGGCCTCCTTGGGCATTCAAAACGAACTCTCACACTGTTTATCCTCCTTGCCACGTCCTCTGCCAGTTCGTATCTCTCGGCTCTCGCGAGGATTTCAACGCCCGCGCGAGATGCGGACCTCCCTGAGATCGAATTTCAATTAAACGCCAAAAAGAACCATGAAAACAATCCTTGCCAGCAAAATCTAGATCCTGAAGGTCTGCCAGAATATTACCAGCACTGTGAATCACCGATCGAAGAAATGCGCTGATGTCTCCAAGAGAAGAGGATGTCGACTGCAGCACCAGGAGGCCTAAGGGGGAGCCACGGAAAACTCAGTTTATCTTTTATCAGAACAGCTCGCGTACAAACACCGAAACCAGACGCTTATCGTCTGGCCTTATCGTGGAGATACATTTCAGACCCAATCTCCCTCTTGTTCGAGCTCCCCCCAGACCCCTGCGCCGGACCTCTCTCTATTTTTCTCCTCCTCCACCACCTCCACCAGACCTCCCCGTCTTCGTTTCTTCTTCTTCCAGCAGAAAATAATCTTCGGCTCTTCCACCGACACTTCAGCTGCAGATCTGTCTCTTCCGGTTCAATCGAAACACAGGTCAGCCAGGATGTGAGACCAGCCTATCCTCTCTCCTATGCGTACGTTGGAATCATCACCCCTTCCTCCAAAGGGGTTGTTGGATCACTTGATAAGCGCTAGCGAACAGACACAACCCACCCTACTCCTGAACCCAGTCCTACCCCTCCCTTATTTCTAGCGAAGTCGAAGAACCCGAGGCCGCTCCTCGGGCACTCCGTGCCACGCACTACTGACGAGACTTCCTTTCCGACGGAAGCTATACGAGTTTCCTCGGTTCGACTGGTTCGCGCAATTCTGCGCTTTTGTCCACGCAAGCGCAATCCTCGGTCGATACGAGCCTCTACCCCTCCTACCAGACTCTTCGACCTCTCACCTATCTCCCTCCCCGACCCAGACCCACAAACCCTCCACCCTGCTGTAATACTCTACGTACGACCTAACCCGTGTGCTACCCGCACCGCTACTGGGTTCCTCGCTCTCTAACACTCCTGGAGCCAACCAATACGTGACTGAGCTACAGCGATAACTTGAATTTATATCGAAATTGGAAATTCAATGACTACAGCTGATGTCTATCCGCTCTTCAGCTTGGCAGCTGGGCTTAGCGATGTCTGGCATCGATGTCGCTCGCTGACGAGGCGATACGCGACGACCCACGTTTCCACAGGCCAATTCGGACGGGATTATATCGGCTTTCTCTATTTTTTACTTTTTTTTTAACGATGCGTAACATTCTCTTGTTTTGATAATCGTTATCACCGGAACAGCTACGATACTCGTTGTAAATATTCTTTGGTTATTTTTACTGAACCCGATAATGGTTTTTCGAAAATTCATTAAAATTCTTCAATTTTATTAATAATCTAAATACGATAAGGGCTGTACTTTTTTAAATATAATATCGAAATTCGCTTCCCTCACTTTTGATTGCGACGATAATTAACGTGAATCATTATTTCGTGGAGCACGACAATAAATACTTTTAGTTTTCTTTGATATTTTTTTTTTTTCGTAATAATCTACCGAAATCTTATCGGCTTAACGTAATACCTCGGTGACTTTGATTACTGAATCCGGGTACAATTTTATGCTCTTCCAAGAAGAATATTCGATCCAACTAGATAACACTGATATCACGATAGTTCGTTATTGTCTGAAAAGCATCGGTCGCTAATACATTTTTCCATTGATCATGCTACATAGTATATACACTGCATTTGAATAATGTTAGTGAGAACCGTGTCTGAAGTCTGGTTAACAAAGTGTAGAGCCCGTCACCATCTGAAAGAAATTAGAAATACCAAAGCCATTTTACATTGAATTCCACCGCCTCTGCCAACCACGTTATTATTCCCACAGACACCATACCAGGTCATATTCTTCTACTGATAACAGATTGCTACAATACAGTGCACGGTGTTTCCTTAGAGAAAGATATAAACACCATTATCAAACAGTCTAACGTATTTAAATAGATCTAGAAACACTGTGCACCAACGTTCTACGTTTAACCGATACAAGCTCAGCTCTATAATTAAATATATATGCATATATATGGCGGATTTCTTGAGAGCTTCCCATCTTAAAACCGATCAATGGATACCACGTCATCCGATATTTAGTTCCTCGTGGATAAAATACTCATACGTTCTACTTCGCTCGTTGATAAGCCCTCGACAGTTTGAAGAGGCATACACGCACACGCACACATGTATATATATACATACTCACTCACCAAAAAAAAAGACAGAATCATCTCTCTGTAAGTGCGCGCGCGTCTAGTACTCGCCAGAGACACGTATGTGCGCATTGAACTTCCCGGCCGCGAGTGAGTATGTTTTTTTTTGTGTCAAGTTTCCGTGGCATCTTGATTATTCGAAATCCGCCATTTACGAAGCACAGCATCGATTAAATTAAATTCGTGAGTTCTAACGATCTACGTGATACAAAGGAATTTTTTTCCACTCACCGAAATGACGAGCTGGCTTTCGACACGTCGAGGGAAGGACCTTCCTAACGAAGCGACTGGCCGGCCCTACCCTCACGTCGCCATCTTTGATACACTTTAAGCTCTACAGAGCAAACGCGCGATGCAGTGACGTCACTCTATATAGAGCACCAGACGCCTACGTATTTGCTGCACGTACGATCGCTGTTAAAAGCGCTGCAGAGAACGGTAGAAGAAAATTGTTTAATTCTTTGTGTATTTGCACCTGGTTTATTCGCGTGGTACGAAGTCTATTGGAGTCTCAAATTTTTTAAGCTAATCTCTGTTATCAATATATTATATATTAGGATATTGTATGAGTTTGTTACGTACACTCGGGAGACTTTAACGCTTATAATTAACTTTGACACATCAATTGGAATTGATTGATATAAAACAAGGATAAGTTGTGGTGTATTGAATCTCAGTAGTGTTCCCGGAATGTTCATTGACCAATATTACACTGATAACGAGCTCTAGATGACTGTCAATCGAAGTTTGGTGAGTTCAACGCTTGCTAACGTATCTAAGATAATTTGTTGATACTGACAAAAAGCTAAGGTCCAGATATGTACGCTGAATTGATGAGATCTGTCAAAATCAAATAAAATCCTGACTTTATATGATGTCGATTCACATTTATTCCGGTCAGCTGATCGAGCGCTATAAACCAAGTCGTTTACCGAAGCAGTGACGGTAGAAATTTCTTCATTACCAGCCATATAAGATTAATATAGATGTAGACACCATGTTATTCCTTGTCGGCTACCAGAGAATATCTGCCTCTAGAATGGCTACCTGATAAAATACTGAATGTAGCACAGAGATGGCAGCACTGCCGCGCTCGAATAAAGGCGTAAGATTTCAATGAAAAGTGCGATAGAGGGAGCAGTGCGCAAGCGTTTCCATGTGAAGACGACAGACAGCAAATGCAGTCGGCAGTGCAGGCAGTGTGGCTGGCGAGTGTGGCCGTGCCGGGCCTTTATTTTCCTGATTTTTCTTCAACTGTCAGACGTTCTTCCTCGGTATCAAAAAACCGGTATATCTGGTGGACTTTTTGAGACAAGGACTGACCCATCCTGTGCTCTCCTACAGGAGCACTGCCTCTTCTCTCCGGATACGTACCTTCCCCTGGAAGAAAACAACGAAACTCACAAAGGTGCTTTTCGCGTCGTTCCACGGTGCTCGCGTGTGCCACCAGTTGCGTATTGCGTAACCGTGTTTGTAAAGGACCAACCACATCTTCAGGTGCATCACCCGAGTTTCTCTTCATCGTATTCCTGGATCCGTTCTGGTATAGTTCGAGGAATAGCTTCAAATTTTCTAGCATTGGTGAGTCGAATTCTTCATCGTTAACCCAGTCGATTCTCCTCCCACGCTTTCCTTCGCTTCTGAACTACTTTGGTTCTCCGACAACTGGCTGCACTTCGCGAAGTTTCTTGCCCCACGGATAACATTAATTCAAACCTTTGATCAAGCAGGATTATAAGACAACGCTCTGGGAATCAGAAAGCAAAAACAAAGCTACATGGTAACGAATTATACTTTTGAATAAGAGTAGGTATAGACCGGATAAAATTGATAATATCTACTACAGCAGTAATATGCTGCCAATGATGATCAGTGACGTCCATGACGTTTAATGATACCTGAAGGTTTTCTTTTTTATGCTTCAAGACCTAGGTACAACCGTTATTTATCTTGTGATGAAGGCCTCTTTTCATTATCCTAACCTCTTTTCATGTTGCACTTTCATTCGACCATCTTCACGACCGTCATGTGTATATTGACTCATATTTTTTTTTTATTAAGGACAATCTAATGTATTATCGTTTAATGTCTCTTGTAATAAATTTTATGCAAATTCATAGAATCCTCGTAGGAAACAACATCGTCTTATGATTTATTCAAAAGTGGCGCGTGTCTCTGCGCTCATTTCTTGTCCATCTCATTTTTTTTTTTTTCACTTCATCTAGGTAACTCGTATCTTTTCAAGGTATCTTGCACCACTCACGTGTACAATCGCGTACCGCTAGACCGGCGTCTCTTGGAATTCGAGTACGTAGACGTGTAATTTCTTGTGCGCCACCAACGCGCTGCATACGCCAGTCTATGATTTGGTATCTGCGCGTAGAGTCCATTCCTATTCATATTCATAAATCGGCCATAAATATGTGAACGTAGGAAGCAAGGTACAACTAGCGTACAACCACGACGAAGAACTGTCTCTATATGCAACGAAACACCTATTGCACGAAGAGCTAGAAAAAACGTATGAAACGTAGCCAGCAAGAGCTTCCATCGTGACTGCAATATTATTTGAATATGCAAAGCGCTCTTGAACGTTTTGTATAATTTATCGTTCACATGTCGCTGTTTAAGTAGTAGATACTAGTTTCGATTTAGTTCTGAAGATAGCAACAGTAGATAATCGCGAGAATTTTTAAAAGTAACCGTTGAATTTCAGTTGAATGCCTTACTGTACGTAATAACAGTAATAATGCGAAGACTGTTTCAATGGATGCTGATGAAAAAGAAAAGAAAATAGTCAGCTCCTCTCCGCATCTCTCTTTGCTTGTAAACCTTAAAAACGTACGTTCACGCATTCTATCAGCACGCATGCACGCAAATGGCGGCTTGGCTTATAAGAGCCGAAAAAAAATTGTATACGGTAGGATAAATGCATGGCTACGGAATGCCGTCTTAGGAATGTTTTCCAGTACTGAATCTTCCATGGCAATGAAAAATATTTAATGCAGAGAAATAATGAAGGTGCCCGTGCGTACGTAAATACACCGGCGGCTATTCTCTTACGTAGATGCTACCTCGACTTCTTCGTTTCCAGTTTGATTTTCGCCTTTGTATCGTCTATTATTTATTTGCATCTCGGCATCCCTTCGGCAAAGCTTTCCTATCGCTCTTGAAATTTTTTTTCATCTTTCTACCCTTCATTATCGTACACTTTTCTGTTGATCCTTGATTTTCTCTCTTTTGCAGGAAATCGTCATCTTTTTTTTCATACGTCACAATATATCTCGCTGAATTTTAAATTGAATCGCTAAGAGTCACCAGCCTCGCATTTCTCAAAGCTCATCCCTTATTTTCCTTCTCTTGCTTCCCTCTGGCTGTTACGGTCTGCTCCCATAAATCGCCTTTCTTATACCATGACAAATTCCTTGGAAAACTTTTTGTTCCTTCTTCTTGCTCAGGCTAACGCGTGGTTATAAGACGCCACCTGTTTTCGGGATAAGGAACATGTGGACTTATCACACGAATGGAATTTATTTGAAAATAATTTTTTTGAGGGAAAAGCCTAAGTCGAGTCCTTACGAAGAGACGGAACTGAAATCTTGTCGAGGAAGGTTATGTAAAAATACAGCAGATTCTAATTGTAGGAAGACTCACGGGTACCTTGACACTGAACCGCCCACGTGGCTCTCAAAAAGAGCCAACTGTGTCTTCAGCGTGAAAACAAAGAGCGAAGAGCGTACGAACTATTTCTGTGCGTTTCAAGACTCCATGGTTATTGTGTCTGGCGAGTCGAAAAAGCGAGTACGGTCGACGACTAGAGTAAAAAAGAAGAGACGAGGCGGATAAAAAGAGGATGAAAGCATAAAGAAAGAGGGAGAAAAAATGGAACAGACAGACGACTAAGAACGTATTGTACCAGAAGGAAGAAGGATTAGGAGGCTCTACGTGTTCTTGTAGACGTTCCCTGAGGCAATGGGGATACCACCTCGGTCTCGATAACGGGATAACCACGAATCATAAATCTCGTAAATCAACGATAACGACCGCAGTGCGATAACAAAGCGACGGTAATCAAAGTAGGTATGCGCTAAGAGTCTATGAATATTCCGCTACCGATTCTCGAACTCTGTTGATCTTAAGTCAAATAAATAAGCAGCCTCAGGATGAAGTCTGACCGATGGTCTTTTTTAATCTCTTCTATTTTTCACTAAAATTTACGTAAACGTCAACTTCCCAGGTCGAGCAAACGATTCAGGAAAAGAGGCTGGGGTCGAGAGTCGACACAGTGGTTCGTAGATGATTCCATTGATAAATCCATGAATTCTTATAGCTTTTATCTCCTTCGAAGATTCACCATGTTGTTACAGGAATGATAACGATCGTACAATAGATAAATATCTTCTGGAATAATCATACCTGTATTCGGTCCAGATCCAGATCTTCGTACTGTTCAACTGCTGCAAGATTCAGACGTTGGATTTAGACCTGGTTCGAAATTTACTTTTTTTTTTCATCATCAAATCACATGATCTTATCGTATGAAAAAGAATCTTATGGGAATTTTAATCGGGTAGCAGTTGGGAAACACTGGCCACATGAGTTTCATTAATCTGACCGCGCCTGGAGCCTCATCTCCTACTCTTCCTTTACTCGTGCACCGTGTCTCTCACTAGCAAACTCCACCAACACGTGCACGATATCCATCATGAAAGTTTCTGCTACATCAAAATTAAGTTTTATACCTAAAATACATAATTTTGACGTTTGAGCTGTCTTTGTCGTACTTTAACGTTGTTCTAATTCAATTGTTTAAGATCGATTAAGGCCTCGTACGAGTTGGGAAGCCTCGGAGTGTCCGCAATAGAGAAAGGCAAAGCGTGATCAGGGTGCACCTTAGACGCATGCAGAAGTGACACGTTACCTCTAAATACGGGGGCTCAAGGTATCAACAGGCGGTAAACGTAACTCCAGTCACTGAGCGTTATTTATCCCCGTGTAAATTGCCCTAACTAAGTGGGAAATGCATTTGACTGGAATTAAAAAAAAAATTATAACAGCCAACCAGTAGCAGCATAGAGCTCTATACGTGCATGTAGGATAAAGTCAGAAACACGATTTGCCGCATGTAATAAATTACCGTCGATTTTCTTCATCTACTAGAAATTATTCAACGAGAATTTACTAAAAGTAAAATGAAAAATTTCCAAAGTCAAATATATTTAAATCACGTGAAATCTCGACCAGAGTAAGGGATAGCAAGAATAATAGTTACCTAGAACTAAGGTGATTTTAATGGAGACAGTTCAAGTCCGGATGGCTTGACTTCAATGGTCGTCTGGACTCGGTCCTCTGTCGCCATCAGGCGTCCTCCGGCATGAATTAAAGCGTCATTAAGCATCGGGGGGAACTCGCGAAGCAAGCGCCCCTGGCGAAGCTCTCGTCTCTTTGACTCTTAACTCTAGACTCTCTTAAGTCACGGGCTTAACTGAGTTAAGACGCTCTTAAGGCTATGAGAGGGTGTTAACCTTTTGCCTCCCGCTAGCTCACCTGTGAGCTAGTTGGCCCGCGCGATACGCCATTATTTTCCATAACGTTTCAATTCCGAACTGTCCAATGAACCTGCGCAACGTCGTCCTAAATGACTGGATTCCAGCTCGGACTACCAGGACAAGGATATCAGGATACATCGTTCGCGCCTGCCAGAAACATAAACACGACGTTTTATTTGGTTGATTTGAAATTATTAATTTTTCATTCTCACAACATTATTTACATAAAATTATAGCGTTTACTATTAAATTATACTGCGATACCGTTACATGATTTTTTTTTTCTATCTGCCTTCTAACCCATCGAGAATATTACAGATTTTGAATTTATTAGCAATATTCTTGCTAGGAAAATGATTTCGATTATCGGAGAAGTTCTTCTAATGACGATGCAGTATTGCGGAGTACAGACTAGGTTAATCCGGTTGGCTACAGCGCTGGATGCGTATATATATTTATGTATGGAGATATATATATATGTATAAAAGCCAAACGCTCTCGCAAACTTTCCTGTTTACGTGCTACAGAGACACAGTGGCTAGAGAGAACGAATGACGACGACGTCTCGACGCGAGCGTCGCCGACGCATACGCGTGAACGTGAATACACGGGAGCAGGTAGAGAAAGAGAGAAAGACGGAGAAATGCTGAAAAAAGTGTAGAAACTAAGAGAAGGGAGTGTGAGCGACTGTGGGTGGGTGGGTTATATGCAGCCTTGTATTCTATCCTCATGAACTACGTACCGAGCGAGCGAGCGAGCGAGAGAGATAGAGAGAGAGAAAAAGACAGTGCAGTACGTAACAACATACGTGGCCATGTACATCGTACGTACAGGGTGGTCATCTGTGTAGCCATAGCAACTGGACTCCCCCTGGGGCCCACATAAATCAGAAACTCAGGTCCAGGCTAAGCCGAAGTGCGGCCAGAAATCCAGATACACCGGGTGGCACAATATCAAAAACATCTTTGATCTTGTACTCCTGATATCAATCATATACGAAAATACATTTCTTTCCAGCTCATTCAGATCAGCAAGTACAGTTGCTTCCTGTATGATCGTCATTCAAGACTCATCGGACAAAAATCATTTCTACTTCACACGGTATATATTAAAGATCCTCTTAACTTCTTGTACGTCTCTGGTTCAGGAATCGATATCGATACAGACGCAAAAAAAGACTGTTTCAAGCGTGTCAGAAGTCGCTCCCACGGGCTGAACTACGGAATTAACCGTTTGTTGTTAAAGATCCGGGTTCGATTTGGACCTGCCTGTACCCTACGACTTTAAGCCTGTTTCATACCTCCGATAGTTGTACAGTGTTATTCGTTCGTTATTACGTCATTAGTCACTGGAGCATCTTTTCGTGGCGACAAGCAGATTCTATGGGTTCTTACGTGAAAAATGATATACCGGATGACAGTATGGAGTTATCCAAGGATCGATATGGGTTTTGAGGTTAGGTTGACTTTTTTTTTAAATTTCGAAGTAATATTGGATATTACGTTTCTTGCGTAATCTTACAAAATGGAGTATACCGGATGATATATCTTTGTTCTGTGAGAACCACTGCATCGTGTACCGGTTGTTCCACTCATGGAATGTGGACCGGCGTGTGTGCGAGCACTTAGGTCCGTGTGGTACGTCGTACGTACAATTATTAGAGTCGAACGTACACCCGTGTGTGCTCTTGGGTGGATAAGGGGTCGGAGGGCTGAGGGTTTATGCATTTAGAAAGCATTGTTTGCATTGCCGATGCATTGTTGCATAATACTTTATGCAACGAACCTTTGGCCATTTCTTTAATTGCCACCCGTGAGCCGTTCGAGTGCATCGACCGATCAGTGAAAAGATTATCAATTTACTTGATCGTAACTCATCGTGTTGAATCTTTAGGTAGAAGAATGGCTTCATCCCTCTTGGTAGGTACAGACTCTTGTCACGGTCTGTACGGTAATGTAAATTCAGCGATCGTTAAGCCGCGTTCACGATTAAGACGCGCCGACGAGATTGGATGATACATCGGATGATTGGAGCTGGTGAAAATGGTTTGACGTTGTTAAGGAAATTGATGACATTTTTGAAAGTTTCTTTTGCCTCATTTTTTATGTGTGGGCGAGAACGAGAATTATTCATGGAGTGACGCAAATTCGATGGTAGGCGAGGAAATATATATGGAGTCGAAGAAAAAGGAAAAAAATATTAGACAAGCCTCGTCGTCGGTACGACGCGCGTAAAAACAATCGGAGGAAGTCGTTCCCTATAAATATGTAAAGCTGGACGACCGACGGCCACTGTATGTAAATTACGTTACGGCTGTTTTGCATGAGAGCACCCGGTAGATTTCAGAGGCGAGGGAAACGCAGGTGCGCTCGATCGGGCAGCCCTGTTGCACCTTTGGCCATTAAACAACGAATTTAAAGGCTACTAAGATATCAGAAGGGTTGAGATGAGAAGACGAAAAAAAACCCAGGAAATTCAAAAATATCTTAACGATCTCGTGATTCGATCTTTTGGGTATTTACGTGACACCCTGTATCTTGCTAATAACTTCGGCACATCCTGCTCTTAATTTTTGGATTAAAATTGTATGTATTTTTTTAAATTTCATTCCTTCGCATTCCTTTCAGGGACGTCGAGGGCGACTGAAAGTCCCTAGGATCTAGGGGATTGTCAATAGGGACGGAATCGATCAAGAAAATGGCGGCAGGAACGTGTCCCTGGATCTGAAGGATTTCTCAAGAAAAACGTGAGGTAAGTTAGATCGGATTTGCTCATCGATCACTCGATCGAAAACTAACCTCTAGTATATTTCACAATTGAGACACGTTTCACGATCGTGAATTCACTTTAGATACATATCTAGTTTCAACTGTCCTATTGTCGATAATATACCACTTCGACAGTCTTTTCATCCTGGTTTTATCCCACGGAATGTCTGTACAAGGGCTGGAAAAAAAAGATCTTTCTTAAATATCAATACGCTGTATCATCCAATTCCTGGGACAATTTTATACCGAAATCCACCGTCACTTCGTGACACAAGATTCTCCGCTTAGAAACCGAAATCGTGTGTATTATCGATTATTTTTATAGTCGCTCGTAAATTATGCTGCCATCTTCATTATGATAAACTCCTTTTTTTCATATACTCCTTATCATTATCTGCGTTTAAAGAATACGGGAAAAAGCTCAAGACACTTAATAATCCAATCGATTCTTGATATTTCACCGTTCAACCTCAGAGGCTATCCTTATTTTTTTTCTTATCATTTATCCTCATACTTTTTGTCTGCGTACATCATTCGTTATCCTTTCTCTTTAGGAACGGACGCGCCTTATCAGTAAAATCGTGATGGGAATGGAAAAGCAGAGAAACGCATTGCACGTGCTTTCTATATATATATTATTAACTATATAATATATATATATATATATATACATACATGCACAGTCTGATAATAAAAATGATTGAGCATCGCGAGACAGGGTTCCATTGATCCCTGTGAGCAAAGTCAGGGCTGGGGGGTGGCTCACGAGGGAGGAAAGGAGAATGGCGGAATGCAATCCGATTAAAAAGACAACAAGTCTCCTATAAGACATACTCAGGAATAAAGGCATTATTGTCGATTGTTCTTTCACGTAAGATCGGCAAAGTGAAGTCTCCTGTGTCGAACTCCATCGAGTGGTTTGTGAGTCTCGCGAAGTATTAAATAGATGGTGGACGTATAAGATATAATAGAAAAAAAAGAAAGTCACGAAGGAGCCATGAAAATTTAAAGGGTTAAATCAAGAGTAAATAAAAAAAAACGTAAATACCAGCAAGACGTAAATTAACGAGCGAGGGCAAGTGATCAGGTCGATTTTCTTGGTAATTAGAAAAAGGCACGTGTCTATTACCGGGCGCACGTGGGCGATACCAACCAATCAGGGCGCTTCGTTCGCTTTTATTGGCCAATCAGCATCGATTTATGACATGCAATACGTGACCAAGAGAAGGACGGCTTCGTTACCGCTTCGATATTTCTATACCTACCATCCATTCCCTACAGGGTGATTTTCTTGTTTTAGATTTTATTTATCTTTAATGCACAGAGGGTCCCTAACTCCTTCCTCCACGAAGCCATCTCGTTACCGTCTCTGCGATCGAAGCTGCCTAGAAACTATTTCCCGTTAGTCAACTCGCGTGAGAGAATACGGAGAGAAAGATGAATTGAAATTGAAAAAAAAAATATCAATCCGTGATCTTAGATCAATGATCGATCGCAGCCTCATAGATCTCTGAATGGATTACCTACACCCGCTTAATGACCAGTTACAAATTACACGTGGTTCGGGTACTAAGTGTATTTCGGACAGTATCGGACAACCATAACCCATACAGCGTACGTCCAGTCAAGCGGCTAACCGTTCATCGAGATACCTATCGCTCGGTAATTAGACGTCTAATTAATCCGGTTAATTAATCATTAAGCGCGTGTGCGAAATCGAGTTACGTACGTAGAACGATGCCAATGCCAGGAGTGTCTATGCAAATGCTAATGCTGATCCGGACGACCTCAGGAACATCTGCACGTCCGGCCAAGATGGCGACATCCTCAGCCGTGTCCCACCTTCGATTTTTTATATCCCCTATCGACCCCCTACCCCTCGTCCTACAATCTCGGTATCTCATCATTGAAATTCTCAAAAATCCACGTACAGACGAAGGTAAGGGTATTATCAGCCGTGATGACCGTCGGTAAGAAATTCTCAAGATCCCTTGACGATTTCCAAGAAATCTTCAATTTACTCGTGCAATTTTCCCGGGGGAGGATTTCTCATGTTAAACTTCCTCTGTGGCTTTGCACTTAAAGAAATAACTACCGTCCGGTAATGTAATTACAGTCAAGTCGTCTAACATGTACCAGACCAATGGGCCCAATGTGTTCGCGTGATAAACCTGTGCGTTAACATAGCCTCTGCGTAACATAACCTCCAACTAAATGGTGACGGGGAAGATACTTGGACTATGCGTCGAAATTACAGCTTTAATAAGCCCGGGATCTATGATAAGAATGACCGACCAGTCACTCTCCAGGGTAACCGATTCTTTTTTCCTTCTAAGTCCACGTTATGTTGGGTCATGATTTTTTCTTGATTTCTTTTTTTTCCAAAATAAAAAAATTATCAGTGGCTGCTGGACAAAACCTTCTGGTATATTCCTGTATTTCCGAGACACCGGGTAGGACGGTTCCGCCGTTTTAAATATATGCTTTCGATAATTTACGATCGAGGTATCAGACTCGAGCTATCTGAAGCTCGGGTAACGAGTTACGATAAATCTTTGAATCTCGCCCGTTTATACAGGGTGACTGTATTACTTGGTTATCAAGACCTAAGGCCATTGAGCGTACGGTGAGTAGATACCTAAGTAGTGTATTCAAAAAATTTATCGGAACACCAACTAGAGACTTTCGTAGGCGAGTATACATTGAAACGAAAAAAAAATACGATTCGGAATTCGTAGAGTTTAAAATCATTAAGTCCTATACTCGAAATGAGTGCGAGAGAGACAGTCTTATGGGTAATCACGTGTGTATGACAAGGACGGATATACTTTTAGTCGAAATCAGTCCTTATAGTCACTTGATACTCCTTATCGTATTGGCTGTCCTGCAGGTGCAATTGTTATAGCATATAAGGATTAATCCATACTTAGTTAATCAATAGTTCGTACACACGGTTCAATTTCACATACATGGTTCGCCAGTGTGTATACTTCGCTAGTGTACTCTGTGTTCGTGAATTCGTAATAACTGATTCGAAAATTTGACTTTAAATAAATGAGAATTAAAAGGCTTGACAAATAGCAGCTTTGGCTAACCAATCGAGTACGTTGTATATACGTTGTATAAACCAATAATTAAGGTAATGGCTACTTTTCAAGTGGATTTCCGTGTGGCTCGATCTGTGCAACCTCTCACCGATTACGGTCACGAAGGCTTCACCGGCACTTCTTTCGCTTCGCCATTCTCCTTTCCAACTTCTGTTTTCTTTTCTCGTCACTTTTTCAACCCCGTGATTCGTTCTTGACTTTTTTAAAATTTTTATTTCTCACCAAGAAAAATTCATCTCGCGCTCTCTATAGAGATATTTGTTTCTATTCCCCGCAATAATAATTGCAACCCTTCGACCGATCGGTATCTCAACAATATCGCTTCCTGCTGGGAGAAAAATCGTATGCGCCACGCCCATTGACGAGAAATGGTGCACGATCGGTACGAGACTAAGGTCCTTAAAGCAAAGGGTGAAAAAAAAAAAGAGAGCGAAGACATCCCGAAGCAATCGATGTACTCGGACTTCTTTGGATCACCCTGTATCCTCCTGGTCTCACAATCGGACGCAATGGTGTTGAGGTGTATATATATGTTTTTATCGCCTCTTATCTTCGGCCCAAATACATCACTATGTTAAGATTTATCTTAATGGGGTTTCGTTTCCGAATTTTTCGAGGAGTCATTCAGCGTCGTGGTTGCACGTGGTCGCTACCGCGGTCTTTCTCGTTTGAGAAATTATGTAGAAGAGAGGAGAGGGAAGAGGGCTGAAGATAGAGAGAAATGGAACAGGAAAACGAGAAATAAAGAAAAAAGGAAACCGTAATAAACAGCATCCAGTAAAAGTTACCCTTACAACGTAAAATGACAGTCGCGACGTTATATCAAGCAAGAAAAAGAAAATAAAGAAACCATAGCTTTGCAATACGTTCACAATGGATTTTTCAACGGTGTAATTTCGTAACAACAATGGCAATGGCTCGCGAGCTATATAATTTGAAACTCCGAGCCACTCTAATTTTACATGCGTCATGGGAATCCGTGCTATGGTCCCTATAGCCATATCTAACCTAACCTAACCTAATTGTTTGAGGATCGTTGAAAGACCAGAGACACTCCAAGAATCAGAACATATTGTCAATGGAGTACTTTAAGAAAATTCAAACTCACTGGATATCGTGGCATATACTTATAACGTCTCTGAGGTCGAGTCTCACGTCGAAGACTCTCTACGAATGTTGTCCAAGAAGTTAAAAGGGCGTGGAGGTTCGATCTGTTGCCGGGAACGCAATTCGTTCTACCATCCCACCGACCCACCTTCACTGCTTCAAGATCTTTGCCGAGATCGCGCTTTAATCTGATCTAAAGGATTTTCTCTCCGGACGTTTTTCTTTAGTTTTTATTTATAGTTCCTTGTTCCGCCACGACAACGCCGTGGCGCGTCCTTCGCTCAGCCGGCGACTCACTCGATCAGATTCTATCTATGGCTTAACGTCCCTTTCGTATACCACCGTATACGATCCTTCCGTACCCTTTTCACTAGATCCTATCGTAGCTTCGTCCTCTTCTTTAATCATTAGACGAGATCTTCGATGCTCGATCGACATGATTATACTTGGAAAAGATCATACGGTAACTACAGTCTACTCCTATTTGTCCACTTAAATCTACTTCTCGATTTCTTGTCGTCAATCTCTCGTTGGGATTGGTGGACGCTTGTGCTGTTGTCATTACATAATTTTTTTCTTCAGCTTTCGTCATTATTACCGATGATAAAGTTGCGCGTGTCTACAATACCCAGGGTACTTCGTAGGCACCCTGTAGATTTATCGGCGGTCCCGACGACGCCTGGAAGAAAAAAAAAAGACCATTTTGATTCTAAGACGTACCAAACATGTTATTTTCTTCGTGAGTTCCTATCTGATTGGTCCCCCTTTACTGATTGGTCCCACTTGGATTTTAACCCGTCCCCACTATTTCTTCATCTTCTCGTCACAACCAATCGACGGAGGACTTGATAAGAGGCCATAATTAGCACGATTCGTTAATGAGTCGGACGATCGTCTGAATGAACTCGGAATCTAGTTAAACCACCAGTTAATTTGCTTCACCAAATTTTTCTGAGCATCAATATCTGATTTTTACCAAAGATTCATCCTCTATCTCCCTTTCACTGTCTCCCCACCACTCTGTGAGATTACTTCTATCTTAAATGAACATTTTTGACTTTTCGAATAAACCAACGTACTTCAATACTCTCGGATATTCCAGTGTGACTTGTTTCCAGCGTTCAGTGCCAATCCAGTGCTTTTCCATAGTGCCAATATCCTGCCATTTAAAAGTGCGAAATCTTCCATAAGTTCGAGGTGAGTTCATTCACATTTTCGCACGAGTGCCATGCAGTATAGATAATCGTGAATTCCATTTTCCGCTAGGTTATGGTAATCATAAACGAAAAAAAAAAACGACATAAATAAAGATAAATATACAAAAAAAAATTGTACACCATTCCCTCATCTTAATAAGTTTCCCGAAGTGCGCATAATTGCGTGCGCAATAATAATTTCAGAATTTGAGAATTCGCAACGTCATATCCTGCCGCTGGCTCACGAGCTATTTTAACCCTGTGCGAAGGCCATGTTACGCTGGTAGTGCCAATTGAAATAAAAGTAAACCAAGGCGAGTAAGTCTGCGAAGTAATCGATGCTTATAGTTTACATGGAAATTCTTCTCTGAAAATGCAGGTCGTTACGTGGAAACAAATTTCGACAACGATATACGGGATTTCGTAATTCATCGACCTCAGATGTTTCGAACGCAGTTTCAGTCGGTCGTAGCCGTAGAAATAGCGGGAGCTGTTAGAATTTTCATGAGAATCGGATATAAGGATAACCCCTTTGGAAGATTTCCTTAGAAATGGGTGGTAACCTCAGAGAGAATTCCGTTGTGACGTACAGCGTCTACCATCCACAAAGTCGCGAGAGTCGCGACACAATGCACGTTGCCCAGAGAACTAACAATGGGACTGATCTTCGATCTTGTAACTCGACTTCTCATAATGCCTGCTAGATCGTGCAGTTAGATAAAACCCTGACGACTTTATTGTAAACCCAACAAAAGACAGTTGCTCTATTGCTGTTTGTTGCTCTCGATGCTCTCGATGCTCTCGATGCTCTCGAATCGAATCTTCAATCTTTTTTCGATAAACGTTTATCGATAGAGCTCTATCTGGAACATAAGAGAAACTGAAGGATCAGACACGTTCAGAAAAATATTTTAGTATATCGATGATCCTATATGCGAAGATAAGAGATACTGAAGGACACTTTGAGATTGGAACGTTTTAATCAATTGATCAAATATAACAAGGTACTGGAGAGGTCATGACACTTCGGTATAAGAATTCGCTGAAGAATGAAGACTGTGAAGTCTGCTGATACCTTCCGGCGGCACTCAAAATTAATGCCCACGAAATGCGGCTTAATACGAAGGCATAAAATATTATGCTCGGCGTGTAATGTGTTCTGCGTGCCTGGGCTTGAACGAAAAAGGGAGGAAAAAAAGGAAAGGAAAAAAAAAATGAAGGAAGGAAAAAATAGAATGCCCTATCAACGAGGAAGGGACTCTTTACCTGGACGAGAAATATCTTTCGCTCGGTCTTCTCAAGAATTTTATGAATTCTATGAATCTCCTAAATTTCCTTGGGGAAAATTCTTCGAGATTCTTCTCACAAATGAGTCGCGCTATTACGAAGCTTCGTTATTTTTATGCTTAAACTTTTTCAATAGCACCCAAAAATAAATTGCTGAGAATCTTCGACTAATTGCTCTGGCTTTATTATTCCCTTTTTTTTCAGAATGGTCCTGGTGGTGAACGGGGTCCTGCAGGAAGATGCCCCGGCTGATAGCAGATCGCTATATGCTGCTCACCCGATATATCGTGAAAGTGCAGCGCAGCTGCACTCGATGCCTGCAAAATTGGTGGGACCAGTGGGTCTTCTCTATGTTCAACAAAGAGAAATGGCAGCAACCCTTCCTCAAGACAGTAAGTATCCCCTTGTTATACAAGAGGTAGGAAAAAAGTATACCTTGGCTGGTGCACTAAAATTGTCCCAGTGCAAGTTCAGACAGATGACCGAGGTCACTCTCATGAAGTAACAGTCGACTTATTCTTCTTTTTCGTCTTTTGCAGAGAACGTGAGCATCCTGGGCTCGGACGACGTGACCACGTGCATAATCGTCGTCGTGAGGCATTCGGGTGGGTACCTGATTCCGAGCTGTGCGATTCACCAGGAGACAGCGGCACTGCAGGAAGAGATACAAAATCATTAGCGAATTAGTCTCGACCGTTGCGGACGAATGATTTCAAATGGATTAGCATAGATACGCAAGTAGAATACGTTAATGCGTCTGAAAGTTTGCGGAAAGGTTTTAGGCCGTATATCCTGTCGATTTTCTATGGGTAACGCGTCGAATGCAATTATAGGGGATACAGCCAGCTGGAAGGTATAGGTCAAGCTAAGAAATGAGAAACAAGACAGGCAATAAGATAATTCTCAGAATCGTAAACTAGAGATTTATAATAAAAACCAGTGAAGAATATTGCTGGATTTAAATATAAGCGTCACGCTTCAGTATATGACTGCTGGAGTTTTTTCTTGCTCCAGGTTAGCTTCAGGAATCCTCTTACCCTCGAGAATTTTTAATGCGCTCGCTCTTACCCTTCAGCGTACGACCATGCGTTTGAAATACGTCCCAATAAAACATTATAGAGAGAGAGAGAGAAAGAGAAAAACTGGTCATCTACTTTGCTTTCCCTTGCGTTTACAACAGATACGCGTTAGTGTATTCTGCAGAAGCAAATCCGTTGGCCCGGATTTCACTTTGATTCTCCTGGGAAAACTGCTGCGCTTTATCGATGATAGTAATGACTTAATGACGATTATAATGACAATGTTGTAAGCAGTCTATCCATTAGAGAGGAAACTGACAGCGCTAATGACTTTAGAATTATTTATCATCGCCTTGGAAATATATTTATCTAGAGAAACCATGCTTGGGAGCGAGTTCAAATTAATATTGTAATTTCTAGACTTTGCTATTACTGAAAAAGAAGTATTAAAAATAGGTATGGCCAGTATCCAAGTTTGCGCGAAATAAAAATTTCTTTATCGTAGGTTCGGGCGCGGTAGCGTTGGCACACCTGGATGGCGCCGGGACGGAGGATGCAGCGACGGCGATGGTTCAAAGGGTCACGGAACTTGCCTTGGGTTTCCCGGAGGGACGTCTCGAATTGCAGCTCGTAGGAGGTTATTCCGATCCTAGGAACTACTCCGAGGAATTATTTTATAATATTCTTTGTAAGTGAAAAATTTGATCCTTCTAAATTTCAATGGATCTTACGGATGCATGTCTTCCAATCCTACTTCTCTTTTGCGTATTGAATTTTAGCTGCCTTTCACAAGCAACCTGTAGAAATTGATCTGACGCTCTGCTGTATCGGTGAATTAAACACAACAGTAAGGGGCGGTATACATTGGCCAGTGATATATGGTATTGGCTTGAATGTCAAAACTGGTGAAATATTCCCAGCGACATTTCCTGACAAGGGTCCGGATCAGGCATTGAGATGTGCCCGGCATCTTACAGGAGGCCAACAGGTGAGTCTTAGAAAACTTGTGACACTGTTCTAGAAAATTACTTAATTAAAAAGAAAACTATTTTTATCAGGTCTTGGACGTTTATGACTGTACCCTGGGTCTCCTCAGAATTGGACCCTTCAACTACGACCCTCTACGAGGTGTGGACCTGTGGTTAGCACAGTCAGATCAGTTTATCCTTCAACATTTGTCCACCTCACCGGATGTAGAATTGCCCCATTTTGTCTCTCAGGTAAGCTCCTCCATCCGCCATAACAAATAACAACGTTACCATGTTAGATTTGACGAGTGAACAGAATAAAGGCGAACGATCTTTTAGAAAAATATAAAATAAAAATATATTTCTTACGTTATTCCAGATACGGGCAACTCTCAAATACATCCAAGACAATCAGTTTCCTGCAGTCACCGTGTTCCGGGATAACAGGCCGCATTATTATCGTCGGGACGAAGGCACTGGAGTCTGGCAACCCATAAGATATTAAAGCAACGAATATGAGGAGAGGAAAAGAAAGGGAAAGAAAGTTACGAACAAAAAAAGCTAATAAACTGAGAAAAAAGTCCTTCCGAATTTTGCGATACATATGGCGTGCAATACATTCCGCGCATGTCTCGGAGTAACGATAGAATTTCACACGTCTTGCCAGTCATATAGATTCTTGCATGTGTGTGCCGTATTTCGAAGGAATTTTCCTTTTGTAAAAAATAACGACATATGAGCAGAAACGAGCTAAATTGAATTCTTTTCTAGATACAAAAGAATATTGCTTTCTTGACAGATATAATATCCAGTTCCGAAATAACAGAAAGAAACAGGAGAAACTTTTCAAGAAATATTGGCTCGTTTCTGAAAATGCGGAGTACGTTAAGCTATGTTCAGTAGCGCCGGATATTATATACATAAAAGAGATGAAGCGGCTAGTGCGAGACGCCATTTTCATATAGAATTAGTGGAAGTTACTCCGTCGATGAATTATCTTGTCAGATTTTTTAGCCGTGAATGCAAAAGAATGAGAGAGAGGAAGAATGAAAGAGAGTGATCGAGCGAGCGAGAGAGAGAGAGAGAGGTATAGAGTGAGATAAAAATAAAATGAAGATGTTGATTCGTTTAGATTATCGTTACGAGGATATACATATATATATATAAATATATTTCTTCTTAGTTGGATGAGGAGGAAATTCGCACAACGAATATTCCATACTTGCCATAATTGCGAATGGAGAGAAAATATTTAGGACGTTGAGAAACGGTTATCAAATGACAGGAAGAGTGTTTCTGCCGTGTTAAAGACACGGGAAAATAGGAATGGAATTGTCCAGGGCATAAATGGAGGATTGAAAATTGATGTAAATAATTCTTAAAGTGGCTGTCCAAGAATTTTCTCTCTAGAATTTCTTACGGATAGCGATATACATATATTCGAGTGAAAGGTGCTAATTTTCTGCTGTCCTATCAGTACTGTCGATTCTCTCAAGAGGATGATTAACCAGCTGTTACTCTTTTTTGCTTTTGCAATGTTATTCTACCATTTTCTTCTATTCGTTGTACGTACGTAGCTACCTTGAACCTAGTAGCACCTTTGCGTATCCTTATTTCTGTGTCCTCGTCGCGGTGCCGTAAGAATGTCTATATGACGAGTAGGATTGAGAAGATAATTGAAATTTTACCTCGTGGAAAACTTTTGCCATAATTCCTACGTACGTATATATACATGGAAATAAATGTAGAGCGAACGGAAATGAAAGCTTCTTATGCAGCAGGTTAGCTACGAGTCCAACGAGACTCCAGAAAATATAATAAGATACTCCTTTAAGGTTGGACGTTTATCCATCCGGCAATGGAATCGTAAAGTTTCGTGCAATCCATTGAATATTTATACGTTAGAAAATATTTCCTTACTGGATACACATATTTGAATCGATTCTTTGGGATAAACTCTGGTGCGTTATTAAAAGGTTAAAAAAAAGAAACTTCGCTGTACCATCTGTAATGTCCCTGAGATGCTCTCTAGTAGATGTCTTTAGCGGGATACTGTTTTGTGTCCTAACGTGGCTGTGTCAATTCCTTTTTAATTGTTTTTTTCTTTAATAAATTGTACTGGGCACGAGCGAGGACTCAATGAGGAACTGATGTTTATCTGGGCAATATTGAAGTATAAGAAAAGGAACAAAAAAAATGGAGAGAATAGAATTAATGTGTTTACCTGTATTCCAGAATATTTTACTGTTACGAGTGGCTTGCAGAGGGTGCGCACTAAACTTGTTTATATGCAATTGCGAACGCGAATTAAAACTCTTTACATCCTTTCAGGACTCTAGTGATAGAGGAGCTAATTGATAACGATTACGATAACGTTAATTATGGATAATAACGAGTAATATTAATAACGATTATTTCTATAAATCGAAGAGATATATTTTTACTATATTTGTAAAGAAAAGTGTCACGACGACGAAAATCCCTTAATCCTTTGTGTTATAATGATCGTTACGGGAATATTTAACAATATGTCAAAATACAGTACAAACCGAAATTCATTGCCAGCATTGCGAAACGCTTTTGTGTCTCGCTCTGTCGCATGCAGGTTAAACAGAGACACGACGATACTCGTATTACTGCTAGTGAATTTCAGAACGTATCTATTAACGAAACTAATAAGGCCTCCTTCTCCGTCTCAATTTTTTTATTTTTCGACCTCCTCAATAAAAACAATAAAAAAGAGGCTAAAGTTACGCTCGACTCTTGTCAGATATTCCCGTGAAATTGATTTGGCTAATTTTTTCAAGTTCTCTGTCCTCCCGCCTAACATCCCCTGTTCCCGTATCCGATCGAATCTCTCGACCCCTTCTCATCCTCTTTCGCTAGTTACGCAAAGGCGAACTTTATTTTATAATATTATTTGGTGATATATTTATATAATAAATGAACGATAGATCAAACGCATCGATCCACGAGGAAATCTCGTTTCATAATCGCCCGTTATTCTCAAATACGAATTCCAAAACTACTCTATCCTGTATAAATCATACCTGAAGGGTGAACCAATTAGGGATTATTGGTTCGTAAATTGGAAGCAGTGTATACCGCTGATTCAAAATGACTTGAAGTAATACTCTGTTGGAATTTTTCCTTACACCGACCCTCGTCGCCTTTGAAGACCAAAGAAGCAACTTTTAAAAGGGAAATCTTGTAACGCCGCAGCAATTATGGAAGCATTACAGCAACGGATCGATGGCTTCGTATAAAATTAAATTTACCCTAAAAAATATTCCATCGGACTACTAAAAGAAACGACTATGGGTAAAAATTAAGGTTCAACAAACTTTATCCTGGATGCCATTAATTCGAGCCAAGAATCTTGGTATCCTGCCGATTAAGCGGCCATTCAGAAACCCTGAAGCCTATCTCGACCAACCAGAAAGACTCGAATGTTCACAGGATGTTTCACGGTTACTGATATGCTTGGGGATTACAGAAGCTTCTGTAAAACCCTTGGGGAATTAAATTTCTCTCGGGTTTATAGTTAGGATCGTCGGTGTCCTTTGTACAAATCAGACAAAAAACAACGATTGTTCATCCCCAAGAGTTGACTGGATACCTGTGAATAGGATTTTCAGTGATCGTAATTTCCACTGCCCTTAGAGATAATGCCACAGAAATTCCTTCTTCAGGAATTGGAACTGCCTATCGCTCAGGATTCAGGCGAAGAGCTCAGGACTCCAAGCGCCTCTGTGTCAAGTCAAGAAAAAAGATCTCTTTCAGGCGTAACACTGATGTTTCACTTCGCAAGCTTTATATCACATGGTTTAATTTTGAAACATAGTAATTTCCGGATGTCATTTCTTTTCATGAAAATCTTAAATAACCTCATCGTGCGTAATAACGAAATTACTTACTAACCATCGACTGCTTAAATAGGCAATTAAGAATGCTTCAAGCTTTCCACTTGTATTTTCCGTATGCTTTTGACGAGTCTCAGGCAGTTTCCTCTTCTTCCTGAAAATGACAACCGATAATTCACTGTGCTCGGGGGTGGGTCTTAGGGCGGATATGCAATATATATAACATCACCTCCTCTTTACCAAGCAGCCTTTTCTAAAGTTGCAACCTGGAGAAAGAGCCTCCGGCCTTCGCCGCTCGAATGCTGGGCGGTACCGGCGATACGAAGGACATGTAAATCTTATGAAAATTTCGCTTTAACCTTATACCTCGGGTCATATGCAAATTTATATCGATGAGTTCCGTCTATTAGTTAAGATTTATTCGATTAGTTAACAGCTCACGGCTCAAAACTTTTAATAGGGTACGTCGTTAAACGTCGGACAGGGCGTACATAACCTTTTTAACTTACCTTGTAACTATTTAACGTTCGTACGATATACGTAGGTAATCCTTTACAATAAGCCGTGGACTTATGGGTGGCTTATTATTTTATCGGCTGATATCCAATCAATAAATTCATAATACCAATCACGAGGAGTTCACTCTGTTTTTTTATTTCCATTGTTTTACCCATGGCTATTTCGTTATCCTCATTAACCATTGGAGTCTTCCTATCGAATGGAAATTGACAAGTACGCTTCGATATATTTAATCGAACTTGTAGTCTATGTACAGTCGCGCGAGAAAAATAATTCTGCTTGTAAGACGCGCAGACTCTGGTCACGGTGAGGTGATTTTGCTTGGTTCGCATACGAACGCCGGTATCGCGCGACGCTCAGTGTCGCCCCGACGACGCGTCGGGACGCTCCTACCTCGACGTTTTAAGGATACACTTAAACGTGTTATCGAAGGTTTTCATTTAACGAAGTTTATCCTGAGTGCTGTAGACTGCTGAGAGTTTATGAAGATCGTTGAAAGGTAAGATCAAGAAGAGCCAGTATATATATATATATATATATATATATATAAAGTTTCTAATTGTTTAAATAATCGCTTGCCACGTAAAAGGAACGTATAACTTTTTACTATGTAAAATATTTCTTATGTTATTTCAATTATAAGGTACCCTTTTTTAATTTTCATTATTAATAGAAATTTTTTAAATCTGTTTACCGTTTCATTTAACCGTCAAGGCAGTAGTGGCAACGTGCCATTTTGAAACGAGTTAACGGAATCGACTTAAGGGGGTCTCAAATTATTTTCACAGAAATAAACTCGGCTTGATATTCGTGTTCGTCCCTTTCCCTATCTCGAAGAACTCGCCCTTATCTTTTTCACAGCAGTCACCTAGAGTACTGCCTAGAGTCACCCCTTCAGCTCCGGTTAAATTATCCGGCGGAGCGATTCCGCTCGCGGCATTTTCTCCAGGAACACAGTTGGCAACGTTAATTCAAAACGTGCAACGGAAATCTCTTTGGTCAGGAATCATATTACTGTTATCCACGTTCGTTTGCATTTCGACAGCGATTGATATTCGATATTTATTCAAGTTTATTGATTATAATCAAACATTAAAAACCTATCACGTTGCCGATATATTATTTTCGTTTATTTGCCGACGGGTTAAATATACATTTTTTCATCGCAGCCAATGGGGAGGGTGTTAATCGATAAAAAAATAATGAAAAAAAAAAAGTGAAAAATGACACGAAGAATAAATTTTTATTTGAAAAATTAATAAATGTCCAACGGTGGATTTTTGAAAATTTAATAACAAAAAAAAGTGTGATTTCATAGCTCAGAGTAGGGGTCTACAACTTATTTTTTCATTCGACCAAAAAACCTTCGAAGTTAACAAATAAGGTTAAAGCGAAGGATTTACCTACTTGCCCACGTGATGAATAAGGGAGATGACGTGCGTCGCGATGCTGCTAAAAAGATAACGGCTTCTCCGGTGACCTGAGACCCTCTCAATAATCAAGTCAAAGCTCAGAGGGTCAAACCACCCTTTTCGAATCCAATGGACCCTCTCGCGTTTAATACACGATCTTTACTCTGACCTATTGACCTGAAACAGCCCCCATGCATTTGTATGGTGCGTGACGACCTTAATTTCTTGCAAGACGGTTTATTCGAGGGGTAGAAAAAAATCAACAAAGAGCTTGATGATGGAGATGCGGCGAAGGGAAGACAGGAAGCACAAAGAAAAAGTGGGCAAGGAAGGGAAAGTTCAGACGGTCTTAGATAAATACGAGGGCGACGTGACTTCCGCGAGAAATGCTTACGAGACGAATCATCCACTACCGCTTGGCGGGGAAAAAAAATTCAAGACTATCCAACTACCGCATCTTAAATCCCCTAGACTCCATCCGCGATGCCACGACGATACGTTCTTTCCCTACTGGCAATACTGGCCTTATTAGGCTGCCCTCTGTCAAACCGTACGGGATTAAGGCCGAACAAGCGTGGCATAAAAAGCAGCAGTTTCCTTAAGTCTCTGAAACGAAAATCTACCGTCTAGCTTGGCATTTCTCTCTTTCAGGAAACTTGGCGAATATACGACTCGTTTAATGAAGGCTTTTGTTCTCGGTACGAACTTTCGATTTCTCCAGATTCAATCAACCGATATACTTGTTACATCTGAAATTCGTACACCCCAATATTAAAATAAAGTAATAATTATTCTATACTTGAAAGGTTTCCCCTTTAGGAAAAGGAACTATAATACGGTTACTTACGTACTGGTGGATCGAAGGGAACAAGTTCAACCTGAAGTCAGTCGAAAGGCCGGATATCGTCTGTAATTCTGAGCGTTGAAAATTTGAAATTACTAGTCCGTTATACAAGATTCCTCTCTCTGGCTCTCCCGACCTTTCTGTTTACATGATGCAAAACCATACGGACATAATTATTATCTCTGATTGTTTAACTGGTCGAATAATACGTGAAATATTTGGGAAATGGGTAATTGAAAGGAAAGTGGATTGGATGGCTGACTTGGCCGACTTACTTACTGGATGGCTGCTCAGATGACTGAATCGTAAGTTTTAATTGATTGTCGCAGAATAGAAGCTGATTGTATACAGCTAAAGACTCTCATGATGTATTTCCATGGTCGAATGTTAGCGGGTCCTCTCGGCAGTGCTGGACAATGGTGCAAATTTCTGCCTATTAAATTCTCATCAGTTAGATGGCAGAAGGGATGATGGGTAACGAAGAGGGCGGAAGCATTTCAGAGAGTGTGCGTATTAATTTAATGTTAACGAGGGTTTCCCCTAATCACCGTAATTCCAATATCTATTGCATATATATATATATCTAATCTCTAATCCTGATGATTTATTGCAACGCAATCAAGTACCTCTAGGCTGGTTTTCATGACTCCGCCATTGTTGGCCATTATACTTCTGGAATTTTACGTGCCTGCCGTTCACTCACCCCTTTCACAATCGTGCCATCCCTGCGACAGCCAGTCCCCGGAATTCGACTGGCATTTTATTGGAATTTTCAATCTACGCACTTTTACGTACATACGTGTCGCTTCTCTGGGCGTCACGACGAAATGAGTTTGCGCGTCTAGACTTTATCGCGTTTATGAAAAGAAACGAGGCTAGACGACGGGACGACGACTTAGCTAGTAGCTAGTCTTACGTGACTTATGTAGATGGCTATGATGATAAATCGTCAAAAGGGTATCTTCCCTCCGTGCAAACGATCCCTGTCAATAACCCTGGCCGCTATATTAAAAAAGTGCGAGGTTATGTTCGCACAAGGATAAAATTTTGAGCCACAGCAGCAGGAGGTTGTTTTCAAGAATATTCATCAGAACGCCACTTGCCAGTTTTTTTCATTTCTTTCCTTCTTCCTTTCACTCCATCTTTTCTCATAACCGGGAACGACACTGAAATACTGCTAATAACAAAATGTGGTCGATTAAAGAATGAAAATTAAAGGGAAAATTACTTTCATTGTTGTACAATTGAACTGACTTACTTTTAATAAAAATAAACTCCAATCGCGTATCTGTCGACGTTAAATATTACAATCATTTTCCACAATATCGTTATTCCTGTTGCAATATGCAGCAAAACTAGAGCCTGTATTCCTTTTCACTGTTTTTTTTTTTTTCAAACGCCCTCGCGCTCCAGAGGAGACCTCGTCAATTTTTTCATATCTAAACAAGGACGTATTGCCGTTAGCGTGAAATAGAATATAACGCCGGGAAATGCTGGTGCTCGGGAAAAGCATAAAAAATATGTGTCCGCTACGCGAACGCTAAGAGTTCCTGAAATATGAAATTAGAAAGAATGCTCGCAAAAAAAAAAGAAAGCTTCGGTTAATCCACCTACCCGCCGTTCTAACGCAGTGCTATTTTATCCTTTCACCTTCCCAGTCCATCCCTCCTTCTTTTCCTTCCTCGGTCCCAAACCCCCTTACCTTATTTCCATCTTTTTATCTACATTCCCACATCCCTTCTTTCCCTTTGTGACCGTCAACGAGATGACTTTTTCGCTTCGTTTACCTCGTAAACGAACAGACCTGGCACGAGTTCCAGTTTCTGGTCTGAAGCATCCCTTATAATTTCATGGGTCGTCTCTGTATTTTTATTTGCGTTTTTGTTATCTAACGGATATTACGTCACGTCGTAATCCTTCGAACAGCCTGCAGGATATATAGACATCACGTACGAATCTGTCGACCAATCAATGTTTGCCGAATAAATAAGAATAGACGTTTTGCACAAATCATCTCGTCTTTACTTTAGCATATATATAGGTACCCCAATGCTGGACATAATGAGAGTCGATTATCCCTTTCCCATTATACACCCTCTTGATATTTTCTCACGTTCCGCGCCGCAAACTTCATCGACTTCCTGCTCTGTTTTATAACGTCCTGTCATTCCTCCTCCTCATTCGCCTCCAATGGTTTTGCCTTTTAGCAGCGGTACTCCCTTCCTGTCAAGAATTGGAAAAATTAATTTCTGACACATGCGATTAAACATTATCTATATCTTGAGATGGTATGGCAATGCGGCACTTACGTGCGTAGAAACTAAATTATCATTCGTAATACGATACGGCCATTAAGGGAGATGAGATCTGATTACTTTATATTCGCGGTATCAATTATTTTATAGGCTCTGAAATTCTATCAAGAATTCCACTACCGTTGCTCCTGATATCCTGATCGCTTACATCATTGGCTCGGGAAAAATATCACCCTCGTGTGCGCGATGATCGATCAACGTTTTAGAATGAAATTTCCCTCTTCTTTTTGTCTTTCTTTCTCTTTTCCATTAAGTTAACGTTAGGCGAAGCAGTTCGATTATCTTTCGCTATTAAAGAACCTTGAATCCCCGACTGAAGACCTTTTTCATCGAATTTAGTTGGTCGCGCAAGAGTTTATTTTTACTTGTAGTCTATGGGAATGATGAAATCCCAATGGATCTCATAAACTTCCTTCCGGTAGGTCATTCGGAGACTGCTAATGGAACGACCTGTATTTACTGAGCTATACTGCCACTAAAAGTTTGGTCACTCACTCATCAGATCTATAGGCCTACCTCTTTCTGTCTTTCACTGCTATTTGACCAGTCTATTTAATTGAAGACGGGCACACGATAGCTTTGTTGGGATTCGTTTGACTTTTGGAGATCTTGCTGCTATTTCGTTTCCTTTCGAAGTTCACGAGAAGATTAAAGAAATAGATATATAGTGTCCTCGTTAACCCGTAGGAACTTTAAGAAGCAAATTAAGGTATACTCGTTGTGTTGAAAACTAATCAAGGTTAAATTACAAGGGATGCATCTAGGATGCTAGTACGTAAAACTTCTGACCTTATCTTTTCTGGAAAGCCAATTCCTTTCATCCTCGTGTTTATCCGCCATCTTATATCAGAAAGTGTAAAACGTAAATATTCGAAATTTTGATCAGCTTTTAATATTTTCGAAAAAAATAACCACAATCTTCTTGAAATATTAAACATTTCACTGAACAAATTTCGTTCAAAATGCATACGGCTGTCTCGGTTACACGGAGTACTTTAAAAGTTAATTCAATTTGTTTCAAAGATGAATGTAATTTGAACCTCCCGGAGTAACATCATAAGTTCCGCAAAAGACCTAAAGAGGGCTCGGTGGCAGCAGAAGCCATCTTGACGAGCAGACGACGACAGCTTTGACAAAGCGAATGAGAGCTGTCGACGTGTCTCTTTACATTTGCTACACAAAAGTTCTTTCCGGGATAACCTAATTTACGAATTGACACTTTCATTGGGAATTATATAGTGATCTGAATAACGGTACTGTTAAATTCAAAGGGAATTGTAAATTGGAATAGCAATCAACGTAGCCCCTTTTTGAGCCTGTGGCGTGTCGATCGAACGCTGCCAAGTTACTGCGCCATGGAAACCAGCCTAATGTTTTTTTGCTTATGGTGAAACCTGCCAGAAACCCTCTGGATGAGTATAAGCCCTCGAACGCAGCATCCCTTGAGAATAAAAGAGGCTGCATAAGGAAGAAAAGATGAGAAAGAGAGAGGAAAAAATGGGATATTCAAGTTAGGGTAAAAAGGAACATATTTTCAATACAGGATCTTTCAATCCCATGTAGATATTACGAATGGCAGAATACTTGAGCAGGTGTTAGAAACATTTTATACGAGTAGCATGCATGCTTGCTGTTAATCAATAATGATACACTGGATTAAATGTAACGAAAGTAATAACTACGTCACCAACGTTTACTTCCTTTGACAGTATGATGCTGAGTGAAAAGAGTAACTCCATCGAGTAAAATCTGTTCACGACTCTCGTTTCCCTCGTTTTAATCGTTTAATTGCATTTGAATGATGGATTTGATCAATGTTTAATTAGATTTAGCTGTAAAATAAATACTTACAGTTAAAGAGGTACATTCGCCATTCACTTTGTCCATATTGAACATCTATTAAAAATTCTCGTTCAAGTGGAAATGGACGATCAGCTTCCCATATCCTATTGGGTTAGTGACTGGCAAAAAGCCACTTAGGGTCAATTTTAGTTTGAGAGTGATTGATCGTTTGGTGAAATTTGAAAAAAAAGAAAGGTAAATAAAACATGTTTCCGCTATCGTGTTCCGGAGTTTTTTTCCGACGATGGGAAAAATTTTCTTTTTTTCGAACCAAATAATTTCGCATTTTTTAATTTATCTGATAAAAGCTCTTACAGCAATTTCACTCGAATTATTCCGCGACACAAAAAATTGTCCCTTCCGACTGGCAGTAACTTCGAAGTCATATCCATCGATAAAAGCCAATACGTATTATCGATTCACTGAATTTGAATAACGTTTTCGAAAAAAGTCCATTTATTTTCACCCCTTTTGCTCAACCCGGATACTCGTAGCGATTTCTTTTCCTGACTAAATCCTCAAGCGGCACAAAGGATATCACATTTTGACAAAAAACAGTCTTTTTCACTTTTAAGAGCCTTCGTGCGAAAAGCACGGCAATTTTACAAGCTATATCTACGTTTCGTGTAAAATACAAGTTTGCCATTAAAATCCATAGAACGTTGCTTTATCAGTGAGATACTCTCTATCAGTGTATCTTATCTGAGAGCCAAACCTGCCGCATTGGTATCCAAGGTTGTGTAGCGCAGCCATACATTGGGATTCTGCAAAGAATCTCAAAGTGAAAAGAAAGTTAAATGGAAGCCAATTGAAAGCTAAAGAGATAAAAAAGGTTAAACTGAAAACATATTGGACGTCACTGCGTAGAAAGATGTGACGAATCGCCAAATCCCGTGTAGACATTGATTTATCAGATTTTTTTATATATCCCAATAAAATTTTCCTAACAGCCTTATAACCCTGATGCGAGATATTTATGGATCCTTTAAAGGAGAATAATGCTTTTTTTTATCAGTGTACTGTGTCTGAACTAGTTAATTTGGTCTCGCATGGAATTTGTATAAATGCCCTAAACAATTTTCTCTACATAATGACTGGCGTGAATTGATAAACGAAGTACAGCGGAAAACGACAAATTAAAATCAGCATAAATAATAATATACACCTAACCCTCAATTTTCACGGTACACGAATCACAGAATTTCGGTTTTGTACGGTCGAAAAAGTTCTAGGTATTAATTTTCAGTTTAACGCCATCCTTATACTGTTTTATTCATGAATGCTTAACGACAGTTATGGAAATCTTTAATTTTCTCATTAGATCCCCATCCGATAATAATGTGGAAATGTTATTACGGATTACTCAACTTACTCTGAAAATGGCCTGACCACTGTTTAAACTACCCAAACTATTTCCTCACGGGAAGGAAATTCAAATTTGAAACTCAGTGAGAAACGAGCCAGAAAATCAGGACTTACACGCAACCCTGGATGTAACCCTATGCGAATAATTAGATCATAATTTACCATCTAGCCCTGTGATATCAGCATAATGAAAATACTAAAGAGATTCATTAATAATAAAGTAAAATAAATTGGCATTCTGGTAACAAATATATGACTATCACATTCTCTATATCCATATATTATACGTATGAGAAATGAAATGTCAAAAACTAATTTTATTTTATATCTTACTACTTCACAGTTCTTCCCTGCAGTTATCCGATCTCGTTTTCTTTCGCTCTCGTTGTAAGTCACAGCTGATGTAAAACCTTGTCAACATGCTAGTCCGGATATAAGGGTAGCATAGGTGACTGTGGCAGAGAGCAAAGGCATAAAAAGAGAAGAGAGAGTAAATGTTGACAAGGATGGTTCAGATCGAGGACTCTGTATCGGTTCGGATAGCCAGAAGAGCCAGAGAACTAAAAAGAGGACGAGGAAATGGCGGCTCCGGAAGGCGAGCTCGATGGCACCAGAACCAGGCGATCCGCACGTGCCAAGCCTTTGATCGTTTCACGCAAGATCGAGTCTTCACACTTGCACAGGCCATGGAACCCATAGCCGCAACACGTTACGACGATCCTTACAATGGCGTCGGGACGCCCCTCGACGTATACCATCATAAGCTTGCATGGACAACAGCGTCCATGCCACACCCGCCATTTCTCCGTACCGGATCGACGTCTTCCTCAAGTATACTCGCATTAATTTCAAGGGAGCCATCCTGTCCTTGTGCTTGGTCCTAAGCATCGTCGTCGAACCAGGCAATTTTGAAGCTGGAAAAAAAATATGATTTACTGACCGGTTGACATACTAGCTAGTCCTTATATTGCAAAATTTAAACTAGAAGGTCATACTCGTTAAGACTGCCGCACTGGAAGCCATTAATTAGTGGAGGTATTCATTGGGACGGAATCCTTCCAGCACGTAGTCCGGGGATCACGAAAGCTGTGACAAGGGTTGGATGTGAGGGTTAGGCCCAGAACGTACATATGTTGGTGTCTGCGCATAACGAATTTGTTTCAAACAATTATCGAAGCTCGGTGCTAACAGGCGTCAATTAATTAGCGAGAGTATTTATCGACGCGGAATCGTATATTCTATTGATTCTAATTATCAGTTGATGAGTCGTTTCCGGATCCCATGATTCAACGAGGACTTATTTTTCTCAATTTCAATCTTTCTCCCCTCTCTTTTTCTACGGATACTTACATTGGATCCAAACCAATTTCTCACCCTTCAATTTCGTTCATCAACTCGCTTTAACTTTCAACCCTGAACATTTAACTTCCGTCTCTGACAACCATTTCATCCCTTTAACTTGGCTAAAAACGCCCGACGGCTCTAACGAGTTAATTCGACTTCCATTCCTGGAGAAAAGTTATCGGTTGATTAACGATTAATCTATAAAGGGTTCCTATCCATCCCTCATGGAGTTCTCGGTGAGCCGTGTAAACTCCTTGTGAGAATGTTTTTCACTAGTAACTGATATTGTCACTACGTAATAGATCTGGCACCTATGTGCTATCTACAGCGTACCTACAGGATACCTACATAGTGCGTGTATAACACATATAGAAATGCAATTGATAGAGTTACTCGTGAATCCGTCGAGAAATCGCAACAGATCGGAAAAGTTGTTCAACCATGAAGAAAATGATCCGTTTCCTTTGTTGGTCTTTCTATTACCTAAGGATTATATGACTAATATTCCCAAGGCGCAGAAGTCGTAAGAGCGAAACCTTTAGTCCTTTGAGAAGTACATTTTTCCTTAGATACGATTTCTTGAAATTTGGCACTCGGAGGTTTCTGAGGTCGCTGATTACGAATCTAAATTCAAAATTAAGAAATTAAAAATGAGCCCAATATCGCAGACTGTCATGATAAGAAGTAGGCTAAATTCAGGTTAATCAAATAACTTTTTTCATTTTGATCCGCCATTTTGAATTTCTGAATTTTAACTGCAAATTCGTACTCAACGACTTCAAAAACTCCTAAGTACTGAGATTCATCCAGATCAAGTAATTTTTTGCATCTTGCCACACCATATTGGATTCGGTATTTTGAATTCCTGAATTTGGAGTTCAGATTCGCAATCAACGACTTTAAATATCCATAGTACAAAATTTCACAATAATCTAGATGAAAAAAAAATAAATGAACCTTTTTTCCTACGAAGGGTTAATTTTGCTCCGCCATATTGGATCAATCATTTTCAATTTGAAAATTTTTACTTCAAATCCCAATTCAGTCAACATTAAAACCCCCGGGTACCAATTTTCGGCCGAATCGGATGTGAATTACAATGTTTTTTTATAGAGCTGTTAGGTGGTACCTACTCTTTAGTACCGCCATTCTTCAAAGGATTAGAGATTGTAGACTGAGACAAGATTGTAAGAAAGTTAGATTTCCTGAGTAGTTGGATACCTTTTGAGAATTAACCCTCAATTACCGTAAAATTCACGGGCCAAGCTAATTCCACTGGAAAATCTAAATATTGATTCCACATCCGTAATTCTGTATAAATAACAAAATTTTTCCAACCTACATACATAGGTTTTTTCTTTTTTTTTCAAAAAAAAAAGCAATGTTTAAACACACCTTTTGACGTCTGGCTAACGTATTGGCTACTCCAGAATAACCCTCTTTAACCTCTGACAGACAGTAGACAATACCCTTCTCGAAGAGTGACAAGCGTGAAATTTACAACTTCACTATCTAGGATATTCTATGAGATAAAACTAGAATAAAAATGATGTCGAAGGAGGATACGATACCAGAGAGAAGGAAACATGTAGCGCTGATCTATCTTGCTGTGTCCTCAGGTTTTTGCATTATCCTAATAAGATTGTAAAGTACGAATTCTCTGAATATGCTTGATTGTCTCAAACTCTAATAACTTAGTCCAGAGTATCGTTTGGAGGTGCGAACGACTAGTGTGAAAAATAGAGGGTCTAACTAATATGAGGCAAGTGTGTCTGTTAAAATCGAGTATAGGCCCTTCAGGATTCGATTCAAACATGGTCGAACGAGGTCACGAATCCTCAAGAAGACCATCTATAAACTATCCCCTTGACTTCCATCCCGTCTCTCAGATTGTGTAACCCTCCGTTACGTCTGTCTGAAAATTGTACTTTTCATGAGTGAAAATGTTCTCAGCAATAACGTAAAATTGAAAGGAGATAAAGTTGTCATTTTTTTTTTGTTTACACGAAACAATCATCAACCAATCTCATAAGTAATGGATATTGAGCAGTGTTCTGATCTTATTAACCCGGAAGGAGATGTACATTGGACGTCAATTCAATCCTCACGCCAACCACCCCTTATAGTGAGGGGCTGTTGAGAGGAGTGCTCGGAAAGTACTTCCATCGCATGCAATTCGTATTTCTCGTGGACGAAAATGTTTTTTTTTTTTTCAAGGGTAGAAACCAAACATCCCTTAGTTTTTATTCGTGAAGGGTAGCGCGACTAAAGTAACCAAATCGGTAAAGACGAGGAGATAAACAGGAATTCTTTTTTCTTCCTTTTCGATCCTCGCGTCGAGACGCACGAGCGCTCGGATGAAAGACCTAAAGTGCTTTTGCGGAGAGATAAAGAGACATCAGAGAAATAAGGGTGAACGAGGGATGAACGAGGGTGCGAGGATTGAGCGAGCAGAGGAAAACGTCTCGCCACTTTCTAGCTTCGTTATTGCCGTTGCGAGATTTCGAAGAGAACAGCGAGGAAAATAATGGTACATGAGATAAGAGATGGATAGACCACTCCTAGTAGTCGACGAACGATACAGACAGTTTCTTTATCCACGTTCATCCGACGAAGACAATTTTTCAGGAACACATCCAGCATCCGATCACCACGATCGAGGAACATCGCTCCTAAAAAGTTTCCGAGGAAATAACGTAAGCGAAAATTTATTCACCCTCTCGATATTGTTCTTAACCCCTGACTATTCGGTGGGCAGTTTAGCCACCCTTCCTAGCCTACCAGTCTGTAAAATCATAAATATGCGAAGAGCATGGAGAACGTAAGGAGTGACTGTTCGAACGCAAAGACTCGATCGCTATGACTTTGTTAGCTTGCAAGTTTTCATCCTGCGAGAATTTCATCCTTCGATGGGGTTACAGAATCTAAAATCTAACTTATCTCAAGCCATTAGCCAGAAGCGGCCTAAGGGATGGATAGGAGTTAAATACTAGCTTCATAAGAAAGGCAGCCTCTTGGGGTAACTTTAGCATTCTCAATTAAAAGCTCGTAACTCTACAGCTTCCGTCTTGGATATAATCCTTCCCTTTCTGGACCAGAGGCGAGTAAATCCATCGGCGAGAATAAGGACAGTACCGCCAGGTAATCAATCAGCAGAATAGTCACGGTGGTTGGCCAAGGGCGAGAAAATTGAGAAAGACTTTTAATGGAACTCGTGAAATCGCAAATAGAATATAATGTATATGACGTAACCCACCTTGCTAATGGTTTATCGGTGTGACGTCTATAACGGGTGCAACGCTTTTACTAAATAACAAGCAGGCAGCCCACGTTGAACGTTAACCGTGGAAATTAATTTCCTCAATTTTCCACCGTTCCGCGCTTCCATCCCTTGATTCATTCTGCCACTACGTCCGAACGCCGAACGATCTTAATTACACCCTCGACCCTCTCTGATAAACCTTACAGAGTTCTCAATTGAATCTTCGATAATGCCCAGGCTGTCTTCTTCAGATCCGAGAAACAGAACCCTTCCGTAGCTGCAACCTCAGAGCTCTCGCTATTTAACAATCCTCCCGGGTGGTGAAGCATGAGATGGGGTAGCGATCCCTTTGATGGGATTGTAGGAAGGTAGAGGAGAACAATATCCTGAGCTCATCCGCCGGCTACAATTGACCATGGTGCTGAGATGGCACTGAGGACTCCGGAGAGTAAGCGTTGTCACCGGAAGCTGGAAAAAAGTAGATCGATAACTGGTTAAAAATGTGTTGCCGAGAGTTTCAGGACTCTGTGTCCGCTGGCTTATAGAATAGGAGGAGACGGGAGAATCAGGACGAGGGTTGAGAGAAGGGGCCTTTAGTTGGGAGGCAGAACTCTCTCTGCAGGATCCTAGGGGTTGTATGAACTGCGGTGGCATCCGCTTTCAACAAGTGGTTCGGCCCATTAGCTGGACCGCTGGCTGTCAAGGATGTAACCTACGATGCTCTCTCAATTCTATTTTCTTTCTCTCTCTCTTTCATTCTCTTCTACTCTTCTTCCTATCTGCCTCTTTCTTTCTTTCTATTTCTCTTGCGCTTACGCTCCCTCGTTGCTTCACCGCATATATATACTTGTCCACCGAGATTTTCCCTACATTATATGTGGGGAATGGAGCAGAACAAAACACCTTTTGAATTGTGTTACGCTTCCCATTGTGGAAAATTACCAAGCATAGTACCTCCATGCTTGAATGTCAAGTGACATTACAGAGAGTTCAGGTACTTCTACTTTCATTTAATTTTCTACGATTTTATAAATACCCCGAGTTTCGTGGGTTGAATATCATCATAACGAAAGGTCTGTCATTTTTTAAATATTTTTTTTTCTTCACTAAAAATAAAGGACTTTGTCAAAGATTTTGTTGATCCTTAGTAGATCTCTGTGCGTCATTAAGCTTGCATTGTTAAAATTAGCCAAAAATTATTTGTTTTTCGTGTATTTTCAACAATTCGTACTTTTCCCTCGAATACTAAACTTTTATTTTAAAATACTAGATGGCTTCTAGGTGAATTTCTACGTTCCGTCTCGCCCGAGTGCATTTGCCTTTTTTCTTTCTTTTATATGATTTTTTTATTATTTTCAACAATTTCTCAGCGTTCTCTCGCGACACGAATACTCGCATGCGAGACCATTTCACATCGCGTTACCATTTCATGCCGCTTTACCATTTGTAAACATTTCTACTAGAATGCATAGTATAATAAAGAGTTTCATTATAAAAGTATAATTTAGAGAGAAAAGGTCTTTCAGGAATAAACCACAACATTGCTTACACAGTTTTGAGGACTCTAAGACATTCGCACTACTGCTTATCTTATTTTATAAAGATCTCCGACAATAATCCAACTTTCGACTGTACAATAAAAAATATCAAATAAACGGAGCAAGAAAGTGACCATCAATTTTTCAGCAGTAAACGATCTCCTGTATCTGGACCATTAGAATTTGTAAACTTCAAAAAATTGGGATCCTACAACCTCATAGTACAACCTTGTACAGTACATATATCGCATTGAAATTAATGAACTTTCTTCGTGGCTTCACCACACGCACGTACATAAATCTACCCCTAAAACTTCCAACCTCTGTGCTCTGGCTAAAGCGGCCTGCAAGGAGATTGTGATGTGGTTTCAATATTATTTTTTAAAATGACAAAGACAGTTCCGCAAACCCACGTAATTCCGAACAATACTGTTGGTCACAGTGACTGCTCGTGTTTTGATACAATTTTGTTACCTGGGTAAAGAGCTGTCAGGCGCAGAGTTGATCGAAATCGTTTGAAAAATTTGATTGGACTGCATAGTAAAAAAAAAATTCAATAGAAAATTACGTGAGGACTTTTTAAAAATAATTTCGTTAAACGTGTGTCAATCTAATACATGGACTTTTTTTGCAACTTCTTTTTGCAGAGTTCATTTCGGCATTTTCTTTTGTTAGCAATACTTCTGGTACGTTAAAAAGGGGTGACTTTCCCTTACAGATGAGATGAGGGTGAGTACAGAGACACTACAGCACGAAAGAGTAGTCAACTAGCAGGAGGCTTTCTTCCTTTCTTTCTTCTTCTTACATCCCCACGTTTTAGAAAGCTTGTCATTTCCAACCCCTCATCTGGGATTCCGCAGGAAACACGGTTCGAGAAGTTTCCGGAAATTTCATGACTTCCTCAATGATTGCATTATTTCGTGTCACTCGTAAATCTACGGGCTGGTTACACGAGATCACTTTCTTTTATCTCGAGGAAATTGTATCGAACACGTGTCGTTAGCAAAGTAAAAGTATAGATACAAAATACAATGGGAGATTGGAAGAGAAGGTAAGGGTAATGCGTGAGAAAAGGGTTTCTCTTATTTAATCCCTATAGACGTGTCGAACTAAAAGACTCTAGGCTAACGGATATTAACTTTAGCTGTTTCCTCTTGGCCTCCTCCATATGTCACGTGGTGTGTGCTACCCCCCCCCCCTCACCCCACCCCACCCCCTCCCTCCCTCTTCACTCTCTATCACTCTACCAGCAGCATGCACGCACCTATGTATTTCAGTTGATACGCTACTCTCACAGATGAAACTAATATAGAGCATGCCAGAGGAACCACGCCCGTCTATGATTCCGAACTGGCGCCTGTCAGGCTGAACATTTTCTCTCGATCATCAGCATCCTTTCATCAAATTCTGTCGATAGGATTCTAATATCCAGGAAGTATATATGGCGGAGAATCTTGACTGTGCGACATCAACTGCATCACAGATAAACACATCAAAATGGAAGTCAGTGAGTCGTCTCGCAGCATCAAGATACAGAGAAGATTTTTCTTGAGAATGTCTCTTGGAATATCTGCCGCGTCATTGGATTTACTATGTGAAAAAATAGAAGCTTTTAGTATAGGTACCATAATTTTCAGGTGAGCAGGTTCGTATTGTCGTGTAAAATTTTTTCACGATTTTTACTTGTCACTGCTTCTCTTTCCTCGTGTGACGTCATGGAAATAAAAATGGATAGGTTCCTCCGTGAAAAATTCATAAGGAAGATGAAGCAAGCTGGACTGTTCTGCCTGGCAGCTATAACAGATTTCATAATGGCACATGATTATATAACAATGTTGAAACTTAATATTCCAAGATGGTCAGAGAGTTCTTACGTGGCATAAAATCGCAACATTCATTGAAGTTTCTAGCGACTTCCATGGAAGCTGCTTCCGGTATTAATTCCTGGCTAGGTCAAACTTAAAGCAGCAACGGCGAATGCAAGACGTTCCAGTAGTTTGGATCTTTCTAGTAAGCCAACTTCAGTGTATATAAAATAGAAGTTTACCACGAGACTGAAGTAGTACACGAGTAGAGAAGATTGGCTTTATATAACAAGCCAAGAGATAATCTTGGTTATCTATTCGACTAATAACGGAACAACGTACACCATGGCTCGAGGAGCTTTGGGACGCAAACAAGAAGGAAGAAAGAGAGGATAAAAAGAGATCAATTAGTATTAGCGTAATCCAAAGTATCAGATGAATCTGACAAAAATATATTTCAAGACAAATTCGCAAATGGGAGAATCGAGCACTGAGCTGGATCAGTGTAATTATCTCAAAAGAGGTAGCTAACAAATCCAACTTTAGAATTTCCACGATGCTAACAAAGGATCTTAATTGCTTAAAGATTCTCAGTGGAGAAACTATAGTAAGTGATTTTCTTTTTATCTCCCTCAAAAATTTCAAAAGGACCATCGAGCATACCTAAGCTGGCTAAACGATTTGGATTCCAGGCAGCGAAACGAATTGAAGCGAAATTACATTCATCCTTTCTCATTCGTGATAATTTCCTGCAATGAGCGTGACTCGATGCTTGCGTATAAAGTGCACTTTACGAGCGTACACCTGGCTTTACGATTTCAGATTTCACGCTCGGTATGCAATCCGTTTTTTTCTATCGTTCTTCTTCTCGGTGTAACAAACGACAGCCAGTGATGCGTAGATGAAAATGTCCAGGATCTTGTGGTTTCTTTTTCAGCAGGTGAACTATTTAAGATAATATTCAAAATTGAAAAAAAATGGAGATTCGTAGAACTCAAAGCTACCAGACAAGAGATCGCATGTAAAGGTTGAGAAAAAAATGTAAAGAAAAGAGATCTGATGCAGAGCAGATTCCAGAAATTTTACCCAATGTTTATAACGTATCCTGTAGCTGATTCCCTGCCGCAAAGTCGTTGCGAAATTTGTATGCGCCAGCGAACTTTATCGCGCTTGACCAAGCATGCGGATTCATGGATGGACCAGTACCCAGTATCCAGTTTTGACATAGGGATTCACCATTTTTCATAGTTTGCTCCTCGTTTGCCTCAAGGAAAAATATACTTGTGTTCGGTGATGCAAAAACCAGAAATTCATATTCAGATATCGTGTCTTTCCCTGCAAATAAAGATCTAGTTAAATGGAGTAGATTTGAGGATAAGACAGATAAGGGTAAACCGCAAGGCAAGATTCTGCGCGGGTACCGAGATGAAAATCAAGAGTGAAATTTCATAATGGCGATATAAATATTTGCATCCAGACAAGTCAACCGAGTTGCATTTAATTGATGTGATCTCGTGTGGGAATAAGAGGGAATTGATAACGCGCAGCATCCTACTCATATCAATGGAATGAGAGATCTCTAGAGAGAATAGTCATTCACTTTTCAATGAAATTCTGTGGCGCTAATGGCACAAATGGGGATTGGAAAATATTACGTAGACACTTATCAGAGAATACGAACTCAACGTGAACTATGACCTGGCGGCTCGTGATACTCCAGAGGATTATCGTTTAATTGCAATTATTGCAGCACAACTCGTTACTTCGGAAAATCACGTTACGTGACCGTGAAGTGGAGCATTTCCAGAATCTATGTAAAAAATAAAAGAATAAAAATTATACAGAGACATTGCGAAAATTGGATGAATCAAAGGAAAAAAGGAATTACAAGGACAAAGAAGAAAAAGGGGAGGATGATTTAAAAAATATATTACTTTGAACGAGCTATATGTACATATATATGTGTATATACCCATCTATATCCACATGAAGGAATGTTTTTCTTTTGATGATTACTCACGTTTTTTACTGTCACCCTCTGACTTTGCTTATGCTTGCCTTTGACTCCAATTGATTCCCTTTGATTTTACTTCTAAACCTCGCTACCTTGAAACATCAAACTATACTTCCTTTAATTCCGGCAGAATTATTTTGAATAAGATATCAACATATTGTTAATCGATGGAATCTTGGCTGGTATTAATGAGGTAAAACTGTACAGCTAGCGACAATTAATATTTAATTAGAGATCATCACTGCAGCAGCCACTCCACCCTTTTTGAGTGTAACTATTGTAAATAGATATGTATACTGACAAGTACTGCTGCTGAGCATAACAGAGCAACAACTGTATTCTCTAAATTAATTAGTTTTAAGCCGGATTGTATCCTTGGATAATATCAATGCTGGCTTCCAAGCGGGAAAGTTTGGCAAAATGTTTTAATCAATTCCCAGTCATGCATCCAAAGTCCTAGGAAACTGGTAAAGCATATCATTTTCAGTTCGTTGGAGCGTTGACATATCTGATATAAGGAATAGAAGATATAAGCATATTAATTATACAAAAAAATAGTGCTTCCATTACAGAGTTACAGAAATTTCATTTATCCAAAAGAAAAAAATTTTTCGCACGTAAGAGTGAAAGGTAAGAGGTAGGTCCTGTTTTTTCTCAGTCGGTATCCGGTTTTTTTCCTTGACAATAGTCCTGTTGTATCAGTAGCTTCCCTGTGGACGGCTGATAACAGGGTATTTGAATTCCAAGAAGAAAAAGTTTCCACAACACTTCGGAGAGCTTTCGGCTATTGTTGTACCTATAGGACTTTTAGTCCCGACTATGCTATAAAGAAGAAAAAGAATATCCGAACGTCATCCCAAGAGATAAAGAAATCCTGCTCTTCCGCAGAAAAGCGAAAATCGTCGAATCTTCGAAGGAATTTCATTATTAACTAATAAAAAGAAAGTAATAATGAAAAACGGCTATTTTGGGAATTATTGGTGCATCCACGTTTCTCTTGCAATCCCATAAAAACAAGAATTCTTCATCATTACAGCTAATTAACTATCAGTCGATCAAAGGGTGAAAAGGAGTCTGACAAAGATCAATACATCGATCTCTAGCACTCACTAAAAATACCTGTGACAGAAATATAAGCCAACATCCTTATGGTTTATACTACGTAATTGCGTGACTGCGTGCTTCTCGTGTAAAATGTAGACGTTCAATACGGACATTCGAGACAAGAATGATAACATCTGCAGGCGGTCGGCGCCGAAAGTCGTACGACTTTAACGAGACTTCGTTGTAAAAGATAACGCATTTCGTACATAGACTGTACGACCGTGCGCGAATGCCACCAAGATCTGATGACAAAAAAAATATGATCAAAAATAAAAAAAGTGAACCAAAAAGAAAAATAAGAAAATTACCATACCGCCAGTGAAAATATAAAATATTTATAGGACATATGGCGATTATGCATATGAACCATGAAGGAAAAACGAGGTCAAGCCTGGATCTCGTGATAGTCTTGACTATTGTCGTTCAATTCCAAAGTGCCTGACATATTTAATGCATGTTAACGCCCAGCCAGCCAAACACGTATTCGCTCTATAAAAAAATAATAAAATTAAAGATCAAACAATTGTAACTAAACCCAACGTTCAGGTATATCGCCAAGTCAAGCTACATGTATGAAACGTATGTAAAAAGGAAAGCATACATAACACCAAAGAGATACCTACGTCATATAACCCGGGAGAAACTCCCGTATGGTCGATGAGTGTGTGTAGTCGCACCAGGAAATATTTTTATCGCCATCGTTTATTGGAAACTAGTTGATGCGTGTCTCGCGCACGATCCTGACACGTAACTCCAAGTTTTTCATAGCAGCTTACCTTCTGGAATAATACGAGTAGCATTAAGCCCCGAACCATAAATCGTCGATATTGTAGAGAATGGTGCTCATGGTGGTAGTGGAAAGTAGTGGCAGTGATCGTTACCAACAGTCAAGACAGAAAGAAAATTTTGCATCAAGCAGCGCCACTGAAGGAAATATAAATTCAACAAGCAGAAGCTACCGGTTATAGTAACTAACGACAAAACCAAAACTGCCCCCCTGCTATAGACTATACTAACCAATATCCACGATGCGTGTGTATTGTATTCCTAAACCTCGCCACAGCGTAATTGCTCACCACACGCACGTGAATTCGTTCGTACACTGAATGAACCCTGCCCTCCGGTTACTACAGAATTTCAGGCCAGCTATCCCACCAGCCATCAGCTACTCTCAATTTATCTCCTGCTATTCACAATATATCTATACAATATCCATAAATATTATAGACTCGTCCATGTGTGTTCTTCATTCGCCGACTCAGTGACAAACGCCTCTAGCCATACGCCTCGTTTGTAGAGGCCAGCAGCCACAAACCACGGATAGACCAGACATCCGAAATGCCGTGCTTTACCAGTTCACGTGATTTTCTACCTAACCACACTAACTGGATGTATTTATCTGGTTTTATACACTATCAAGTGGCGCTCTAAGTCAATCCGTTCATCCTCTATTTCATTATAGGCTGAACTAACGAAGATAACTACGTTTGTAACGGTTTTATCGAACCTGGGAATGGTTGCGTAATTTTGTCGTTTGAAAAGCATTGAGTCGGGGTGTCATACAAAGACACACCCCACGTTCCTACTCCTAGGTTAAATACGTCGAGTCACTGTATTAGTCTTGTTTCTTAATTAATCAACCCTCTTCTCATAATGATCATGCTGCGAGTGATTTTGGCTGGTCTTTGTTATTCATTAGTAGCTTATGTAGCTTATCAAAATAATGACGTCACAACTGTTTACTGAACTGTCACATACAAGATGGAAGACTCTGTGCATGACTTTGTTAGGGGAACTGGTGAAGTTTTAAGGCCATACAAAAAAAAATGAGGAAGATTGACAAAAGGAAAGACATAGGGATGAAACAGAGGGTGAAATATACATGCCGCGGGATACCAGAGAAAAATGACAATTAATAACAAACCATAATTACATACCCTGGAGGAGACTGGCGAAGTTTATATGTAGTGAAAGATCGTGAAAAATATATTTAAAAAAAAAATCTAAAATATTACTTTGCTTAGCTTTGCGTCACAATACACACATACTTTTTTATTAAAGCTCTGTTGGAATTAAAAGAGACTTTCATTATTTTCAGACACATTTCATATAGCCGTCGCGCACAATAAGTATATACATATATCTTCAACTTACTGGGGATTGTTACATCCCCCTGTTTCCAAACTGAAAGAAGAAGAATGAATAAAATTCTTCAAATCATGCGGGTGCCTATTTTAAACGATTTAGGATTTAAACTTTGATTCGTTGGGGCTGATCCTAAGTTATACAAATCCCATGCAAATGAGGATTTCAATAAATCCAAAACGACCTTATTAAAGGTAGTTGCAGATGTGTTTTGACATTATCAAAAATCCACAAAACTCCAACAATAAAAATCGCTTTACTCATGCGAAAAATCGAAATCTTGAAAAACCCTGACCTTTTCCTTAGCTTTTTCGTTCCTTCCAGTCTGCAAAGCAGGATAATCCTTGTTTAAGACTATTTCCAAGGGTCTCACCCTTTCGAACCCTTGGGTCATCAAGCACGAAATAATCAGATAATTTTTTGAAAAATATGTTCCTGACCAATTTTATACCATCCAAATAACATTGTCGTCGTACTGCGTCACCTGTTATGAGAAATCAATTAGTCATTATACCATGAAGAATTTTGTGTTAATTACTAAAATGAATTGTGACAAAGACAGACTGACAATGAGCGATACCAAAATGAAGCCAATCTAGAAGGTAACTGCAGTTGGTTATGACGTTCTATGACGCACACAAATCGGGAAGTAGCCTTTACTGCAAATTTCAGGTATCCCTTTGAAGGGTTCCTGGACGCCTACGGGTTGCCATGGTAATCGGCTGTCAGGTTGCCCACGAGTCTATGGTATTTAGGGGTTGTACCCAACTCAGCCCTTAGTAGTGAGAGGCCCACGAGGCGTAATAGAACCACCCTGGAAACAGGATGAAACTGAACATTGTGCTTCCTTCAGCCCTTTAATGTTTCCAGCTTCCCACCCTCAGAGTTACCCTAAAGCTTAGTAAACTGTAGACAACCCTAAACGTATGACACTTACACCCTCTAAACAGTTTACCATGCTAGTCCCTAAGACTACTTGGCACAATCTTATAATGACAATAAGCGCACCCTGAACAGCCCCATTTTATGGTTGCGCCACCTGATGCTTGTTTAATTTCAACAATTCATCATCCGCCAGGACGCCTTGAAACAAGAATAATGTTTTTGTATTTCCTATTGTACCAGAATAATCGTACACGATTACGGCCTCTCTGAGTCTGATACAAAAATTCAATATTTCTTTTTATTAATGATTCCAATCGATTTTATCCTGAAATTATTGTATAATATTATAAATATTAACCGTGCGAGTTACACGCAATTCCGGTTTCTCCTTTAACACACGATAAATCTGTTGAAAATTAATCGTTCCTTTGGTAATACCGCTATTACTGTATATATTTGAATTATGAGTAATGAGGTGCAATTCCTATTCATTGATAACAGACCGGATTTCTCAACTGTGAAGCACTGATGATGTCTCACAAACCAAACATAATTGCAGCCAGGATTTTAATTTAATAAATATTAATGATCCTCCAACAGAAGATTGATTCAGGGACTGGCGACCTCGTTGATTGGTCGATTCGGACGGAGCAGAGAAAATTCACATTGAGCTTTCTTCACGTAACAAGTGAAAGAAACCTCTAGAAAAATGTCATATTGCCAATAGTTTTTGGCTAAAGGTAAATTAATGAAAACCAATGGAAAAGCATTCATTACCTTGAGTAAAAAAACCAGTAGCATCGAAAAATTTGATTGGTTACGCTTGTGCGATCCAGTCTGGAAAATAGAAGAAAAAAAATTAAATTTATTGTAAACTAAGCCGGATCTTCCGAATATTCAATAAAAAATATTAACAAAATTTATTCATACCTTTTTTGAGGACCATTTTTCGAAGGAATCGACTTTACCGACTCGACGTTTTTCTCTGTATGTATATCGGTGAAAAGTTGTTGGAACATATTTTTCATCTCGAGTACCAGTACTCGAGAAGTTTCTCATAGAATTTTCACGGTTCACATACGCAGACAGTTTTCTAATATAAATGACATCCATCCTTTACTCCCTCCTCCTCGCAACACCTTTGACAAAGACACGCACGGATTGCATTAAATCTCTAATTTGTCAGCGAGAGATTTAACAAGAATAAAAGAAGCAAAAGGGAACAGGACAAACACAAGTAAAATCCCGTTGGAAAATCTCTCAAGCGTTGGTGATGATGGGGATAATTATCATCGTTCATTACGAAGATTGATTTATCTGCGTCCCTTGAGTTTTGGACGTCGCAATTAACGTAATGACGAGACACCCCCAATTATTCCTTCTCGGTCGATTAATTTTTTTATACTGCCCAAATTGTTTTCGATTATTTATTTTATATTTAATACTAACGTATAGCATGCTCTGTCAATACTATTGGTACACCTATATTTTTTATCTTTTTTAGACAATAAGTAAAAAAACTTATGTGAATCCCCATGTGAACGTCACAAAAACAAATGTAAAAAGGACGCCGTGGCTTTAAGGTGCAGGAGAGGAAGAGAATATCCTGTACGAAAAACGTAGAAGCGACAAAGAACAGGAAGGATAACGTTTCAACGTACAAAACGTTCTGATCGATTTCAAAATTTTATTTAGCATTACTGAGCCCGTGATGGAATATATTATATACAGTTTCCGCACGATGTAAAAGGTAGGCATTTGATATATTCACAAGCGATGAAATTTCTAGAAAATTCTTAAGCGAGTTTCTCAATTAAAATTTCACTTTCAAGCAGGACCCATACAAGAACGGAAAATTCTGTAAATATTTCATCATGAAATAACCGGGCTACATAAAGAAAATTGCTTCCGGTTGAAGAAAAGTCGTAAGGAAAATTTCTGATAATATCCAGGTTATCGAATAAAGAAAAAGAAAAGGCATCACCTTCTCACACGTATGTAAGTTACTTGGGAAAACTGCAAGTACAAGAGAAGGGAAATGATCAAGAAAGAAATTGATTATCGTCTGGGTAAATGAAATTCGAAAATAAGAAGCGGCTAGCTGATACGATAGCTATGGAAACGTAAAGGTTCATCGAGGATAAGGAACGTAGATTTTTAAAGATTTTCAAAAGAAAAAAACCATAATGGCAGACAACGAGAGAATTCGCGTGGTGGTTTTGGGTGGTGCTGGAGTTGGCAAGAGTGCCATAATACGCCGTCTACTGGGACAAGGTTTCACAGAGAAATACAAGCCAACCATAGATGATCTCTATTGCCGAGAGTGTGTCCTAGGAACTTTGATACTGAAAGTGGATCTCCTGGATACGGCAGGTAAGGAGATTTTCGAGTTGCCACTAATTCTAGTATCTAGCCTACTAAATACAACAAGCGGCTCAGAATTCTGAAATATCCCTGTGAAGGAAGACAGTTGAGTAAACAGCAAGGAACAACATTAACGTCACAAAGACTAGCTCGGTTGACTTATTGAAGCAGCTTTTGGGAAGCAGCTCGAGCGAACGCGATTATATAGCAGCTAGTAAACTATAGTAAATAACGATAAGCACCTGATACGAGGTTCCTTCCTGTTCCAGGTGACCTTCAATTCCCAGCAATGAGAAGACTCGCCATAGCGAATGCACACGCCTTCCTCTTGGTCTATGCGACGACCTCGCTACCTAGTTTCGAATACATGAAGAGGTGCTTTCAGGAAGTTCAGGAGCAAAGACAAGACTTCCAGGTAGGTTCTTCTTGAAGAACGGCCCTTAGAAATAGACGAGAAGTTCTTTCGGATGGATAGTAAACGTTGAACCAATTTCTTTCCACAGCAAGTGCCGATAGTAGTGGCAGGAAACAAGGTGGACATGGCTTCTGTTAATCGAGAAGTGCCAATAGAGGATGTCAGCGAGTGGCTCTTTTGCGAGTTGCCAAAGTTAAGAGCGAAGGTGATGGAATGCTCGGCAAAGAACGATTATAATATCAAGGAAATATTCAGGTCCTTTGTGACAATTTCCGTGCCGAAGAATCCTGCAGGAGAAGCCGATGAGTCTGGATTGAAAAGACGCTGTTCGGCTTACGGATCTCGCAGGTAATATATTGTACTCTATAAAAAAAAAAACAGTAAGTGGTATCAAAACTAATTAATAGAGAGTAATGGAATCTTTCTTACCTTTGCCTTTATTCAAGGTCCGGAAGTCCTGGTGGTAGAACAGGAAGTGCGGGATCAGGTAGTCAACAGCAACTACTCCAAGCTCAAGGATCAAGCGTGGTGACGGTGGTAGAGGAAACAAAAAGTAAACCTCGTAGTCGAAGTCTGATACGACGAGCATCCAAGAAGACAAAACAGCAAATCAGAGATGCTCACTCCGACGACTGTAACATCTCTTAAAGCAAAGGATTCAGTTAGTTCTCATTTTTACCGAATGCTGTGCTGATCCTTCGGGTATCCTAATATAAAGGACATAGTATCTGAGGAAAAATCTGTTTAAGAATGTCTGGCCAGAGGTACTTTCCAGGATAAAGTTTGAAAATATGAAAGAAAATAATAACAAAGGGAAAAAAGGAGCAAGAAGAGCGAGGCAAAAGAGGAAATTCAAAGAATTAAGGTAACGCCAAGAAAAGCGGGGCCAATTCAGATGTAGCGAAATGAAACGAAAGGATGGTAGAAGGAAAGTTACGTGAGGGCGAACTGTAGCAGAATGAGGAGAAATGAGGGTTGAAACAGGATGGAGCAAGGTTTGGGGGTAGGAAGGAAAGAGAGAAGCAAATGCCGACTCCAGCAGAGATCAAAGACGAAGCGTAAACTAGCGTCGCGACATCAGTCTCGGAATGCAAATATCAAATACGAATTCCCGTCCGGTCTAGGTATGCGTTGACTCATATGTCACTCGGTTAATATTAAAAAGGGTACAGTAGCTAGGAACTCTTTGGAAAAATTGTAACTAGCTATAATATACTGGATCTGTCACCTTGGAAGTACAGAGGAGACGTGGGATATAAAAATGTCAAAGGTCACGGGTCCTGGAGTTAAGAGGAACAAATCTAAAACGCTTAATCTTCACGTATCTCTAAGTGTTAGGCAAAATCTTTAATCTCAATCTCAATGTAATAAGTAACTAGTTGATAAGACAGATAATCAAGAATGTTCGACGATCAGAGAAGAATCTCTGAAGAATCGTGTAAAGAATTTTTTTTTCCAATGAAACGCTGAGATCAAATGACTTGTTTTAAGCTTTGTCAAGCATAAGGGAAAAAGCAAAGAATAAGGCCAATTAAAACATGGTTGGAATCAGTTTGTATAAATGGATCAGGAAAACCAATGAAAATCTGAAAAATATAAAAGCTCGGAGCGAAGTTAATTGGCAAGACGTTTATTGGAGGAAACTCGTAGAAGAAAATCTGCTTATTTCTTCAGGTAACAAAGTTATAAGGCAAACGCCATCTTTGACTCCATTTATCCATCTGTCTGTTACTTTGCAATTTCTCTTCTTAAATTTCTAGGAGCAGCCTGGCTTTCTTTACCGTTCGTACGACTAATTAACAATTGAAGTTAAAGGAGATCCTTTGCTGCATCAAAGAATTTCGCTGGATCAATTTTCCTTCAAATTCTTGTTCAGTTTTTGTAAGGGCAGCATTCCATATATTATAGGATACGTCTGATTGTGAGCAGGAATAAAGACGGAAACTCTGTCTCCCTGCTGAAAAATCGATCCTACGAGATTCTATCTGATCGTTTAACGAGGGGCGAAGTAAATAATTATCGTAATACTTGCATATAAGAATACATATTACTTCGGAACGGGCCAATGGCGTCGGGACGCTCGTGACGCCCTTCGTGTTCCTTAATTTATCACGGGATATTAAAAGTTATTGTTGAGTGAGGGCGTCAAGCGAATGCCTCGATACCGATTATCACTGAACCGATGCACAAAAGGGATTGAATAAAGAAAAATAATAGAAAAAAATTACTAAGCGCCAAAACAGGAGAAGTAATGTATCGTAAATACTTCATTGATATACATAACACATACATATACGTACGCATCGTTGCGGCGCCGCACGATATTCTTACTCTACACTGGACGTGTTAATATGCTTTTATTGATTATTCTAGTTTTCCCTACAGAAATGAGGGAATCGCATTATTCTTCATTACAGGAACGTACGAGCTTCGTACCTCACACGGGCTTACCTCTTACAATTACGTATTGATTACCGTCCCAACCTCAAATGAGAATATATTTTTCTTTTCAACGAACTTTCGACTGAGAAACAAAAGAAGACTCGATACGTCTGTCTCTAATTTAAACAAATTTAATTATTGATTTTATCATGAAATCACAAGAAAATTACACTTTTGCTCCTCTTCTCTGTAATCGATATAATTAATCAACGGACTTGGCTCTTTATCAAACGTGAGAAAAAGCACGAGTTCGTGTAACTGATTATAGAGTTTAAAGCTTCGACTTATTCTGAGACTTAATGTATTGTTCAAATGAAAAGATCCTGTATTAGAATAAACAAATCTTTCTGTCTACATATTAACGACAGTCAAGAAGGCCAAGCTAAAAATCATAAAAATCGTGGTAAAACAAAATCAATAGGGTCATAGGTCACTGAAGAATTCTGATTCTCTATTGAATACTTATAAGGAAAAGAAACAAGGACGAAGTTGAACACTTTTCAATATCTATATCTATATCGTCGATATTCATATCTGTAATCTACCTGTCTAACTGTCTATCCGTCTATCTGTCAATCTGTCTATCCGTTTATGCGTAACGAAAAACTATTCTCGAGCTGGTCGACAAAGTTTTTAGGTTACTAAGATATACATACCTGAAAGTTGCAATGATGAATTCCAGCGTAGCGATAAGCGATTTGCTTGAAGGGAAAAACATCTTGTAAAAGAAGATGGCCACTTGGACGTCTCGTTGGACCAATTTTATTGAATGTCTTCTTGGTGTTACTATAGAAATAAGCACAAGTATCCTTTACGTATTTCTCGCACGTAACTGTGTCTGTTGACTTTTAAAGTCACAATAGAAATAAGACCAGAGATCATATATAAGAATTTGAGATATATGTATGATCTTCTCCGAGGATCAGACTAAATCTAATTGTGAGATCCATCCGTTTTGCCAAATCAAAAAAGGCGGCGATGCGTCTTTTGAATCTACCATCAAGAAGCAACATGGCGGAGCATGAACGCCGTGCGAATCTCAGGACTCGTTTAGCCGGACGAATGAAAAGATGATATAAGCAAGAATGGAAAGGATACCAATTATCAGTAATATTAATTAAGTGTCAGACATTAGCGCGAGATTAATCGCGAGAGTCTACTTTTGTACAGCAGCTTTATTCGTTCGTACGATATGACGTAGTATTTGTATCTCGCGTATTGTCGTGCCCTCTGAAGTCTGTCGAAAAATTTGACTTCGGCTAAGCCGAGGTAATGATAACGCGCGTTTTACGATATCGTTCAATGAAATAAGAAAAGGAAAGACGAAAAGTGATTTAAGGTACGCCAATAAATCCATTTTAAATGTAATTCGGATGGTCACATTTATTCCCCATTACCCCTATGGAACTTGAGAAAAAAGCCAGAGGAAGAAAGATGTTTAGCAGATGATCATCATCACATGGGAATTATGAAGCATTGCACCTTATCCTAATTAGAAATTGTCTACTGACTGTATCAGTGGAAATGGTGACTCGCTCAAATTGATAACCACAATCAGCCAAGTTGAAATAACGCCAATCGATTTTTATTTGAAAAACGTTACGCTCTGCTGGTACTTCGGGCTGATAAAATATTTCACGTGCCAGTAGGTAGCCTGATTGGAACTGGTTGGTCCTTTATAGCAATTGGTTGACCTATTAAAAGGTTTAATGAGATCTGTCTGACGTCAGTGGCAACCCAAGCCCGGACTTACCAACTTTAAATGGACATGTCAACGAAGCTAACGCGATTGGACTTGAAAGCTAGTCAACAACATTTACTAAGGAAACATAATCAGGCGAACTTTTTCATTCTCATTCTCTCCTTTACTAACTTTGTCTCTCCCTCTTACATCTATACACTCATACGTACATCAGATATATACAAATACATAAGAATATTCTATTGATCGACACTTCACAGAATCACAGACACTCTGGAATTACATTTCTCATTCACCTAGAGAAACGCTCTGCAATTTCTAACATGTCACTTGCAAATGAGTATTCAGATGGGGTAATGGCCATCTTCAATTACTGGAATTTATAAAATTCGTTATAATGGTATTAATGTCGACCTTCCTGTCGTCCTGGAAAGCAGAATAGATCAGCAGTCGATGAGTCTTCTGATGGCCATTGAATTATGTAGAGACTGTTGAAACATTTGAGTTCGTGTCAGAGTTGCATCCGTTATCCGTTTCATGAAACAAGTATTTGAAATGCTGAACATAAGGTTGACAATGTTCCCCACGGGTAAAGGCAGTTGTGTTGTGTAGCCTAACGTTACGTTGCTCAAAGAACTTAAAAACTGAATGAAAAAGTATCGGATCGTTGGAGGCCTTCCCTGCTTCAAGAAACTTTCGAGCTGATATTTCATCTGCCATTCCCACCGAACGAACGTACCTAAAGAAACGTTTGCATGAATACAAATAAAAAAATATTTAGTTTAGCCATTTCATTTATCTACCTCAAAGCTGGTAGAATATGACCCTTTGACAGAAGCACTTCGATAATTTCTTCGTGGGCGTTTCCTAAACGTTTCAGCATATCCAGTGCTAATTGGTGGGCAGCTGGGTATAAATTTTCGAGAGAAAGAAGTAAACACGCCAACGGCTTTGAATCGGCTACAACGTGATACTGCAGCAGTTGATGTAATTGGTAATATGCTTTTCTATGAACTAGAGTTGTGATAACTAACTCATGCAAATAATGTTGCACTGGAATGCCATGTTCTGCCAATGACCTAAAAAATGATATAACTTTGATTGTTCATTCTTTACAACAGGTAACAATAAATTATGGAACAGCAGGAAAATACCTTATGTATTCGAGTAACACCCATACCACCATTTTGGGTTCTATTGTGCCTTCAGGAAATTTGGATAGTATATGAGTATATATGTCACTTTGATCTATCACAAGTTTATGCTTCAGATTTTCCAACGTTGTAGTCACACTTTTTGTATTGCTCTGCAACGGAGTTCCCATCTACAAGAAATTACGTAAATGTAACGATTTTTTATGATAGCATGTAATAAATTATTGGTTTCGAAGCATGCTACCTGGCTCTGTATTTCGTTCTCCAGATGATTCCTGTAGACGGAATTGAGTTTATCAAAAATTGTCGGCATCTCCATCAGGCTAACAGGCATCTGAGTCATGAAGTTTTGCAAAACTTGAATTAAGATTTGTTTCGCATCTTTACGCTGCATCAAGAACTCGACCAATAGAACCTTGTCGCGGATGACTTTTACTAACGCATCCAGTCGTAATTCGATGTACCTATAGAAATTGATTGATCAATCGATTGAATCATTAACGTTACTCATTTTTTACTGACCATAGACAACCTAGTTTCGCATCTATGACTATGTTTGGCTGGAAGACAACCCAATTTGGGGAATCTATATGTGAATTTAAGGCATAATATAATAATAAGTAGATATTTGTACTGGTAGTAGAAAAAGGATACATAATTGACAAGGCTGAATAACATGCTCAGATAGTGTAGCACCTGGGACCTTAAGATTGTATGGTTTTATAGGCTTTGGCACAGCTACACTGGTATGATATATGACAGTACCATCACTCACGCCAGGTAGCATAATGTCAAATATCATGGATGTCTAAATGAATAAATTTTCATTAATATAGAAGATAAATCATCCTGTATTTGAAAAATTTTATGACACTTACTTTGGACGCCTGGTGGTGAACAATGATTAAGTTATCAACTACGTTAATTGCGAATCTGCCGCTCATATCTAATTTTAAAATATGACTTCGCTTGATATTCATCATCCTATAAATATATTAATTTTGAGATCTCGTATAAATCACAGAATTTCTACGAAAACCAAATTATTTACTTGTGAACAGTGTAGACGTAAACAAAAGTTGCTGCGTTAGATCGACTCACGCCTTGTTGATGTCGGAGTACAATTATACATGGTATATCGTATAAAACAGCCAAAGCTACGTCTCTTTCAGATACTGCCAGTTTACCCGGCTTGGTTGCTATAGCTTCCACTAAAAAGATTAGTTAACAGATATTACCTATCAATTCTAAAAAAATTGCTTGACTAGATAATTATTGCTCACTTTCAAATTTTGTTAACTTGTGAAGATTTCCAGGAGTTATGTGCAGTGCTTGCATCTGGTTTCCTATGGTACCTGATGATAACAATACCAAATAACTTTGTGGACAAAATACAAACCAATTGACCCCTAAGCTCAAAGACTTCAAAGCTTTAACAGTACGTTTCTCAGGGATGACCTGTAAAAATATGCTTTATACTTGATTTTGATCCCGCTTAAAAAACTATAGAGCAGGCTTACCTGAAACAGTTCTACGCCATGGTCCGTGACCAGCAATATTTCATTGCCATGCGTCCATACAAATCCCAATATAGATGCATTCTTGCCTTTGCATGACTGCGAATATTCTATGCTATCCAGTTCTCTAGTAGGCAAGTAATTAACAAATTCAACTGAGGTATTAGTACGCTGTATAGCAAGGATATTCATATCTGGTGAAAATTTAATAGAAATAACAGGTCCTCTATCTTCCATTCTAAAGCTCAAATTTTGATTAGGTCCTTTGACAAGCACTCCTGTGACTCCGCCAGACCGTACAGCAAATACCTGTGCATAATCATTTTGAATTATAATAAAATATTACGTTCCTCCATTTAACGCTGTAGAAATCGTCAGTAACAAATTGCAAAAAGCACGTCCATCAAACTAACTTGTTTGTTAGAGTCATCGAAGAATACATTGGTGAGAAAGCTGACTGATTCAAATCTTATCGGATCAGCGGATAATTCTAAATAATAATCGTCGCCTGTTTCTTCACTAGTTGAACTTTCCATTTTGACAGCTACCGATCAGCTGCTCGTAGGTTTTCTGTTTTTGAAGCTTCGTACACACACTAGCTAACTATAATGACGAGTTTCAAAACAGGTTCCGAACACTTTCATTTTACCTAAATTAAGAATGAATTAAAATTAATAAAATACTACAGCTACTACCATAGAGTCACAGTAGTCTCCATTCGGAAACAATTAAACTAACAATTATTTCAATATTTCCAACAAATCATCAAAAGTCACTAATAATTTCTTAGAGAACATACAATCTCGCACTCATTCTTGTGAACTTGCTTTAACTTGGGAACAATACAGTGGTGCTCTAGCGGTAATCAGATGAAGCAAAGATGAGTCGAAACAAACGAAAGGGAGCGCCAGTGCCTAGTTTAGTTTAAAGGAAACGAGAGCGACATAGTGATATATATAAGCGACTGTTAAGAGAGATGAGAGAGATATAACATGGTAAGTGTGGGATAGAAAGAGAGAGAGTGAGTGAGAGAGAATCCGGGAGAGCGTGACGTCAGAGCCGTCTCGTCGCCCGTCGCCCGTCGCCCGTCGCTCGTCGCCGGTCTGGGATGAGTTTAGTTTTGAAAACAAGGAGCCTGCCGCTGCCGCTGCCGCCGCCGCTCACTCGTCGCCATCGCCAGCATCGCTGTTGTCGCTCGCGATCACTTTCGAGTTTAACGAAAAATCTTAGCACAGCAGCTGGCAGTAACAGGCACGCGCGAATCGTGTGCAAGGCCGTGGTCGCGCTTAGTTATCCACTTCCCGCGGGAAATTCAGTGAAAAATGGACGCCCTGCGGGAGCAGGTGATGATCAATCAGTTCGTGCTGGCTGCTGGTTGTGCCAGGGAACAGGCGAAACAATTGTTGCAGGCTGCACACTGGCAATTCGAGGTGAGCCAGACAGCCAGGTTACTCGCTACCAGTAGCTATACTCTCGTGTGCGTAAGTTATGCGTTGTGAGGCTCGTGCGTCGTACCTTAAACTACGTAAACAAAGCCGAGAAAATGGCCGACGCAATTATATTAGGTCATACAGGAAGGAAACTTCGTATACTACCAAACTGCCTTGTTTCCTAGTACTACCTGCAGATTCTCATCTTGTGACACACCATACATCCAGTTAGTTTCGAAGCTGAAGACATCGATGGCCAGGAAGCTAAAATTATTAGAGGACAGTCATAATGAGAGGGAGGGGATCTTTTATTTATGTAACGTATGAAGATCACTTATCTCCTAAAATTTGTCTCGGCCACTGTTATACACACGCCGTACGTCTGGCCTCGGTTTTCGAACTGCTTCGTGCCTCAATGGATGCGCTCGTACGCGTTTCATTCATAAAAATCAGCCGAGAGTGAATGTTACCTACGATCACCCTCACTCACCAACTCTCTATCTTTTTCTAGGCTTCACTAAAATCTATCAAGATAAGGTATAAGAGCCTCAAACCCTACATCTTTCACTCGCTTTGTATTTGTTTAAATTTTCTGTCCTGTTTCACATTTCCTAGTATACAAAAACATTACACGTCGAATACCCCGGCGATCGATACTCCACGTAAACGGATCGTTTCGTGACATGACGTGTCCGCTTTGCGAATTCTGGTGTCCTGGGACATCGTTTCGCCCTACTTCAAGTAACTTCCTTCTATTTTACTCTTGACGTTCGATTGAGAAATGCGTACATAAACATACTGTTTCGTTGCTTACGAACGTCTCTGCCAAGTCGAGTTCTAGCTGGCTAGAAGAATCCAGGGCGACCCTCGTGCAATATTTGCCCAGTAGTTGCAATGTAAACAAAACATATAACTTAGAAGAAACACGTTAAGCGATGCCTGGGTGAGAAGTACCAGGAAACAGATACATGTGTATGTCGTCATTCGTATACACGTAAACATCTGGTGATGTTGTAACGAAATCGATAAGAATTTTCTCGTTGCGATCACACCAAAGGCGAACCATATAATGTTCTGATTCCTAATCGGCATTGAGGTTTCCTGGCTACGAATTCAAATCGATGCAGAATATGTATATGTATGTGTTGCTGGGAAGAATTAACGGACTTTCCAAGTCGCTGGAAGTTAATTGCCTTTCAGGGGATTTAAGTACAATGACTCAGATTTGATCCACGGAAACAAGAATCACGATAAGGAATTTGAGCGCGAAGGTTACATTGTAAAATCTTATTTTCATCACTGCCTACGTCATACGATGTACATGACACATTTATTTATTTTGCGTATATATATATATATATATAGACTGGAATATCCAACCAGTAATGCCGATTGACGCAGAGAGTTTCCGTCGTCGACCCAGGAAGTCAGCGACGGAAATGGATCCCCTTTTATAGTAATGTATACAGTTATACAGTATTGAGAGTAATTGCTCAATACGTAGCAACCATTTATCTGTACATGGATCTATGTGTATAGTTTACACATATAACTTTAATTTACAAATGGCGAACGCTGCAGGGGTTTCGAAATTCCATTAAATCCTCTAGTGAATCCTGGATACAGTTGGCAGCTAGTTATGAAGTCACAGTCATTATATTAGCGAAATGCGTAGCTGCTGCATGCATGTACAGAGAACTGATGGAATGATTATGGAACAACATTTGAATAATGACAATGAGTCAGAAGACTTTCTCTGTAGTATCCCTTCTCTTACAGAGTCGGTTAATGCTGTTAACGAAATATTACAGACGCCTTCTCTTGATCAGCGACCTGAAGCCCAGACCCTTTTGTCAGTTTAATTTGGGTGACTATCATTCAATTCCTATGACCAAGAATATCTTTGGATTCTTATTGTTAGCGTTGAAGACTTCTTTTTTTTTCAAAAGAAGTCCACTCGCGGATTCTCCTGCATCCTCAGCTCATACCAGGAGAACAATGCTAGTGTGCCAAAGCACTGCGAAAAATAGCACGCACGCTGGATGGCACGGTGCCATCTCACTTTATTTTTAGATCCGGAGAAATTCTACGTGCTAGAACTGCCTATGATGTTACCGCCTACCGTTTTCTCAAGAAGGAATAATCGGCGCACCCTTGACACGTGACTTCTAGTATCTCTTGGACTTTTGCTATGATTATTGTAAACATTACGCGTGTTAAATCATTCATTTTAAGGTTACGTCAGTTTTACATTATACCTAGACCTCTGCATACATTGTTTTGTATGGATGACTAAATCGTTAGAGAAATTAAATACGAGTGACGGTGGCGGACTTGTCGGAATTTCACCCTCGTAATTGTTGCTGGTTATGTATAAATAAACTATTATGTTACATAACGTAATGCAACGTCCGTACGCCTATCTGTATCCCCAATAGCCTTTTCATTTTCGATCTTGGAGCTAGAAGATTCTCATTCTCGATTCGCGACTGTTTTTATGAAGATTTGACGAATGCGGGTAATTAATTTTTTACAGATTTCCGTATAAATATGTATTTCGAATCTTTTGAGATAACAGCTTTATTTTATATATTCAAACGACGTCGGTCGTGTGTACGTGACCGCGTGCTTCAGACTGACGGCCATCTTATCAATGAAAAAAAAGCATAGTGACAGCAGCCGATTGCCGAAAGCATTAAGATTAAAAGCTTGCGTGTAAGAGAGCAAGGAATATTAATTAAATAAAAAGTTTTAAGTTAGGTTAGGTTGAGCGAGCGAAAGTAGACAGAAGCTAGGAGCGTGAAAGAGATTCTAACCCATACATTTTTTTCCATTTTCTTTTTTCAGACAGCGCTGAGTATATTTTTCCAAGAAGCGGCGATACCTTCCTGTGCCCAAGGACCTGGCACTCATTTCGGTCAGGTCAGTGAAGCGTAATGAACGTATATGACTATTCTTTGATTTTTTTTACCCATCTTCCATATACCTACTCCTTATAATCCCACGTTCTTCTACCGTCTGTGTTTGTTTACTCACGCGCCCTCTATGCGCTGCTATTTTTTGCCTCGTTATTTGCTCCTAGCGTGCTTCCACGTAATCGCATTCCCCGTCGTCGACCCTACCGACTTTTTATTTTATTTTGCCTGCTCAGCATTTCTCTTTTTTGAACCTACTTCGTAGAAAATTCATACGACACTATACCCAACCTACCCGTACTCTTTCCGCAAACTCCATTATCGGCTTAAGGCCAATTCACATCGGGGCCGTATCCCCGTCTGCATCGTTACGGAATGTTCAAACAATTTAGTACCATTCAATACCAACATCGTTCATACGCCACAGTGTCGTCATTGTTCTGTATCGTCCGTTCAGAAAATATCGTTGCAGATCAATGTCCGGACACAGATACTATTACGGATGGTAAATCACTGAGACAGAACCTGAAATGTGATAACGGTCCTACTCCTAGAAAATTGTTGTACGTCCGTTCACGAACGTTCATGATACAGCACTCAAATGTGTGAATCAGCCTTGAATCGTCTCATGGAAACACGTGCGTGTCCGGGACGTCTAGTTTCCTCGGTAACTTTCCTACCACGTAGGAACGTCCAGGCAACATCTGCGAAGCGAAAAGAAGGGTTAGGATGACACTGACTTATAGATTGGGCAGGAGGGGGGGGGGCAGTGGTCTATTACATAAAGGAGATACAACGGGGCACGTGAATGCTTTCTTAGGGGTCGAAACCTTAAGGACTTGAAACACGTAAGAAAATATGTCCGGAAACTTTTGTTCGTGGTCTATGCTCGACAAAAACATACCTTGCCAGCTTGGGGTTGGCCAAGGGTGAGAGAAAATCGATCGCGCGTGTTTGACCCTGATGTGTTTGAGGCGTCCCTTCCCTTCCTCACCATCCGCCCGCTCATCCCCAACATCCTACGACTATCTACTCCCCTTTCACTCTCCTCCTTGATGTCAACCCTCGTAACGTTGTACGAAAGCATAAACTTCCACGTATATTTCTCCCAACCGAGTTCCCTGCCTCCATTTCCTCTTACTGTCCTTCGATTTATATTCGCGCGAATGTTAACGCAAAGTGCTTTTTATTGCTCTTATCTTCTGCCCTCTCCCAGCTTTCAGCTACCCTCCCTGCTTTCTGAATCGGACAAATCCCATTTCAAATGTGTATTTACTCTGGTGCCGGATATCCGGGATTATATTTTCAGCACCGATTGTTGTAAAGATAAAATAAATTATTCAATAAAATTTCAATAACCCCTTATATTAATCGATACGCGATTCCTTGCAATAATAAAAACGAGTTCTAATCTAATGTTATTCCCTATCGTAACGGACTAGGAGTTCTCCCAGTGTATTAAACAAGTTCAAGGGCACCCCCTTATCACGCTCACAGAAAACGGATCTAATTACTTAATACGGTACGATACTATTATTTTTTTAATCAGTATACAAATTTGCCTGAATTTCTTGTGTATCGGTCTGTCAATATTTTTTCTAATTAAATAGGCCGTGCCGATCGTTCAACCGGGCTCGGTTAGACTCACGGAGCAGTGTGGCGGGAAATATGAAAATTTGTCAACGCGATAGTATATCCTACGGTTAGACGATTGTCGAGCCATACGTTCGTGTTGCGTTATATTACGCAGAGTGAGTCGAGCCATAAAAACCATAGCCGTTCGTAATGCTAATCCCTGTGTTTATCAACAGTTCGCATTCGTGTAACTATATTCGCTCCGTTGTATGTGTATGTACAGAATGAAAGTGTGCGCCGTTCGACGTGTCCGTGACTCATGGCTCCACGAGTAAGCTGCCAACGAATATATTTAACACTGGCCTCATCCTAGTCAGAAGAAATACCCCGTATTGTGGGCTCATGCGAATGGCCGACTAACGTGCTGTTCCGTCTGATCCAATTTCTTTGTGCTGGGTTCCTTTTGTTCCATATGAGAATCATGATCAAGGCATGACCGACAGTGTGTCCTAAAATTAACTGATAACGATAAGAAATCAGTTGATCGTATATAAATAAATCAATCACTCTGACTGGTGGACAATTTTTCAATTTTAGACAGCAGTAAGCTTTTCATAACCTCAAAATTTATTGAAAAAAATAAAAGGGTAAAAAGAATTAATTGAAAAGCTTTGGTAGACTTAATTAATTGTTAGCTTTGAGAGGGATTGTACGTGGATTTATTGGAAATTTTATTCGGAGCTTGTATTGATAAATTTTTAATTAACACGTTTGATTTAAAGGTTACCGGCGGGTTAGGCAAACTTTAAGAGAACCACTGTCGGCAGAGAGCTAGACAGTAGGTAGGTTACTATTCTGGTCGGTGGCATTCCGATAAGCCGCGTGCCAAATATTCGAGACTGGACCGACCTCTGTCTAGGTAATTTTGAAATTCCTTCGAATCGCCCAGCGAAGACTAGACAAGAATTTTATGATTTATCCGCCGCCATTTGTCTGTAATTAATATTTATTTTTATCTACATTTTTGTTACGTGATATTGTGTCTGACGTTACTTGACCTTACGTCATCGAGACGCGTATCGATCTATCCACTGTTGGTATCGGTATTAATAAAACACCCCAAGAGCATTGTGCGTGGTATGCACAAAGTGGTTGATAAAATTGCTAAAGTTAATTTCCTGAATCCACGAGTGGCCATTTTGTCTTGGCGAACAGCGCTTCAGGAAGCTTTCTATAGCTTGGTACAGTTCACTGTAGTTCACAGGATACGATACATTGTAGACTCCTCTCCTCTTTGTATACAGGTTCGTTCACCCTTGACGTAATACGAATTAACGTAGAATGCTTTTTGAAATATTTCGAAAATTTTGAAATTACGTATTAAAGTGTTTTCTAGGTGCGATTAGAAACCATGATTTTTTTCCTTGAAGCGTGTCACGTGATAGCCGTCAAATCTTATTAGTACGTTTAAACTGAATAACCCTGTATACACATTGTATCATGTGTGTCCGTTCACCTGGCTCTGACGTCACCCACCAGCGCCAGCAGCTTAAACAACCTCAACTCAGGCTAGGAGTACTCGCATGAAAAATTCTCAGTAATACCAATCCACACTCATGTCATGTACCATGGTGCGTGTTAGAATGATAATAAAGTGAAATGATTGAAAGGAAATTTGTTTTCTTTTCAGATCACTCCCTGTAACACGCCTGCAACGCCGCCGAACTTCCCCGACGCTCTATTGGCCTTTTCGAAGATGTCAGCCGGGGAGAAAACACCTTCGGGTAAGTAATATGCATGCTTTACGGTCGTCACTGCTGCAGGCGCCAGTAACTTTCGATATATCGATTGTTCCTGGCTGTGACGTAGATGGCTTTCGAGGAAAAACATGTTTACCCATACGAAAGTTCTAGCTCGATTATGTCTCGCGAGCTCAGAGAAAAGGAGCCGCCTTTATTTACGTGCTGAATATCTTTGCAGGCATGTCTCCGAGTCAGAATGGTCAACAGACAACGCAGCACCACGGTGGTCGGTGTAGCGTTTCCGGTGGTGCACAGCAGCAGACGCAAAATCAACAGTTTGGTCTGGGCGAACCGCAGAGATAAAACAAACTCATCGTCATCGTTCGAATCGCACACCGCAAGAAGTAATAACCCTAAGGAACACTGAGGCGTCGAAGACACACGCGGACGACGTCGACACACCGACGCCGATGCGGACAGCGTCGAGACGCAGATACCCACTTGGAGTCCAAGAGAGGAACCTCGGCAATGTGGAACGTATATGTGGCTCGTAGCGTTCGAGCGTGAAGACGAAGAAGGAAAAGAGAGTTTCATCGAGGCGAAATTGAGCTTAGAAGAACTCTCCATGTCTTTTTTAAAAATCTAATACAGACATCTTCTTCTCGTCGACCTGTTGCTGTTATCCGCTAGTTGCGATTGTCTCCGCCAGAACCTTCCCCAGGAGGAGGTACCTCCGTCCCGGAATCTCAGCAGTCTTGAATTTCGATGTACCAGACTGATATTTGTCCAACGTGACCTGACCGGGAAAGCTTCCATTAACTAACCTAAGAGAAAAGCAATTACTCCAAACGTTCTACTTTTCTCTTCTCTTTGATCTTGATCCTTCAAGGATTAAATCACAATGGCGGAGCGGCTAGAATCGCGTTCACTTTTCCGTTTCTTTCTTTCTCGAGACGCGAGATATAGGAGCGTAGTTCCTAAAAAGTAAATGAAAGACAATTAGAGATATCATTAGCTGGTAATTAATGATTAGTGCGTGCACCGTGTGCGTCCTTCTTCCTTGGGTCGTTGCGAACGCTCACTCATTTCTTAGCCATTTTGCGAGCGACATTTTTCCGCTTCAATTTATAGTTTACTCGACCGTCGTTTCCTCGAGGAATCCTCTGACGGTTTTCCTTATAAATAGGATCGATTAATTCTACGATCGTTCGATCGATTTCTTTATTAACTATCAAATTGATCGATCGATCGAATGCCGATAGAGAGCAAATGGAATCAATGGACAAGAAGTAAGAGACTATCGGTCTCTGCGTTCGCCATTATTTCTTTTAATCGTGATTAAATATTGCTGTAATCAAGTAGCCGATGTTAGTGCGTTGTGTAACGAGAGCGCGTCCCTGTCCACGCACAAGATGAGACTGTGTTAAGAGAGTCGAAGAGTTTGGTACACGAGATGTGTACTGCCAATTAAAATGTAAAAAGCAATTGTGGAAATTAGATTTCTATTATACAGATACACTCGTAGCAAATCTCTATGAAGACTCCGCGACGATGTCCGAAACTATTTTCTTTTCCCTAAAGAACAATAATTGGCATAATCGATTAGCGCATGTCTATCGGGGAAAAGAAAAATTAGCGCAAGAAACGATAAGATAGAAGCGTTCGGAAAGAATTGATAAGAATTGACAAAGCCGCCATTATGGCTTAAGTGGAATCTGTTGCAAATAAGAAATTCACCCAGATGTTTCGGCACTTTGTATAAAATTTTGCGCAACTGTATTCTTCGGACAATAACAGGCCTCGCGCTATTCTATAAGGCTAATTTTCATATTTGCTAATTATTCCTTCGGGCACTCTTCATCTGTCTCTTAAACTCTTTGTCTGTCGTCTGTCTTTCTATGTTCTTGTAGCTTCTCGAATCCCTCTCCCCCCCGTACGTCCTTTCCTCTCGCGCAGGGATAAAAAAACCTATAATCGTGCACCAAGTGTGAGAGAGAGAAAGAAAGCGGGAGCTACGAATTTACTGGTTTTTTCACCGTAATTGACAGCCGTGGCTTTTGTCTTCTGTGAAAATGGAGGCTGCACCTGTCTCTTAGGTTGTACTAATTATTTGTGTGTGTGTGTGCGTATCTGTAGCAGACACGTCGAGAATGGCAAAAGAAAAATTCTTGTGAACTTTGACTGCGTTTTCCATCGCTGTTCGTTCAGTTTGTTCATTAATGTAAATAATACCTCTCCCTCGTCGATGGATATTAGAACAAGATTCTTTTTTCCTTAAGGGTGCACGTGCTTCAGAATTCCACGAGCTGTCCCCACTTCACCCCTGTGTTTAGTACTTTAGATTATTACAGATTACCATTATGTTGTTGTTATATCGTAACGAATGAATGAATTAATGACGATTATTATTATATATTAATGATTATTATTATTACTATTGTCAGTTAAGTGACTATTATAAATAATGTTCGTGTACATAATTATGAAGACAAAAAAATTATCGAAATAAATCATTAATAATGGTGCTTTCATATATGACTAGTACTCAGTGCAACTGACTACAACCTCAGCACATTAATCCCTATAGTCAGTTTCTATGGTAAGACAAGTTTTTCCAAAATTTATTGAAAATTCCTTCAGTTATGTACAATCGAAGTATCCTCTGATGATAATTCACGATCAGGCAACACGTAAATATATCATGAGAATTTTTCTAATATAAACTGATAAATTGCTAGAAAAATTCACATCACGATTACAATGGTAACTTCGACCTTATAAAAATAAATCGAAATTTTTGACTATTCCGATGGCGTCTCGACGCCTCGACCAAGTCCAGTCCACCTGTCTGGTACAGGCAAAAAATATCGGTGCATTGCAGCTATAAATCTTGCTCTGTATTCTTCTGGTGACACTATTGTTGGCAATTTACCTTGACCACCCAGTATACCGGATTTCTTAACCATAGTTTCCAGTTTTTTGTCCCACGTAAACGTTCGGATGTAATCTAGATTAGAAAATAATTATTTGAAGCCGTAATTCCTGTCGTACAGACGCTCAATGGATCTTACCTATTATACCGAGAACAAGTTCATCAGAGTTTGGCTCCAGACCGACCAAAAGTGAATAATCCATCACTGAATTGTCGGCCAGGAATTTGGTATCTTTTTCAATAGCCTTATTTAATACTGCTTTGGAATGCGGTCTTATGTATAGTGGAGAATCACAGCTCACTATAAAAAAAATCGTAATAAATTTTTTGATATCTTAAAAGAATGATATCCAGTCCACTTACTGTTTAATAAATTCTCATCGAGTAAAACCAGTTCGCCCTCGTGATCGATATCGTCTGGATTTACCAAACGATTTCTTACCGATCCTTTGAGGTCAAATTTATCAGTGATCGTTCTGTTGTAGAACAAGTTCTCCATTACCAAGAGGCTGGTGCGAAGGGCTGCATTTGTTGTATTATTCTTAAAGGACACCCTGTAGACTCCTACTATCTTCCCTAACAGTGTTGGCTGTTTGGTCTGTTGACACTTCTCCATGTAAGAGAAATAGTTTGGTGCAAAATCCAGGAATATTTGCATCTCCAGCCGCGACATTTCCTTCAGAATAAATCTGTCGTCTGTTAGGTAAAAATAGAGTGATTATGATTGTTCAATAAACTATCCTGCTTCGTTTTTTATTATTACCTCTGGTCTTGCAGAAAGCGCTTCCACTCTTTCCACCCCTTGCAGCCCATTGGACGCTGCGACTCAGACTTCTGGTATATCCGTCTTCTCCCGACGGCAAAACGTTTTCTCGTAGAGCAGCAAATTGCGCCGCAAAATACACTCTGCAATAAAAATTTGTGTTTCCCTCATTGAACTGAACTTCTATGTAATTTTGTTGTTTATTGTTCCGCTTGTCCTCGTCATTTTCTGAGGTCGTAGGTGGATTCTGCGCACTAGGTTCGACAGATGAGATGTTCTTTTCAGCATCCAAAGGACTGGCAGGATTTGGACTGTTGCCTCTCAGAAAAGAGAGAACCGAGGGTCTCTTGAATTCGCCAGATTGAGACATATCCGAAACATTGTCTTTCATCTCTGGAAATTTACGTCTGTAGAGTGGACTAGAATTGAATTCTGGTCCTTTGGCAGAGCGCAGAAGTTCCTGAAGAGCGTGTTTATAATCATGAGAGTCCAATGCGTAAGCGATTATCGAAGACGGTTCCAATTCGTAAACCACTATAGGTACAACTGACCTGTCAAAGATGAAAAATCTTGTATAAGTCACCAAAACGATCATTTGAAATTCATTATTCTTAATCACACTCACCCTAGCGGTAGAAGATGATGTTCTAGCGGTCCCAAAGGATTCGGAATAGGATTAACAATTGGCACCGAAGGGAGCAACTGTGACAAAATCGTTTTCTTCTTCTTTTTCTTATCTAGCATGTCATCAGAGGTCAAAGGTAATATATCGGAATGTGATCTGTGATGGGTTTTTGGTGAACCATGAATAACAACGATGTCCTCAGGATTGGTACTCTCTGGTATCTCGTTATCAGAATTCTCAGTGAGGTCAATGGAATGCGCATTGCTCTGTACAGCTGAAATAGCGTCAACTGCGTTATAATCAGCAGACATCGGACTGAGGTCTTCCACTTGGGACTCAGAAGCTGTATCTTCGGTTATGTATCCGTCAGTTTCAATGACCCCAATACTTCCGGCAGTCATGGATCTTTCCGTAAATCTTCTCGACCTCTCATCCTTCTTGTTAGCAGCTGCTTCTAAGATCTTTGCATTCCATCCAGTCACTGCTTCCGCTATAAGTCTCTGCAGGATGACAATACCATCTTCAATTCTAAACATAAGGCTCTGCACTTGTTTCTCAGCGTTCTTTCCTTCTAGCTTTTTATTCTCAAGCGTTGGCGACGTTAATTTCAATTGAATCTCTTCAATCTTATTTTTAAAATACTGTTGCTCCTTCGCAAGCTGCTGCTTTGCCACGTTCAGAGCATCGCCGTCAATCTGGCACGACGCTAATTTATCTCGTATATTAGTGAATACCTCGTCACCCTTAAGCGCTACGATCTTCATCTCCTCGATGACATTAGCGTGTTGCTTTGGATCGTAATTAATATTTATAAGTGACGGCGGAAGAGAAATCTCCCACTGAGAAATTTTCGAAAACTGAAAGACAGCTAGCATGTTCTTTCTAGTGAAATATTGATAGTGATCATGATGTAAGGAATGATGACATGTATCAGTTCCACGTCTGGTATAGACACCAACGTGGAAGCGAAGTTCAAGGTACTTTGCAAATGAGAGCGACCAGGTATCCTCTGACATTGGTACCACTGGTGAAACGCTCTTGCACTTCATACACTTGCTCCACATGAGAATACGGTTATTATTTTCCTGGCCAAATGGCTCAGTGCTCATTTCGCTGAGATTGATATGCAAGCAGCCTCCATCGTGGGTAAATCTTCTAGCATGTTGAGCTATCTGAGCTGTACAGGCCTGGGCAGGACACTTGTATTCTGATGTGAAACAGTAGCGCTCCAGGAATCGGCCCAGGGCGATGTCATTTCTGCCGTACAAATCCATATTTACGATCCAGGGGTTAACGCAGAATGCAGGAGCGTGGTTGCTGTTGTGCGAGAAGCTGCAGAAGAGGACAGAAAGTCGTTGATGACTGGCAGGATCCAGACAATCCGGATGTATCGCTGCGGGTTCACTTGTTTCACTTTGCACGTTAACTCTTTTAATATCAGCTACTACATTATTTGTTGGGTAGAGTCGACTACCGCAAGCTCGAAAATCTGCTAGAAGAGTTTGAACTTCTTTGCTGTCTGCTGTTGTTGTTAATTTTGCTTGTACGAAGGGATGCTGAGGCTTCAGCTTTAAATGGTTGAGTGGATTTTCCTGCTGCGCAGGTTCTGTCGAATAGCTGCTGTTTCTGGCTCCTTGGACTTTATCCAAAAAGTTGATTGAGTAAAATACTTCTTTGGGGAAGAAATGTCTCAGGACGCAATTCCGTCCGGCTTCTGTTTCCAGATATGGAATGGAAAACTTTATATATGGTGAAACACTGAGAATCGTATCGTTCAAAGCTTTTTTGAATTTATTTAATAATGGTAAGTCAGCAACGCTTAGATGCTGCACGTTTGCACTCGTTTGATTAAACACGTCATCTTCTTCGTTTAGATATTGATGCAATGGGTCACTTCGGTCACTCACGGATTCTGCGTAGATTCGTTTTTCCTCGGATAGCATCTTATCTCTTAGTTTAGGCTTTGCCTCTGCAATATCAATCGATTTCTCATCTTTTGTTCCACTAAATAATTCCATCGTACTATTGTTCTCTGCGTTGCTCGCACCAAGTCCGGATTCTTCGATAGAATTACTTTTCTCTTCGACTGATAATTGTTCCTGTAATGTATCAACCATTTTGCTATCATCGACAGATGTCCTGGGTCTTGATTTGAATAATTTCAGAGTGTCATAAGGATCAGAATTCTCCTTGAGAATATTGGAGACCTGCTTGTAAGTTTCAGGAGACAAGACACTATCATTCTGGGAAATTTTATTCATGGATTCTTTCAGTGGAGTACTCTTGCTACTAGGTTGGTATTTTTCAACCGTCTGCGAATCATTGCTAGAACTTCGACGATCCTCAGATACCTTAGAGGAATTTAAAGTCTCAGTTGCACTGTAGGAAGCAATTTTAACATCCTGATTCTCACCAGATTTTAAATCAGACACGGGATGCATATAGACCTCTAAGTCATGACCATTCTTTTCAACAGTGAGAACAGATTCGGCATCCTCGATGCCATTTGACAAGTCTTTCTGCGACGTCTCATCCAGGAAGGAATTATCTTTCGGCGAAGGAGGCCTAGCAAACTCATCCATGAGGAAAGACTTCTCGAGTCGCCAAGAGTAAGCGGAGAAGATCATCATCGACGTAACGCTCTTCACCTTCTTCAACTCGTTATGGGATCCTCCTCGAAGTAAAATCGTGGAACCCAGATGGGGATTGGCGCAATTCTCAAAGTACATCAAAGTCTTTATTCCATCTAGGTAAAGAAAATCATTTCAGCCGATTCGATTCTCAACCTAGATTATGTAAATGAATCCTCACTCACTTCGTTCATTTGGGAAGTTGCGCAAGTAAAACTTTTTACAGGTACCAAGTCTATATCGGGCAGTTATGTGCGCATCGATACTGTTCACGATATTCGCACCTGTGCATCGGGCGACCCTCTCCAGGACACTGAGTTTAACATTGAGGACTAAGGTTACTCCACACTCTCTAAGTCTATCCTGAGCCAGTCGAGAGACGGACCTGTGCACTAGGACAACATCCGGTCCAAGAGCAGTAATTCGTGCTACAGTGTGGCCTAGGTATTCGTGTTCCTGGAATAAATATTAATATGCTCTGTACCACGATAGAAATTATTAGACACCAGGTATTGCACCCTTACTTGCAGCATCACAGGTTCTAAACTCAGCAATTTTCCTTCCACTCGTTGATACATAATGCCGCATCGAAGCAGCAAAATCTTTGGATGAGCAATCATGGCGTCCATGCCGCGATGAGCGACATTCTTGCTACACACAACGCCAGACACAATTTCACAATCTTGTCTACTACCACCAGGTGACTTTTTTATCTGAACATATTGTCTGATGTCCAGGTCATCTGCATTATGATTTAAATCGGGACGCACGGAATCGACTATTTGATGAGCGATTGGTAGAATCACTTCGGCCCAACTTTGCGACAGACCTTCTTTGCTAAGAAGTTGTTTCACGAGAGAGTCTTCGTGTTGCTTGTACGCAGACCTAGAAACAAAATTTAGTTTAAAACATTGTAATTTCTTTTCTTAGGAATAGATGAAGCAACAATAGGAACGTACATCAGGTTATTATACGCACTCAGCTCCCCGAAGGCGGCTCGTAAGTTGCTTGGCTTGTGCCAGCCATTTTTTTCTCTATACTCCTGGACCTGGAGAGTGTCGCTCAGAAGTTCATCTGAGACTCCTGAATTACATTCGTGAGGCTTGAGATTAACTTCTTTCTGCTCCATGGCACTGTCACTACCACTGTCAACCGAAATCAAGGTCAAGTCCTCGGAAGTCGGCCGTTTTAATGTAACCGTCGAAGCTTCCAGATTCAAATCCAAATAAAAGCTGGAACTCGAAGACAGAAGTCGCGCTGTGACTGGGGGTGCCGATTGTGGGGGTTTCATTTCACTCTCTGAATCTGATTGAAAATACAGATAAAATGTATTACATCAGTAAAACATTCTCGATATGGTACCAATTCTTAAAAGCATCTAACCAGTAGCAGAATCGTGTTGAGGTATAGTTTTGACCCAAGCTGGTTCCTGGGCGTCGCAGGATGCCTGATTTTCCACTAAGAAAGTTGTACTTTGCATTCGTGATAATTTAGCTGGCTTGAATATTGTTGCTGTCTCAGTGAATAAATTCTCCGATAATACTGACTCGATAAAACCAGCCTCCAGCAAAGCTTGTCCTATCGCTGTCGCTTGTACTCTATTTAAAAGTCGATGAATCATCTACTGTGTGCAAGCTAAAATTATCAGAAACTTACCGAGTGGCTGCTTTGTTTTGTGCTATCATCCAATTTACTAGCTCACTCGCCAAGAAACAATTGTGATAACTCTTCAACCGAATTCGGTGTGTCTGCAGAGAAATCGCCTGACTAGAACGAAAGAGTTCCTCGTAGATCATCCTTAGGGAAGCTGATTTTTGTAGAGCTAGGGATCGTTCTTGCGAAGTCAGGTAGCTGCTGGACGATCTGCGAAAATCCGTATTCTTGATGTAATTAAACGGTACGGTTTTCTATTAGGTTCTAATGCAGGGTAATATGGTAGACCTTCCAAGAGCATATTTTTCTTCCATGTATCCCACACTGGGCTTCTGACAGATTTGAGTCTCATCGCCGTCTACGTCATTTACATTTTGTTGTGTTACAGGTGAGGTATCGTTTCCATATTTCACTCTCAAATCTTCTTGCAATGCTTTGAGGTCAGACGTCAGGTCGCTTCCGATATCCGAGGATTGCAGATATGACAATACTACTTTACAGCAGTACGTGCATACTCTTAAATCACCTAAAATGAATGAATAGACAGTAGAAGTCAGTTCTTAGGTATCACAAAGTTTTGTTTACCGGTGCAGCCCATAATCTTTCCAGGTATGACATCCGAACAGCATTTGGAACAAAATATTTGTCCACAGACCCGACAGTGATGTCGTCTTCTAAATGTTGTGAACCGTTCCCCACATTCGTAGCACTGTTTACTAACACTGTCTGGCATCCAATAACTTCTCAATTGAGAATCTTTATACGATTGAAGGTTCTGTAATAAATTTTATGATAGTCCCAACTGTTTCAAACTCAAAACATTCAGAAGAAGCATCAACTCTCACATTGCTTTTTAATGCTACTATATTACTAATCCTTTTAAGAACATTAGGTAAACTGCGACCCTCCGTGGTATCCAATGGAAAGGTAATAATGTTGGATGCATCATCGTCTGAAGTCTTCTCTGCACTCTCCGATTGTTTCCAGGATTCAGAATCACCGGACGAACTCTGTTCATCATTGTTTGGAGAGGTGGAAGCTGCATCTGAGACAGTAGCACCTGAAAATTAATCTTTTAAAACTTCCAAAAATTCAAATTATCCGTAACAAACTTGCTGTGACAAGTATAGAAGAAAAACTGGCAAAAGTAGTCCTGGTAGAATCTTGCGTGTCTTACTCTTGCCAAAACCAAAGAACTTGGAGAAGAGAGATGCTACCACAGGTTGAGTCTCTTCAGGACTTAGTGGAGCGAATTCCGTCAGCTTCGACGGCGAATTCATATTCTTGTTCATCTTGCCCGATATAGAGAACCCAGCAAAATTTTCTATCCAATAAAGTCCATACCGAAGACCATTCCAAATAACCTTCCACTCTGATCGTCTTGATGTTTTACTAGCACGGCAGGCTTCTTTGACAGCAGGCTAAGCAATGTCAGCTGATATGTGTCAGTTACGCAACAGTCTTTCTCTTCAATCCAACAGATGGCAGTACACGCATCGTCCCATAAAACCAGGAAGTAAGATTATTGAGAAGACAAAAATTATTTCCCGCACAATATGTTCATTTTACGAAGCACAAATCAAGTCTAATTAATTTTTTTTTTCAAAAGTTAGATTTTCTTTCTTGTGCACCGTATACTGATAACTTACTTAAATATTGACATTATATCATTATAACAGCATGTATTCCGAAAAATTTGGCATTAATAAAAATAGTACCCATTACAGTAAGTACGTATTAAATGACGAGTAATATACATTCAAATACGTCGATTTCAGCAGCAAAATATTTATAGAATTAAGTTATAAATATTCAATCTTCAATTATTGCTTCCCAGTGGCGAATCGATGCAATGTTACAGGCACTGGCATTGACTTTGAACGTCAAATATTTCTAACTCGTGGCATATGAAGAAAAGTAAAGAAAATTATTTTTCTATGTGCATTGGCAATATCTAAGGTTATATTCGTTGCACGCGGTGTAAGTTTTGCGTTCGAGCTAGATCAACGCCTCAATGTTTCATCAGGTTGACCCTCGCGCAAATGATATTACGTGGTCCGCGGAAATTTCTCTATTGTTTCAGAGACATATATAACCCCGCAGCTGCGCAGGTGTATCCCCAGCCTTCTTATTAGAATCCTTGGAAAGCCAGTCACGCCTGGTCACTCTAAGGAACAGAGTGAAGTCCGTTTTAACGTCTTCACCGATTTCACTAATACCAGTAAGCCAGGTCGCTGAGAACAAAAATGCAATGGGTGAAGGAAGACGAGATCGTTCAAGCAAAAGGTAACGTAATTTTATTATACATTCGATTTTTAATAAGGAAGAAAAAAAAATTTGGAGATGCCGGGGATCGAACCCGGGGCCTTTCACATGCAAAGCGAACGCTCTACCACTGAGCTACATCCCCTTTTTAAATTTTGATATGAGAGCTCATTTTATCCGAGATTAAGTAATTCGAATTGATGTCAAGTTACACTTTCTAATATAATTAATCGTTGAGGTTCATTGGTATTATTGAAGAGTTATATAATGGAGAATTTATATTATTACCTTTTATTAAAGATTCCATTGATCGTTTTGAAATCCAGACAATTTTCCATGTCATGCAAATTTATCATGATCTTATTTAGGTTGTGCGCTAATAAGTTAATGATTAGTAAAGTGTTGGTAATTATGCAAAAATTAATGGAAGTTATTAGGGTCGAGTGTGAACGAACATTAATGATAATTAAAATTGAGAGAGATCGATGACCTACAATATGAGGAGTCAGTTTAATTTCCTGGCATTAAAGTAAATCGACGTTGCGGAGAATCCGGGTTCCTCCTTCCGGTTTACATAAAAATCAAGTGCTGGCGCATTAATAATATTTTGCGAGATTAGACAGCCTATCACCGTACTTATATTTTTTTATCGTAACTTTCCTGAATTGCTTCCTTTTTAACTGTATATACATGCGTGCTGGGAAGTTTATTCTGGGGATTTTTCTAAGTGTGAAAAATATATAAAAAGAGTATTGCTAAAAACCTGACGACTAATTTCGCGACAGGAAACGCTTATAACATCCATATAAATGTCGCTGACCGTCCATGCTATTCAAAAGAGTCCAATCCTTCTAATATTCTTATTGGGTTTTATTGGAGGGGTCTTATTGGGTTTGCGTGCAAGACGCGCGCGGTTGAAATGCGTCAGATTGAATCACGCATCGTAGCAAAACTACTGACCGCTCGAAAACCTTTAGAATCTGAATGCGTATGTCCACGGGGACGACATTTGTTTGTCGGCTCATGCAAATTGCGCTCTAGGGAGCCAGGTTACCAAATCTGGGTCAGCAGGTCGCCAAGAACTCGGCACCCTGTTTCTCATGACGAACAGCGATTCCATTTAATGGAAAGAACCTACGGAAATAGAAATTCTGCTGGAAACATCCGAATAATCGACTTAAAATTCAAGAAATACGTTTTCAACAACTTTTTATTTTTCACGGAGAAATCTGTAGATTCTTTATTGAAAGATTCGTTTGACCGTAATAATTGTTAATCGGTATACATTAATCTTAAAAAAAAAAAAAAAATTGGCAGCGGTGGGATTCGAACCCACGCCTCCGAGGAGACTGGTGCCTTAAACCAGCGCCTTAGACCGCTCGGCCACGCTACCATAATTTTAAAATTAATTAGAGAACATACAGACTCAATGGTTTTTACATTTACTTTTTAACCATAATTTAAAAACAAAAGAGATAGTATAAATACCAAAGACAATAACGGTGATAAAAACTGGAAATAATAATAAAGGAGTTTCGGCGAGACGCATCATATATGATGACAAACCAAAAGAATATATCATTATAGATTAAGTTATTCTAAGGTGGACTACTACTTAAGTATGTAGATCGATAAGAAGGAAAATAAACCACCCTTTTTAAAACTAACTAATCCAAACCACATGCGTAATGACTTACAGCTTTTGGAGATCCATGGGATTTTTAGATCTATATATACATTTTTAAAATCAGTCTATTGATCTCGCTTTTCAAAGATGTGAATGGTTGCCGAAAAATGTTTTAATTTTTAAGTTTTTAAATACACAATAATAAAGTAAATAACTCGTGAATTGCTTCCGACTAATTAGATTATTTAATTGGTGTATATACATATAGTATACTAATACCCATTGACTGTATCGATGCTGATGATAATCGAGGTATGACTAGCTAATTCAATCGATTGCCGTGTCCGGAAGTCATTAGATAAGGGAATTTATTTCCCTTTGAGCTGTGCCTTTTGGTAGATCGATGCGTCGCGTCTGTAGATTCCTGTAACGGTATGTTGTACGTACCACCCTCTTCCTGTTCCTCGCTCTCTTCAGCAACCCTCGTCACCACCTTTAACCCCTATTTTCCGCGCAGAATTCTCAGCAATCCTGGCCCACCCTTTATCCCTACGAGGGTTTAGCAAGAGAAAGATTTCAGTCTGCCCTGAGTCAAGGAACCGACCGGATCTTTTAAAAAATCTTCATCATCTTATCGAAATTTAAAAAAAAGGATCACAAACGTCGAAGTGGACGTAAACTTTTGAAGGGATAAATTTATTAAAATTTTTTTGTTTTTAAAAAAAGACAAAGGTCTACCTTTGGAATTGGAAAATCTTCATCGGACTCGGACTTGCCCCGCGGGAAGAGCAAAGGGCGAAATCGGGGAAAGAGCAAAAACAAGATCAAGGAAAAATGGCATCTACCAGAAAATCTAACGGTCGACCAGTTGGCACGTCATCGTCGTCGACGTGTACAGAATCATCCAAAAGACAATTTGGCTCTGTGTAAACCAGAGGATGTCATTAAGAACCTCATTACCGAATATCAAAAATCATTTCGCGCCAAAAATATTGAATCGCTTCAGGTAAGCTCTTCGTGTAAGTTTACATCAATGTATGTTTTCTTTCAAATTTTTAACGAATTATCCAATTTGCAGGATAATAGTCGACCGATCGCATGCGCCCATCCGGAAGACCTTCTACACTTGGAAGGTCTCTTCGAGAACACTGTCTCTTCTTATTACCAAGATTTTCCAGAATACAAGGACATTGAGATCCCAGTCAGGAGTAAAGGACCCACGTCCAATCTTCAGATAGCCGATGGCGAGAAAGCTATGGAGACCGAAACAGAAAGCTCGAGATTCATCCCATACTCCAATTTGGCCAATGCCCGTCCACCACTTATGCGAAGGTTTTATAATTTGAGTTTAAAAATTGATTTTGATATACGTTCAACTTCTAAATTAAGGTTTTTAAAAGCAATATATATATACGTATAAATTTCTAGGGGTACCAGCCTGAGACACGAGGGTGACTTTTACGCAAATACGGAATATTCCTGTTATGTTCCTCACGAGGGTCATCATCGGGCTGAACTAGCTCGTAGACCAACGTCCTTGAAAATGGAGGGTGATATGGATACCATGACTGAAAAGTGCGAAAAGTTCATCGAGTGGCTCAACGTCAGTCGACCCGAACTAATCCGCATTCCCACGCATCTCAAACTGGAAGGTGAATTTGAGACCCTGACTGAGAATCACGATAAGTACGTTCCATTCGTTGGTGCCAGGAGACCGGAATTGCTGAGACAGGGTGCCAATATCAGGATGGAGGGAGAGTCCAGATACGTTCCTGAATACACAGACGTTTTTCGGGAACACGATGTTAGGGGTAAGATCACGTTGTGTGGAAAGTATCTGAAATGTTTGATCGATCAACCTCCCTTTACTAGAGAGGCAAATGCCTAGAAAGCCCGAGACGCATCTGAAGCCTGGAGGTGACTTCTATCGCGTGACGGAGACATCGGAAATGTTTGTCGATCCGCGTGTCAAGGAAATGAGATTAATGGCGGAGCTAGAAAAGGATATAGCTGCTGAGGAACAGAAGAAACAGGAGGGAGAAGCCAAGAGAAAAAAGAAGGAAGATGAGATGAAGGTGCTTGTATCAAAATTAGAAGATCTGAAAGGACCGCCTTTAGAAGTGCCAGAATATCGAGATGCTTACAAGGTAGAATTTTTAAGAATTCTTTTTATCGTGAATTATTTTGATTTCCGGTGATCATTCGTTACAGGACTTCCCAAGAGAACGACCCAGGCTGATAAAACCGGAAGATGAAATTGGTCGAGCCGATGGCTCGAAATTATCCCCTTTATCTACTCATTCAAAATTTTCATCAAAGATCGATATGGATCCTGAATACAAATCAAAGTATATTGATTTCTCTAAGGAACGTCCGATATATAGAAAGCCATCAATGGCTTTGAGGCCTGGTCTAGCTTCCGGTAGATCAAGTGCGAGCTTTGATAGAGCTGCGTACAGGGTCGATAACGAACACACCAGTGAAGTTAGATCTCAATATGTTTCATATGGTCAAGTTCCAAGAACGGAGACTGTAAAAATGCCAACAAATTTAAGATTAGAAGGAAGCTTAGATCTCCAGCCTGAATACAGAAACGCTTACTGTACCAAACAGGAAGCTGCGTCTTACGATGTTCCAAGAATGCATCGTGGCAGAGATCGTGACTTAAGTGCTTCCAGGAAACGAGATAATTATTGGATAAGCAATAACAATGGAAATCAATTTGGCGCTATAAATGCTGCTCAGGACCAAGATGCCTTTCAGGTATTGAATACCACAGTTCATGAGGGAAGCGTGGTAGGAAAGCCACCAACTGGTACCAGAAGGTAAGTCCAGGAGCATGAGGACGATGAAAAGAGATTAAAATCATTGTTTATCCAATAAAAAATGTTTATGATCAGAGGATCAAAATCATCTAAGACGCAAGTACAACGGTCATCGCATCATGACACTGCAGATCGTCCTGGTATAAGAAATCGTTCACCCAGTCCAACCTATAGACTTCACGTCTGCAATGTGGATGACGAACCTCGTGGTTTTGGTCGACGACAACCATCTCCAGGAGCAATCCTGAGGCCTCCTTCACCTCATGGACCAACGAATCCATCCAAAGAAGATTCTCAAAGAGTTTACTCTCCCAGCTTCGGTAGAAATCCTGAGCAGAATGTCGATGGACAATCTTTTGTCGTTCTCGACAATGCTGCACCTAGGAATTCTGCCATGAGCTATATAAACGAGGCTCGCAGAAGACGAACTGACAGAAACTGTAATGTTGATAGTCAGAATCCAATGCCAAGGGGACGTCCTAGAAATAGATCACCACATAATTGGATGCCACCTTGGTACGATAATGCTAATACTATTTGATAAGAATTTTAAAACAAATTCATTCCACTAGGATAATACTGAGATTTAGTTTCTTGATTCGCCAAAACATTCCAAGATCCCTTCCAAGCTAACGCAATTATTTTTGACTCGGTAATTGTCTACCTTCTATGCTCGACTGATAAATATCCGTTTTTGGTAGAAGGTATGAATTAAGAGTTACATTTTAACAAAGTCTGCCAGCAAATATTTAAGTTTACGTGCTACTCAGGTAATAATCTCTGATTTCCAAATATATTGATTACTGCCAATTGATTTAATGATAACTATATGTATGATGCTTAAAAATATCAAAGTTGCCGACACGCCATTCACGAAATTTGATTATTTCCAAATGGCGGAAATAAGGCATGATACTTAAGATTAAATGATTTCCGTATCAAATGATTATATGCCTTAGACTCAGAGTATCAGTATCCGATACAAATATAGTAAATAGTCATTTGTAGATTGCATAAAATTAACAACGAGAAATATCGTTGTATATAAAACCGCTTTTGTAAAGTATATTTCTAGAATAAAGAATTGATTAATCTGTTGAAATTGGTCTCTACGTTATAAATAGTATTGTAGATTAACTTTGTAGTTATTAATTTCAAAGAGGTCGGTCATGCTGCGCACTGTACTTACCTTCATATTCGCTTTGCTCATCAGCCTTTCGTCTGCTTCAAAGCCCGTCTGCTTCTCTACTAGTCGTTTTCAGCGTCCACGTGTTGGACTGTTATGGTTATGTAGTTGACATTTGCCGTCAGTAATTTACTCTGTTAATTTTAATAGTTGCAATAGTTTCAAGTAAAACATGTCTACCTGTAAGATACATAATGTTAGATTTTATAATCTTGAACCAAAATCTATAACTTGTCTGTGCTACGAACAAAAAACGAAGAAGTTGGCTCTTTCCAGGTTAGTATATAATAACTATTATCTTAGTAATAATTAATATTAAGCTGCTGGAAGTACATTATCTAATTTCATATTATAGGAATGATAATTCTATTGAGATATGGAATGTAGAAAATGCACCCTTTGTGGAGCGTACGATTGTTGGTCATCCAGAAGGTTCGGTGGAAGCAGTTTTATGGATAGACCTCAGGCTTTTTTCTACTGGTCTTCATGGAATGGTCATGGAACACGACTTGACAAGCTTAGGTGTTAAGTATGAAACTATTGTTACGGGAGGAGCAGCTTGGTGTATGGATGTAAACAAAGAAAAGACACGGTTAGCTGTTGGTACAGAGGATGGATATGTTAATACATTTACGGTGACAAGTGATTCTTTAATTTATGAAAGAATCTTTGACAAGCAAGGCGGCCGAATATTGTGTATTAAGTGGGATAATACTGGGGAAATGATTTTCTCTGGTTCGATTAATACAGTCAGAGTATGGAATTCAGTATCTGGTCATGCAATACACAGAATGACGACAGTCAGAAAAGAGGCAAAGAAGGGAACAATAATCTGGTGTCTTGGAGTGACCTCTGATAACTTCATTGTTTCTGGAGACTCATGTGGTGTACTATCGTTCTGGGATCCTAATGTGGGAACATTAATGGAATCCCATGAAAGTCATACAGCTGATATACTGGCACTTAGTGTCTCCCAAGATACAGATGTAGTATATTGTGCAGGTGTTGATCCTGTGGTTCGTAGCTTTTCCAAAATCATATTAAAATCCAGTGGAAGAGCTCAGTGGGTAAAAGGAATAGAAAGGAGACTTCATGTTCACGACGTAAGAGCTTTAATCGAAGCAGATGGAAAATTATACTCTGCCGGAGTGGATGGTTATTTAGCACAATCATCTTATCCACCAAAAATGCTTGTCAAGTATCCTCCACTTCTACAACCACCATGTGTCACAGTTTGCAAGAAAACTAGATGCATCCTACTGCGATACACAAATTACTTAGAAATATGGAGACTAGGAAAAGCTAATACATCCTCGCAGAATAAAGTACAAGTGGGAATGATGCATCCATTGGAAGAAGAACCAATAAAATTACTCGAATTAAAAACAAAAGGTGATGAGAGTATAGTCTCCTGTGCCATCAACAAGGATTCAAAGACCATTGTCTATTCGACGAACAGTCATGTCAGAATATTTCATTTCGACGTCGTGGATGGTGACGCGCAATTATCCAGAAGCGAGCTAGAGGTTCCTCTTAAAAGGATACAAAAGATGCTCTTTAGTCCAGATGGAAAATTATTCTTAGCGATTGTCAACGAGGGAGACGGAAATTCCATGTCTTTCTTCAAAGTCAAGCAGAAATGCTTAAGTCATGAAGGAACTGTTAACGTTGATAAAGATTCCCTGGATGCTGTTAGCCTTGTGTGCTTTTCCCCAAACAGTAAATACCTTATTTGTGCAGATCACCATAGTCACATTTTAATCTACACCATCGATTCAGATCTTTCCTCAGGGTCATTAAAGTCCTGGAAACTCCCCAAGTACAAGTACCCTCCAACCGCCATGGCTGTGCAAGCGGACACCCTTAACCTGATTGTCGTATACTCTGATCATAAGGTATTCAATTTTTGACATAAAATATACAATTACTGTAGAATATTTACTAGATACCATGTGTTATTAGTTGTGCTATAATTTTTCAATATGCCTGTACGACGCCGACCCGAGATTCATCGGCGTAATAGGAAGTCGAGACTTAAACGGAAACTACGTCATGATAATAGCGAAAAGTCGTAAAGCATAAAAAAATTGTAATATTCGTCTGCTTAAGAACTCCACTGTTGAGAAAAAGAGACAGAGTAAAAGAGTAACGCGTTACTTTGAATTGGTATCGTAATTACGATATCTTTTGGATTAACTTTTTACGTTACAATTAAAAACTATAAAGCTTTGCGCGTTCTACGATCGAGTTAACGATACTACCGGGATGGGATTAAATTTTCCGTCGTTCATCGCAGCAGACCGTTAAAAATATTACAGCGCAACGGGCGCGCGTACAGAAATGAAGATTTACACGTTTGATTAAAAAAATGGCGGACGTCTTCCAAGAGTCTCCGTTATGTTGTTCATGATTGCTGGGAGTTTGATATTTTTTAAAAATGTTTTCAGATCATTGAGTACAATATTGGTAAACGGATGTACACGCAATTCTCAAATAATCTGGAAGGACACTTACCGAAACAATGGCTGACCAGACCTTTTCCAATAACAAACGTAACCTTTGATCCCAATAACGAGAACGTTATAATAGTCCACGATGATACAACGGTGTACGTTATTAACAAGAAAAAGGAACTTCCGGAGAGTGAATCGAAAATACCAAGATTGGAAAACGGCGATTCCGTCGAAGGTAGCAACTCGGGGCTCGGTTCTCAATCGCAGCACGCTTTTCATGTTGCCAAAAAGTATAAGGTACGTTTCCAATTAATAATTGAATAACGATTTTTATTTGCGAATAATTTTAATCATTAATTTTATTTCCATTCTCTTTAGCATCTGGTGCACTTGGACTGGCTAAATGATACAGAAATGGTGGCTGTGGAAGTCAATCCTATTTCACTAACAGAAAAGCTGCCTCCTACACTCAAACAAAAATTATTCGGCATATAACTAACGTTCTGTTCCTATTTAGGGCTCTTAATGTCTGTTTTTTAAAAGAATAAAAACAAAATTACTTTACATAAATTGAATTTTCTTCGTCATCTCATTTTCCTCGAGACTGGGATACCTCTATCTTAAATGAAAAGCTCTATCCGAGATAAATAAATTTCTGTTGACTTATCCGAAATTCTCCAGGTTCCAGAGGAGGCTCAATCGTTCTTTTGGCGGAGATGTACATAGGTCCTGTGAATTCCAAATTGCATTCCTTTAACGAAGATCTCCATCCTATTCTAGCTGAGCTAGTTTTTGGAACAGGCGGAGAAGGCTTCAATGGAATTGGAGATTTTTTAATTAGCTCATCCAGTGGCTTCCGTTCGAAGGTATCAACCGGAAGTCCCGCACTGACACATTCCTCAGCAAGTATCTAATACAAACCCACTTCCTATTTACCATATAATGAAAAAAAAATAAAAGACGATTATAAAATCCTCTACCTGTTTCAAAATCTCACCGGAAAGGTGGCCATATCTTTTCCACCATTCTCTCTGCAACTTCCGTTCAAGACTAACGACTTCCTTCCTTAAAACAGTAAATACAAAGCGTTACCAATGAGAATAAAATAAAAGGAGTAGCGTCCCGACAGTCTCACCATATATTATCGAAAGTAATCGGCCCCTTGGTACAATCCGTGTATCTCTCGTAGACATTTCTCTCGGTCTTTTTACTCTGCATTGTCATCTGTAAATCCACTTCGCTTTTCTTTCTCCTTTCACGCGTATCCTTTCTGGAGGAAGTGCTCATCTCTACGCGTCAATTCAAGAAATACCTACTTCTAAACCTCGCAGTCAGGCTGGCCGAAAGTTTGTTCGATAGATGTCCATAGAGACCCAAGTAATACTCAGCCAAACGTAAGGTCTCGTTGCATTACGTAATAAGTAACGAAGAAGAATCCTGCGGACGTGAAGCTCACCTCTGGATTTCAGAGTCTCGTAAAGCAAGGTCGTTTAATCTCTCGCACAGCAGTAACTCGTTGTTGTGGCAGGGCGGGTGCGTTGAAGATCGCTTGTGTTGGTGCCGATGCCGATGCTGCTGCTGGCAGCATTGGTAGTGGCGCAGACATCTTGTCTTAAGCCTCCAGGAAATAATCAAAGCCAACGATATAGAGAGGCGGCGGATGGAGTCTGTTTAAAGCGTGTTGGTATAGGGCTTGTGATATCCGTACGTGGAGCGACTGGAGTAATGGGGTAGAACCGTGAGAGAGGGAGAGAGAGAGAGAGAGAGAGGGAGAGAAAGGCATTCTCTATATCAGTCTGTGTATAAAGGGGTGAGTCAGTCTGGGGTGGGTGCAGTGCACCGAGATTACGACTAATCTGCGCTCAAGACCAGTCAGAAGCGCAATTGCTGTAACTTACGTCGCTTAAAGCGTCAGCCGGCTTCGTAACTCCGATCCATAGCAGCACTTTCCTAACCTAACCACCCACCCACCAACTCCCCTTTACTGACTTGAAATTAACGGGAGTTTTCCCTTCGAAGATGCACTTACAAAAGTTTACCCTGTACCAGGACGCGCCTGTATCCACAAATTGATAGTCATTATTGAAAAGTTCGTATGACTCCATGTTGGATCGATTGTTCGATAATCGATTATATCGCATCCTGCGACATTTCCATATTGTCGAACGTTCGTTATATAGGTATATATCGAAGTATAGGTATACCTCGAGAACCAAACATCGAGTGCGTTTGGACTCTGAGTTTTCCATTCCCTGGAGAAGTTGTTGAAAAGGTTAAAGGTGCTGGTATATGGATGAAGGTAAAAGGAAAAAAAAAAGAGTCGGTTGCCTGTAGAGAAAAGAATGTCGCTGCGGCTGTACCCGACGACGACGACGACGACGACGCTAACTCTAGAGGGGGATTGCGCTGTAAATTACTAGCAGAGCTCCAAACCGCGATGGTCTCCTCTATAGCGCAAGGCCGTCTAGACGTATAGATAATACCGAGTTTGTGTGATGCAGACGCAACCTAGACGCTCTCTGGTTCTGCCAGCCAGCCAGCCAACCAACCAGCCAGAGCCAGAACCATAGTCAAGGCTAGGCTAGACAGATCGACCACGATATGCTGTCTTCCTCCTACTTGTGGACTCTCCGCCCCGAAACCGGATTTCCGCTCTCTCTCTCTTCTACTATCCCAACCCATCCAGCAGCTCTGTACCAGCAACGCAATGGTTCGTATTCTCTGCGCAGAGATGCAAATCCCCAATAGCCGTGGCTACGACCAGAATTGTTTCAGGATAATCTACCTGGGTCACCGTGCAGCGTCCTCGTCGATTTTCCCTTCGGCACACGTACCAGGACATCCCCTCCAATTTTTGCAGAGTCGTCGATCGTCACGCTAGATGCATCTTCAGCCGAGCTATATTGTCACGGAGCTTGAAAAAAGGAAAAAGGAAAGGTAAAAAAATCCTAACCTACAACGTCATATGCTAGCTTCGAAATAGGATCAGCAAGCTCAGTTTTTATTCCGAGCATTCTTGAACTTGCACCTCGCCCCATAGTCCGTTCGGTGGAATAAAAGGGTAGATTCGTAGTGAGCGCGAGGACACGTGGTAGGAGGATAGGGGCTGTTTATCAGAGCGAGCTATTATGAGGGATTAAGGGGATCGTGTATCTCACCCTCCGACCTCTACGCCTCCATTCTCACTTTCATTCTCATCCCTCAACCTCCACCCTGTGGACCACACAATCTCTCTATCCCTGTCCTGCCTTTATGGTATACCTATTCGTCTGACTGTTGTGTTTTAATCGGCAGACTGCGATGCATAAATCCCCATTAAATAATACGGCTGTTAACGGTGCCATTAAGCTGCCCGAGATGCCAGAAGGGTGGAGCGTCGCGACGTCCAAGGTCTGTATTTATCGGTGGGAACCGGGATGCAGCGTCTCGATGACTCTGGTTTCAGATTTCGCCACGGCATCCACCGATGGCTGGTTTGGGAGGTTGGAGCAGCGGCTACTGTAGATGACCAATGATTCCCTCCTGAATAGGAAACATGAAGGGGCTAGGTCTATTGAGCCTGGATGTCGGATGTCTTGTTCCTCTTGTCTCGATGGCGCAGCTGGTCGAGTCACGCAAATCAATTGGTATAAAATTGAAGCCGGTAACCACTTCCGTTACAAAGCGTTTCGGAAGGGGCTTAGGCGGCACCAAGAGAAGTGCAGACTCTGGAAGCAAATATCGCATCGGGTACACTGGCTGAATCCTAGAGCCGAGTAAGCCAGCCAGCCAGCCACCCACTCAGTCAGCCACACTCGTCTCCTTCTGCTCTAACTCGTGCTGAACCCAGCGGGTTTTGCAAGGGTTGCCCACCCGTACCACCCCCTTGCATCTGCCTCCGCATCCCACCCCTAGAATCAGCCCTTGCAACCAGCCCGTAGCGACCCCTGGGCCACAGTGTCCTGGCGAGATCGTCTAGTCCTCGTTTGGTCTAGCCGCTGCGTTTTTGTTTTGTCTAGCCGGCCGCCATGTTTGATGCACCGAGTGGAGGCAGGACCTATCGCGCTATTGCGTACTCGGTATATCTATATGTTTAGGAAATATGTCTATATACATTTTATATATTATATTATCTTATAACGGTACGTACACATCTTCTCTATACAATTCGCTCGCGTGTAGAATATACACTACACTAAACTGTGTGTCTAGACTCGAGAGACTCGACTAACTTTTTCTATGGACTTTACTTCCAAGCAATGTCTTCCTTTCTTAATTTTTCATCGAACTGCTGGATACTTATAGGTAGATATTGAACGTCAGAAAAATATCAGGACAAAGAGAAGAATTGGATCCGCCCGATGTCGATGGCTTCTATTCAGACGTCGTCTCTGCTGAAATCATTAACCCGGTCACGTGGTCCTAATAAAAACAGGATCTTCAATTTGCAAGATGATTTTCTCGATAACTGTGCCAATCAGGAACAAGCGAATATAGAGGAGAGAAAATTTTCCAGCAGCCATGGTACCTGACACGTGAATCTACTGTTACCTAAAGCAAGATAGAATTGAACTGGTATAGCCGTGATTAGAGATTAGCGACAGAGTACTAGAGATATATAGATACGTGGGCATGCAGACGAAGGGAATTGCCAGTGAGAACTGGGAGGGGTTGAAATCATTTGAAGGGGAGAGAATTAGATGGTCAGACTACATATAATTGTTTAATTAGAATTTCAACTGGATTAGTCGGTTCCTCATCGCGTAGCCCAGATGGGACTTCGACTTCGTTGATGATCCAAATAATTCGATGTTTAAATTCCTGTTTAAAAAAAATTCCTAAATTTAGTACCACTGATGGTACGGTAGATTTACAGTAATGTCTGTAGCCTCTGATAAAATTCATTATTGATTAAACATCAATAAGAATCGACCGACAAAGTCCTATCATCCATAAGCAAAGTCCTATCATCAATAAAAATCGACCGACAAAGTCCCACCATAAAGCACATCAACCCGCTACAGAAAATATTCGAAAAAAGCTTTATCTTCTACAAAGATCTAATATCCATCTTGGCAATTGGTTCTTTTCAAGTGCTTGTTATAGTCTGGATTGTCCAATCTGATAAAAAAACTTCTTATGTACCAAGTTCCTAACTTCATTTACGAAAGAGCTGATGTGATCATTTGAATCATTTGAATCAATTGCATGCTTATATATATATATATATATTACGATTAAATTCCTTACGGATGTCTATAAATTTAAACTAACTACTTCATTCGTCATTTTTATACGTACCAGCTGGATAGAAGAGTCAATGCTAAAAGTTAAGGATTTATAGGCATGATTCCCGCCGGAATAAAAGAAAGCCGGGGTGGCTGTTTCGGTGACTGCCTCGGTGGCTGGCTTAACGGTGGACTGTTGAGACGGTGGAATCAGCAGAAGGAGCTCGACCGTCACGGTGTTTTATTTGCCGAACGACGAAGCCTAGACTTTACACTGGGGTAGACCGATGCCAGGAGACGCGAGGCGTCGCGGCGGCACAAGCGCTCCGGCCCCGCGGTGTTTTGAGCCGTGCAACGTATGTGGCACAGAACATGCAAACACGAATACAAGAGCAAACGAGAGGCAAAGTCAAACACGGCATCCAGGTCACACCGTCTGCTGGTCCCATCGACGGCTCCTGGTTGACTGGGATGACGGGTTACGGGACTACCTTGTTACGCGTCAGTCTACGAAAATGAATGACTATTAGATTTCAATGACTGGGTAACCTTGCGTTGCTCTATAATAAGATTAGCTCACGGGGAATACGCAAATACACGGTTGAATATGATTTCAAAATACTTGGAATACACTGGCACCGTAAGGCTACCCTATATGACATACGTGAAAATAAGATTTTAAAAACAGATCTCAGTAACACACGTGTTAAAGGATTGGACATGAAAAAAAACAATTGTAATCCGATTCACGAAATTGGTAAACAGTGACAAAAAATGGAAAACTTACAAAAACTATTCCTCTATTTTAACAGGTTTCAAATTTGAAGCGCGAAAAAGAATGAATTTTTTATAAAATAACATTTCTTTTTTTTACTACAGCAACCTTAAAGCCGTTGACCTTCGTTCCGTATAGATTCTTTCCGCGCGATCGTCCTCGTGCGGAACTTTCATGCATATTCAGGTGTCGCGCGAAATTAAGCGCGTGCGAATTAAAATGCTCTGGCGACAGTCGCGACATTTATTCATGCGTGGGCCGTGGTAGATTCGTTGGCTGCGTTCTGCGATAAGAGATTTTTTCTTTTCTGTACTCGCGAATCATACGGATCTTTGTGAGTGAAATACGTTCAGGTAAGAATCGATATCGTTGTAGCTTACGTGAAAACGATTCTTAAGGTACCCCATATTGATTTCACGTGGCAATGCTATTTCTAACCGTCTGATAATTCCCAAGGGAATTTTTTGCAGTCTGTGCGTAAACCGAGCCTTAGGAAAAGCATCTCGACTAAGGGGTGGGCGGAACGGGCATCCCTTGCGAGAAAGTGCGATTCAACGAGACGGTAGGACGATATAGGAGGGAAGTTATAAAGGGAGCAAGGGAAGTGGGGTGGGGCGAAGAGAAGGAGGGAAGCAGAGAACGCGTAGGTACCGCGATGTAGACAGGCGTCTGAGTCGGCCGTGACATTGAAATGTTACGTAGCATCCCCCTTCGGCGTCGGGGTTTTCGATAGGCGCGGGGGTGCCGGGAGGGGTGCAGAAACCGGACAGACTGTCGAACGGACGTACAGACAGGGGGAGATGACGTCACGAAGTATCTCCCTCAAACCCCTCGCTCTCCCCGTTTTAACAGCCAGCCAGCCAGCCAGCCAGCCTACCAGCCAGCCACCCCTCGTTCCAACGCCACGCGCGACGCCTGGATGCACCGGCGTCGCCCCCGTAAAACGAAACTTTCACGAGTCCCTTTTCAGGACTGAAAATGGCCGCTGTATCCTGTGTCTATGCGATTTATATATTATATCCTTTGTAATTTATACGTCAGAAATATCTTATTACCTATAATTATTTATTATTTATTTTTCAAAGTTCAATCTTTGTCCAGTGCACCCGATAACTGTATACCTGCAAGAAGCGACTGTAGAGACGAAAAAAGAAGGCGTCGTGCTTCCCACCCGTCTAAAAGACGTTAGAAGTCATAAAGGCGAGTTCACAATTTAACAAGGTCGGAACTTGCGACAAACCTGGTTCGATCCGGGCACCGGGTGCAATTTTCATAAGTTGCTTTTAGGCCGGACGTCTGAGCAAGTCGATAGCCGATATCCTTTATAGGCTCCCGACTGCAGCACGCGTTGCAGTGTCTCCCTATACCGTTCCTATAGCAGAGAATGTGCACTTTCGTATGCCAGAGCAAAGGGCTGAATCGAAGGGAAACAATGGCGTAAGTGGCATGCACGACCGCACCGCACTGACCGAGGACGGATGGGCCCCCGGGAAATTGCATTGCACGCATCAGACGGGCACGAAGCTCTCTGTCTGTCTCTTCCCTACACCCTATCGCAGTACCGACATGTCCTCCTTTCTGGCCACCTGTCTGCGTCCAGCCCCCTATGTCCCTTTTTGGGCCCTCTTCCTCTTCCACCACTGTCTCTCGCTACCATCGAAACTCTTATTTCCGGGCTGTGCAGCCGTCTGCCCATTGCCAGTCTGCCATCATGAATAACTTGAATCTTCTCCGATGATCTTTGGGTGGCTTGTATATTTATTGACCTTTCTAATATTTTTTTCCCCGTTTCTTCCTGGTCTTTGTCTACGCGAGGTAAGCTTGTTGAGCCTAGAGCCATCTTCGCGTGTTTTCATATTTGAGAAAGATTAAAAGCGGACAGGGGAAGTGCACTGATTAGGTAGAGTGGAGTAAGAGCAGCTCTCGTAAGGCGGTAGCTGGCTGTAAGGAGGCAAAGAGGACACAGACGCCTGGACGTCTAGACCCGCTCCGACTCGACTCAACTCTCAACTCTGCAGTCACTCGATAAAAAACACCGCGCCGCTTTCCTGGCCGTCCGATTCACTGGCGTAGTTAACCTGGGATTCGTTCGACAGTCCCACCTTTCTTATGGCGTTTAGAGAATCAACAAAATCTTCCCAAAAAATGATCTAATTATTCATCTGGAAAAACACGCGGATTTCCGGTCGCGTGAAAAATCATAGCCAATTTTCGTATACCTGTTTTAAAAAAATATAACAAACCCTACGTAAACCATTTTCAAAAAATTCGTCTTTTCGGGGCGCTCGAAAATTTATAAAAAAAACTCCTTTAATCCACTTCTAAGAAGTATTTATCCAATTTGAATTGATTTTAAGTGATTTATCTATTTTAAAAAAAATTGGTAATCCTATTAAACGAGAATTTTGGAGTCTGCGTTAGAATATTGTAAATTATCGTGGGTGCTACGCCACTGGAGGAATTGTCCCCCCGCAGTCCTCCTCCTGGACCGTCTGAGCGGTGTCTAGCCAGCGCCCCCTACCTCGTACTGGCAACCACCTCCCGTCCTCTCGTCACCGCCGCCGCCGCCAACGCCACCACGTCCCTCATCACCCCAGTCCGCGTGTGCCGACCGAGAGAAGGTCGGCTCGGGGGTGCAGTCTAGCCAGCGAGTATAGTCCGCACCACCCAGAACATTATATACCACGTGCATAGCCAGCTAGCTAGCCGGGCTACGTACCCACCTACCTAGTCTAGCTGCTACCCAGCTATCTATCTATCCATCCACCTAGCTACCTAGCCTCTGAACCTCTAGCATCCACTCGGTCCTCTCTTTCTAACACTCGCATTGCCATCCTGCTCGACTCTCTCGCCGCCTATCAAAGTCGTACACCGATATAACGTGACCGACAGGGAACGCAGCTCGCGTCCCGTTGACGTTACACGTGCCGCAATTATCGAGCAGACGACATACCCAACGGCTGAAAAACTTTTCTAGGGTCGGCCCTGGCCTGGACTATCGATCGATATCTCGACTTTACAAGATTCTCGCTTCTGCCTTTCAATTCTCAATCAAAATCAGTTGATATTTCAAACTAGACAGTCGATAACTTCGTATCCTACAAAAGTCGTATCCTGTCTAGTACTCTGCAGAATGCGTGTCAATGTAAATGCATTTGTTTAATCTGATACCAATGTATGTACATAGCGTCAAACCACGTATAGCGTGACTTCAGATTATTAACTTGGCTCTGGGATCGTGTATGGCTCCCTTGAGTTTGATTGGGGTAGGTCTCAGATATCTTATACCTAGAGAGGCTCCCACGTGTAAAATATAGTTTCATCCACTCGACAAGGTCAGTTATGTTTTTCAATTATTTCACGTCTCTCCAATGCTTCTTTCTCGGCGCAGTTTCCTTTGAATATGACGGAATTATCGCTGCTGGCTCTTGATGTGCGAGTATTGCCAACGTGAGAGCACAGAGAGACTGCTGTGCGGACTGCAGGGCCAGATGGTTGTCGTAGGTCAGTAATCAATAAAGAGGGAGTGAAGGGGGAGGGGGAGGTCTTATTTTTCCGGTACGTTAGGGTAGTGGCACGGGAACGTCGGAGGGGTTGCCTTGCATCTCGCTATATTTATTGTAGCCCGCAGCTGTACATTTCACGGCTGCCCTGACACGTGAGTGGCCCTTTTTCCCTCCTGAAGATATTGCCGGTCGCGTTCATTCGCAAAAATAATGGAAATCTCGCGTACGGAATTATGGGAAAGTATTTCTCGTGCGAACGAAGAGGAAAGGAGTTACGGCTGCGTCAAGTGGAGGGGAATGGAAATGAAAGGCAGGGAAAAAAATTAATAAAGGCAAACGAAAGTGGTTCTTCGGGTATAAGGAGTTCGATGGAATCTACTTAAATAACTGTTGAATGGGGAGAAAGACAAACTTTTGTAATTTTTTTTGTTTGTAGGTTGCAGGACAAAAATATTTTTCCTTTCTTCTTGAGTCGCTTGGAATTTTCTTTTTTGTATAATAAATTGTTAAAATTACAGAAATGCTGTAACTGTATAGCGATACGCGAATCATGCTGTGTGATGTAATCGTGTGCGCATCTCGATGCGTATGGGATGGCACGAACAGACTGATGCACTTGAGGTATGTGCGTGAAGAAAACACGGCGAGTCCAAAAATATCGACGGTGAGTCAACCGGAGTGTCTAAATAGGAGGTCCGCCACTTTTAGAGCTTATATCGGGATTGTGTGTGCGAGTGTCGTATATAGAGGCGAATACGTAGCGATGCGATCGGCGCGAGTCAAAGAGGTGGAATTAATTGATAAATTTAAAATAGGGTAAACGTAATGGAAAATTCATTGAGAATTTTTTTAGTTAAAGATATTTATCAGATAAGTAACTGAAAATTAATTGGTAACAGAGAAAAACGTGATTTCGCTATTTACCCAGAATTCTAGACTATATCATCTCCACGCTTCGCTTCCGAAAAGCACAGCCAACCGAGCGCCAATGTCATTTTGGCGATTTGCGTAACACTGTAACGCAATAACAGATTCGACTGGCGAATCGTTCAATAACATAGGCCCCCGTGGGCATTGTCAGCCATACGGAGATACAAAGAGACCCGCAACGAGTATATAAATAAATGAAGGTAAATGAATAGCTAGATTATCAAGATATACAGAATATTGGATAATATAAATTTTGGAAAATGTTTATACGTGACCTTTGATCTCGAGTAAGCTCTCGAACTCTGTACTGCTTAGTATTGACAGTTGGTAGCGTACCGTGTGGAAGGTGTGAAGATTTTCTACTAGGATGACATTTTCTACTTTCTATTCAGATTCCTTTCTATTTTCTTTACGGAGGTCTCATCCATCCCGTGCCGTCTGGCTCGTGCAGGGCCCGAGAATGCATGCAGTGCACATGCACATGTGCAGATGCATATGTCGCTGCGGTGCTGCATGGACGTAAAGCATGCAACTGGCCGGCAGCAGCACGTGTCTACGATGTACACACGTAGACAGTACGTGCCCGAAGGAAAACTCAATTCGCGGCTACTTTGATGCATCCCTCCATTCTTTATTCTCTATTCCAGCGGGAGGAGTTCCCATGCATCCTGATACAAATCCAAGAGGCTATACTCTGACTTTATCACTCCTTTGCCGTCTGTTTTCTTTTTTCTTCTTATTTCCTCGGGTCTCCCTCGCTCTGTCTCTCTCTCTCTCTCTCTCTTTCTCGTCAGGTCTTACACGTGCGCACCCACACAGGATCGTGCCGACAACAATTCCTGACCAAAAAGTCGAAGTCACCCCGGTGTCCCCTTGCCGGTTGTGCCGTTGTCCATCCTGCTTTATCGCCGCCACGGTCGCTAGCGTCGCCAGGAGCACCAGCAGCGCCACCGGCGGCATCGCCTCCACCTATTCCTCCCCCCTCCCCTCCCGAACGTCTAGCTGGCAATGCCAGCAGAGCGCAGCGTGGAAGGGGAAGAAGCTAGGTACTCGTGACGTTGCGTCTAGACGCCCCTTCCACTGCTGACGACGCCGCCGCCGCCGCCGCCACAAACGACGTCCCAATCCGATCCCGTGAAGGCGCGTTGCAAGCGCACCAAAGCTCTCGTCCTTCTTTACGGTTACGATAGATGGCACCACTTGCATCGGGCTTTCGACTGTCATTGGTCCGTATCATTCGAATCGAGCATAGGACCTTGGATCAGTATCAGATGCCTTCTAGATCTCTTAAAAGAAATTGCAGATCGATATCCCTACGCGAATTGATACAGTGATCGGAGAGTGTTGCTTCTGTTTTATTTCATTTCAATCGCTGTAACGGAAATCGAATAGTTTCTAAGTTTCTTCCTTTTGTAACGAGCATCGGCTCTGCGTGTCTGCTAGTGAGTGTAAGAGGTTATGAAGAAGAGTTAAGGAAATACAGAATTAAACGTTCCTCGTAGACGTTCGAGGATCTTCCGCTTAATAAATAAAACGTCCTCGATTAGGCGACAGTACCTAAGCCCTCGGGATACAGCCGAGAGGAGAGAATTTCGATATTCCCAGTAATTGCAGCATCGGTTTCAGGAAAGCCTACGATGCCAAGTACACGCTAGTGTATTTCCCAGGGTAAGGAGAACTCCATAGTGCCTGTACAAAGTATTAAGGACAATAAGAAAAATCTTCACGGAGTCCGACTGTACGTTTCCTGGATCTGACTTGGAAGTGCATCAGGAGCAATGGAGGGGGTTGTTTTGATGATTTCATGTAAACACGTTGCGAAGGAATCCCAGTGGGGTGAGTTGGCCGCTACGAGGTAAGAAGTGTGGCAGTGGCTAGTGGGAATAGGGGGAAGAAACAGAGGGGACAGGGGAGACAAGACGAGGATGGAGTTGGAGGAGCTCAGTCGAAATGAGACGAAATGAAGCGGGATGAGAGAAGGAGACGATGAGCGGTGAGAGGAGAGAGAGAAAGAGAGAGGAGAAGAGGGAGAGAGAGAGAGAGAGAGAGAGGAGAAGAGGGAGGATGCCAGTTGGCTATGCCGATGGGAAGAGGAGGTAAAGGCGGTCTTCCACGACGCTTTTCCTTTTTTGATTAATTTTAGTCGGCGACTGACAGCCATGCTACTAAAATTGTCCTCATTCTTAGCTCTTCATGTATATACCATGTGTATCCCTACTCCCTCCATACCCTACCGACACTCTTCTATCCTCCTTCAATCCTCTTCTATATTCACTCTTCGTCTCTCGCTCGTTCCTACGCGTCACAATAACCTCGAGAATCATATACTGTCACACACAATCGCGAATGCCATCCAAATTGGGCAAGAGACAGTGGGAGGTAAATAAAAATGGAATCCACTCTGCAGCCAATGTGAATGACTCTTGAATCGGGAGAATCGCGAGTAACGCGAATACCGATGCTCAAATACAAGTTACGATACGCATGGACAAACGTAGTTCGATAACATGAAAATTCTATAGTTGTCAATTCTTTTGCATTTGATTTTTCACAGTGTATACTACGCCAGACTGCCTGTTCGAATTCTTCGTTAATTGCAGGGTTCGTCATACGCGTTCACCCTCTCGTGCAACCGTACACGATACCCATGCTTTTCTCAGGAATAAGAAAGTTTTCTTAGCTCCTGGAAGCAGCATGACTCTACACGTCCAGTCATAATACAGGGTGAAACGGTCGAAACCCGTGAAAAGGTACGCAAGAGCGGCAGTCGGAATTAGCCTGAAAGGGTTTCTGGTTACGGCGTGGAAAAAAAAATGTAACCAGATGGCTTTTGTTTAGTCTGCCAGGGCGGAGCTCGGTGGTTACGCGTTCGCTTTTATTTCCACGGTGACGAGTTAAGGGAGAAAGAAGAAAGTAAGATGGAGTTAAGGGTGAGATGGGAAAGATAAAGAAGATCGTAGAATTTCGTACTCGCGATCGGATAAGCCATCTTCGTTAAATTGTATTGCCATTTTTTTTCCATAATTTTTTATATTTTCCGTACCGTTGCTCTTTTTTTTTTGCTTTTTTTTCATCATTGCTGGGTTATCGTTGACGTAGAATCGACTCACGCGAATCTAAGGTTCCGCCGTGTGTGGTCGAGCGGCTCTTGTATCGTGGTTTCCTTTCGCAATATAATCAAAAAAAAAAAGTCGTTTCGCCGGAGGGGGGGGGGGCACCACTTCCCTTTGTTCACGGGAACAGAGACTGTCACTCGCTTCTAATCAGTTCGTGGAACTGGAGCTTATTATCTGGTGTCCTTGAGACAGCTTTATTTGAAAAAATTGAAACCACTGGTATCAAAAGGGAGATAAGTAGCTGGAAACGAAAACAAAAATGGAGTCTGATCGAATACTCGCGCAATGATCGAAATTGAGCAATTGTAAAATTTGGCTGCTGCGTGCAGTCGGGTTTACCTTTGGAATCCGTTGCTTCAGTTGAATCGGTCGACGGACTCTCGCACCTGGTTGAATTATCGGGCATTGTCATCGGTGAAGGAAATGTGGCGTCTTGCGTGCCCAGTTTGGGATCCACGTAAAATTACGAAAAATTCTTCCTTCTTCGTCTCGCTGCTCTCTCGGGGCTGTAGGAAGTTCGCGTTTCTGTGCCAAATATTTTTCGCGTTCCTAAGGCTGCCAAGACAGATCGGTGCGTGAAAAAATTTGGCCTGCAGTCACATTCCTGAGGAAACTTTTTTTCTCTCTTACCTACCGCTCACCCTCGTTTGTCTCTTGCGAAAAGTCACAGCCCGCAGGCTACAGTCGATCCTCGTGGGACTGTTAATCGTCGACAGCAACAAGGGTTGTTTTCAAATGACTATACGTTTACTAAATGAATTAACGAGACGGAGATTTAATATTATGAAGACAGACGAGTAGAAGGTGGACCGAATAAATTTACCGAGAATCAGGCTAGACGGAGTTTTTCGCTTTGGATTTGAATTTCACTGAAAAAAAATGGCCAATGTCGCCCGTAACGATGGGAGAAGACATAAACGGAGGATCATGAATATACAAAGCAGAGGGCACGTTGAACTTGGAATAAAACCCGATTAAAATTAACTTAACGATAAGAGCTCAGGAATCGTCAGCCGTCCTCGTGGGGGAGAGCGTCGCGGCGTCTCTTATACGAGTATCTAACAATACGTGGCCATGACGAAAGCCGAGAATCAAGAATCCTACTGCAATTCCTGTCGGTCTCGCTGCCAGCTGTAATTCACTGTGTCAGCAATCTCACGTTTCGATATTTAGCAATGACATTCCATTACGATTGCCCATAGCAACGAGCCATTGACAAATCATGACTCCGAAGGTAAAACAGACAATGGGAAAATTTTTTTTCTAATTTTCAAAATCTACATTCTCCTCGTTTCACGATCAAATAATGACAATTGCATTCCAAGGTGTAGATCGTTAAGCCAAATATATTCCACAGTGAAGAAGACAGGGCCGATTCGAAAGACGAAGTAACGGAGGGGATAAGTGTAGGGAGCATATACAGTGCGTTGTATGTAAATCGTAAACGTCACATACGTCACTCGTGACTCAGTACCATTTTCAATTTCCACATATTCCCCTATTGTTCTTTCTGCCTCCATTTAAATAAACAGTCGTTACAAGACCGACTGCACGCGTTTGTGTGTCCGCGAGAAAGATATTAATCAGTGCCGACAGAAATAGAATAATCCGAAGATAAATACCGACAATGAGTGCGAAAGACTTGCTTGCCGCTTGGTTTATGCGCTGTGGCTGAAAAGTCAATGATACGGGAGAGGGTAAAAAAAATTAAGAAACGATTTTTTTCGAATTTTTTTTTTTTCGTTTCTCACCTAACTTTTCAGACACCCGTTAACGTACCAACGGATCTTTCATCTTTTTCTTCGATCCCACGTCACCTCTCTCAAGCTTCCCCACGATGTACCCACGGCTACACTACGGGTCATTGCACCATTGTTTACACGTATAATATTATTGTTCCTGTATCGCGCTTTGTCCTGCTGTCTAGTAAAACAATACGACGCTTGCGCGTCACGCGAGCTGCGAAGCGAGACGTAAAATAACGCACAGATTCGCTACACGTTACTATACATATATATGTGTGTGCTTTTTGGCATCTCTAAGAATCCTTATCTCGATACCCCATCTGTGCGCTGTCAAAAAATCAGAATTTGCCAACTACAAAATACGTACAGATTATCCAGCTGGAACAGACTGATCAAACTTGACAGCTGTCATACAGGATAGTTTCGGTAAACCACTGTTTGGTATAATAGACCCAGTGAAAGGCGAGACAAATGTTTTGGTGGTCATAGACAAGTCACCGATGAGATCGAGCAGTTTGAGAAGGTCTGATGGATGGATTAAGGAAATTTTCAAATTTCCTATACCTGCAACGAGTGCGAGAGAGACGGTCTTATGGGCGTTCACGTGGGTAAGAGAAGGACAGACGTATAATACGGTCCGAATCGCGACAATCGGTACCCTTCGTCCGATTGGCTGTACAATTCGAATTTTGAATGGTAAGAATTTTGATTTATTCGAAAATATATAAATAAGTCAAGGAAAGTCTTTTTTTTAGGTCTTAATATGGCAGCTGCGTCTGCACGTGCCCGAGCAGTACTCCTGGTTTTAAGAATGCTAGAGTACTGGTACAGCACGAAGATCGCATATGCAACGGTTAAAAGATTTCGTTGCATCGGGGGGTTGCTACGACATTGGTTGCAACCTGTCTGCTCGCAGTCTGAGTGGTTGGGGGCGGCGGCGGCAATGGCAGTGGCGTTGGCGGCAACAGCGGGGGGTGGTCTAGAGGGGGATGGGGTTACGTTACCGGGGGGTAGGAGGAGGGGGGAGGGGGGTGGTTGAGATAGTCGGGGATGGGGCTGGGAGACTCCCGTCTAGACTAACCCCCGAGCAACCCCCCACAGACAAGCCAACCAAACTGTTCAAGTGAACTGCTCGGCTCCTAGTGCAGACCCCCTTAAAAAGTTAAAATACTCTATCCGAATCCAACCCCCTTTTACTCGGTACCCTCTAGCCGCACCTCGAGTCACTCCGTATCCTACCTCCGGAACGGATTTTATTATTACCATTTCTCACCAGACACCTTTTTCGTCAGCTTGGAATTTATTCCGCGAGCCTGCATGACTGAGTGTAAACTTCTCGAATTGTTTCAGATGTGAAATGCATCCTACGGCCCTGCTAAAACAAAGGCTCCACACCCCTCGTTCCTTGAGTCAGTCTGGCCAACCCCCCCTAAGACGCGCCGCGGACGATCTCCGGACTTCACGAAACTCGCCCAGGTCTGATTCTGCTACCTTAAGATTTCATCCAGACCTCAGCTGCATTTGTGACTCTTTTTTTTTTAGGTTAGCTGCAGGATCTAAGGCCAAGTTCGAAAGTGAGCGAGAGGAGCTTTTTTTCGCGGCTCCGATCGACATCAGAAGATGACGGGATCCAGGTGATAAGTGTTTAGGGTAGTTTGCATCACTGCCAAGGAGAGTCCTCGGATGACGGTAGCGGTCATCGAACGCTGGCACGACATACGTCAACGGCGGTGGCGATTGGGACCGCAGCCTGTGGCGTCGGGTAATGCCGGCGGTCGCTGCTGTGCATTTAACGACGACAAGTCGCTGCTTTGAAGATACCGTCGTCGTCATGGGCCAGAGGGGACCAGAGACCAGGGCTTTCGTTGGCTGGCTTAGGAGGTGGTGGTTGCGAGGCCAGAAGGTGGTTCAACGACCCGCTGACAGCCAGACAGGCGAACAGACGGAGGCAGTGCAGACTTGCATCACCCTCCTATCACCCTTATTATCACCACGGACTTTTATCGCTCGGCGATAACTGCAAACTTGACGCCGGTTACACCTTAGCCACCTTAAAGCTCTTTAGCCTCGGAACTAGGATCTCTGAGCTGGATGCTGCGAAACAGATCTTTCCACGTCATCTACCGACGCGAGCCTACGTCACCGATACAGGCTCTACTACCCACACACGACACATCCCATAGCCTCTTGCCACCCTCTTGATCCTAGCCAACCCCTTCGTGAGACAGAATGGCCCTTTCGATGGTCTTTATCAGTTTCCAAGCGGCGATTAAGATAACCAAAGCGACGATAGACCCCTAAACCACCCCAACCCCCTCTTTTTACTCTTTTACGATGCGTGACGTCATATCACCATTCCTTATCTTTTATCGCGTTTAAATTTATGCTTTAAGCTCACTGATACTGCGTTTGACTGGTGGCCCATTAATGTCACGAAAAAGTAAAAGGTTTAGGCGTTGATTTTCTGAATTTTTTGAATGTTACTTACGTCGAAGGCGAAGAGATTTATGTAAAGCATGTGAAGTTCTAGGGAGCTAGTGGGGCAGAACAGATAAAGATGAAGGATGAAGCCCTTTCTGAACGATTTGATCGGATTTCGTGTTTGATCGTCAATAATCCAATTTACTCACGACGCCTCTGAGCTTTCACTGAAAAGTGCATGTTATTTCCTGCGACTATCTCGGCGTCTGCTTTCACTCTTGAATTCGAGGCTGGTGCCGACACGAAGAGGTTAGGAATTCACAATGCTCGATATCGGGTTGCCGCGGTAAGGGGTTTAAAAAAAAAGAATGAAATAATTTATTTCAGCATTCTTATTAAAATTTTTATGAACGATCACAATTTTTCTCAAGTCAGGCACTTTCGTACCCTTAAATTGACCAAACGTATAAATACGTGAACCTGAATAGGGTATCTGCTTATCTTCTTATACATTGGACCAGTTCAGTTTTTTGCTCGAGCCGAAGTTTGAGGCTTCGATACATGGTTGCATGGGTGCACGCGAGTGCAGCAGTGCACAAGTACGTAGAGAGAGGCGAGGAAGGGAAAGAGAGAAAAAGATATTAAGGAAAGGGATAGAGGGAAGGTGTATCCGATATGAGGTTGCGTGATGTTCGCCGCATGATCGAGTGGTCAGGGTCTACTTGAAAGGGGTTGAGGAAATATCGAGAAGAGGAAGGCGGGTATGAGGTATATTCCTGAGAGCGGCAGGTGTGACTGCAAAAAACCGGCAAAAATTCTCTTCGAGTCAAGCCACCCCCCCCCCCCCCTCCTTCCCAGCCTGTGTCTGGAATTTAATGGAATAATAACAGGAATACAGGGACCAGTGAGTGTAGCTGTCGAGACACCATGCAGAGTTTCCCCGTAGCGATATAGAAAGTCTGATCAATCCATATTTTTCATCTTCGCGAGGATTCTCGTATTAAACTGTATTACTTGCAGATTTTCTATAAATATTAGAAAAATACATGGGTCATAACATAAGAAATAAGAGTAAGGCCGCGTGCATAAATTTTCCTTCTGTAATATACAGTCATGAAAATTTCAATGAATTACGTATACAGCTGGTAGGTATTCTTTATTATTTATGAGATATAGCCAGTGATGCATAGGACGTGCTCGCAGCGCTGGGAACGATAGCGGATAAGTTTGGAACTAAAGAATAACGGTAAAGATAGAGAAGGTGACGAAGGTGAAAATTTTGTATGACAAAAATGAAAAGATAGCGAATCAGAAGAATGCATAAGCAGATGGTCTGCCAGTTCCGTTCGGTACGTCCATCCGTCCTTTGGTCTGTCTGTTGTCTGTACTGGCACTTCAGTCTCCGGTGAGTGCATAGCGTCTGGCCCCAGTAAAGGGTCTCTGACCGATTATCACTTGGTCTTTATAGTCTTTGAGGTTCTTTTAAACCTCCCACTCCTTTTCGACCTTACTCCTCCCACAGCAATCTCCTCCTCCTCCTCCTCCTCCTCCTCCTCCTTCAGCTTCTCCTTTACCTCCCTATAATTCCATCATAGTCATCGGCTCCTTGGCCAAGACAGTGATCCCGCTGGGTCCGCACGTCTTCTCCTAATCTCCTGAGAGACCGGAAGCAGGAAGTGCACCGCGTGAGTCAAGGTAACGACGAGAGGTTTAATCCTTAAGGTTAACCAACATGAAGGTGATCGAGGTCGATGAAGGTAACGTAGGTGTCGTATGGATTTCTTTAAATAGCTATAGTCCTCTGGTGACCGTTTCGGTTTCGCGAACGCGGTGTTCGGTTCCAAGTACGTCTGGGGAATGTTGTGCGTTGGACGTAGCACACGTCTGCAGGTACAATATGTGCATATGGGGATTCTGCGTGTAAAATGCATTCTTGCATTTTTTCTATAAACGTGTCACCTTTCGCTGACCGGTCTGAGTCTCGGATCGGCCAGGATTAGTAAAGAGGCGGAGGGAGGGCAGCTTGTAGATTAGGAATGAGACTGTGCCTGTACGAGTGTCGGTGTGCAAGACGCACTCATTCTCGAGAATGAGCGAAAGGAGTTATCTGTGCTATTCCGTCAACGAGTGCACGAGGTCGAGAACCTCTTATCTGTCCGATAGAATTTCTTCCGAGACGATTTCTCCTATTCTCGATAGCGACGTTGGCGGCTCTGTTAAGGAGAGAATCGTTAACCTCCTGCATTATCCAGGGCCGTAGCAACGATCCTCGAGCTCCATTCTGTTGCTGAGGAATTGTGCAATTTGCCTGGCATGGATGGGACCTCGGTGCTGCGTGCCAGCAACTCCTTCTTAAGGTTTCCCTCCTGAGGGGGGGGGGGGGCGTTGCCATGCTTGGAACACTGGTCCCTTCGCATTGCTGCCTTCTACGAGCTGCAGGGGAATCATTGTATGTGCCGATGACCATTGCTCGATTGACCAGTCATTGATCCATTATCAATTCCATAGTATTCTATACGGCTGCACTCGGTATAGAGATGGGTGTGGATCCGTGTATCGTCGGGTGGTTAAGTATTGCGGGGTATTGGTTTGATTTATGTGGACAGAGTACGAGGGTGGCAGGCAGGACTGGTCTGGTCGCAATGTCATCGGCATAATTTCTTTTTGTCTTGAGAAAATTAATATAGAGAGAAAGGTGGACTGTTGGGGGAGCTTGATGTCCGCAGTGGCTACGGCGAGCAAGACGACTACTACAGCGGCTACGGGAGGAGAGACGGCGGTGATTTAGCAACGGGGGATGGATGCTAAGGGGGTCAAAGGGCAGGCGGAGGTAGAGCAGTGAGAGAGAAGACCTGGGTGAGAAAGAGCAGAAGCGAAATAGAAGTGAAGAGAGGTGGCGAGAGTCGAAATCACGGGAGCCCGAGCGGTGCCGACGGTGGCGACGCGGGACGCGGTGGGGCTTGTGGGAAGCAGAAGAGTGGGAGGCCGAAGAGTGCGACGAGGATCGGCGAGAGAGGCCGAGGGAGTCCGAGGGTAGACGAGGAAAGACGAGGAAGGCCGAGAAGAGGCGCGCACCACGGCGCTGCCGCCGCGGCGCTGAACGCAGTGCCATCCGATAGGCAGCACCGCTTGCTCCGGCGGATCCTCGCTCGCTCGCGCGTTTCCTTCCTCCGTGTTTGACCTTATCAGAAAAAAGAAGCGCGCGCGTGCAAACCGGCGCTCGCTCGGCTCGTCGACCCGTCGACAACGTCGACTCGCGTACCGTGCGAAGACGCCCGCCTCCTGCCCTAACCCTGCCGGCGCGTGGTGCTCGAGAGACGGTGCATGTGTCCCCCTCTTCTGGCTATTCTTCTTCTTATTTTTTTCTCGCGTCTCCCTGTTCTCCACCTTATCGTGCTCCTTCCTTCTCTCATATTTCTCTTCCTACTTCTCCTCATTTTTGGCTTCTAAACTACTGCCTGTCGTTATCGTCGCCGTCACCTACGTCGTTACCGTCACAGCCATCGTGTCAGCATCACCATCACTGCCACCGACGCCGACGACGACGACGACGACGACGTTATCGTCATCGTCAGCACCCTCGACCTTCTGATCACTACCGAATCTACTGGAGCAGAGAGCGTCGTACGGCGCGACGCCGAAAGCGACGCGGCCACAGAAAGTGAGTTTTCCCAGCGTGATTCGGGACGCGAGGGATCCCAGCATGGCCGCCGTACCGACGAGTTAGACTCGTTGCTACGGGCCGGTGTCCGTCTCTCTACTCCTAGCGGCGTCTCAGGGCGTCTCTCCGAGTGTCCCCGTGCCTCGCAGACACCGGCTCGCTCCTTCCTTCTCTCTATCCCTTTCTCTAATTCTCTTCATCTCCTACGTAATGTTCTTCCGTACCCGTAGAGTATCCTTTCTAACCTATACTCCCTGCTACCACATTTCTTTCTTTTTTCTGCTTCTCTAATCGGAATCTTGTCTAACCTCTACTCTTCGACTACCTTCGACAATCCTCTCTCAACATTCTTCTTCAACAATCTTTCGTCCAATCATTTTCACTGCGAACGACTTCTCTCTTACTACGTCTCTGCCTCCGATCTCCGTCCTTTACTCGTAGAGTCCCGCACTTTCTATTTCTCGCAACTGTTTCTCTACCGTCGCCCGATCACGCGTTTCATTCGAAAATAGAACGTCAGCATGCGTGCCACGCACATTTTTACCCGTGAAAACGCTGAATTCTCTCTTCTCCTTTAATCTCGTTAAAATCTATTTTTTTTATTTTTTTCTCTCTCTCTCTCTCTCTCTCTCTCTCTCTCTCTCTTTCTTTCTTTCTCTCTTAATCTCAAGTGATCTCTGCCACTCTCTGTGCCACTGGAGCAACACGGGAGTGGAGCAGAGTCTCTTATAGCTCTAGAAAGTGTCATCGTTTACGTGCAACGCGAATACGAGTCTCGCGCCAGGCTGACGAGATACTTACGAATGTTAAATGATACGATACATATATACATAGACAATAACACGAAGCAGCCCTTCTAACCTCTCTGCTCTCGTCAATAAAGTCACGACACGAGACACGAAATTCAACGCTGCCATGGTGGCCACGAGCTGCAGAATACACTTAGGATGAGTATGGTACTGCGAATTCGTGAAGAGGCTTCGCTAAGGGGAGGAGGAGGAGCTACTCTACTTGTAAAAATAGTATTTACACTCTTTCCTTTCTTTGCGCTACTATAATTAGCGGAATACGCGCCTTTCGGTAGTAAACAAATTTTCAAACAGGGTTGCGCGGCCACGAGGAAAACTTTGACGTATTTCGAGATTCGCCGTTACGCGACGTCCTTCGGAAGGATCGACTGAAAAATGCAGAACCTGAAATTCTCATTGGATAAGGTTTATAAGATTAAAAAAAAAAAATACGTGAAATCTGTGTGTCCCTAACGGTAACGTCTGGAGGTAAAGAGGCGATCGTGAAACGCGATAAAAGAAATAGCGGATCGGTCGACGGAGCGTGCCGACACGGGTTTCGCATTACGGTTGGGTTAAGAGGAGGTAAAGTGCGGGGTGTGTTGGAACCGACGGTCCTCATTCTCGTATCTTCTCTCTTTCTCTTGGATCCCTTTACCAACCCATCGCCATAATATAACCTTCCCAACCGGCTTGCGAACGACGCCATCCGCCCGCCACACTACCGAGACACAACAATGTCCGCTGAGAGGTTCTGCCTCCTGCAAAAATAGTGACACCTTGCTTTCTTTTCCTTTCCGACTCTATAGATATATATCTACCAGTCATCTCTCTCCTCCGTTATGTATAGTAAACAGATTTCGAAAGGGTCTTATTTACTTCCTTTTGCGCCTACTACGCCGTCTGCGATTTCTGCGCAACTTCAGGCTGTAGAATATAGAAAATACATAAACAAAAGACAATCGACGTAGCAAAGGGACTCCGTAGGTTCTGCTCTTGGTATCGATTAGAAAATGTAAATTTGATTTTTGATAAAATTCTGCTCTCTCTTCTCGTTGTTGTTACTCTCTTTTTTTGTATTCCGAGTATGTACCTGGATAACCATCTAGTGGGACAAGCGAGCGACTGGCACGAAGAGCAGAAAGAAGGCGAGGATGCATCAAGGCACACGAGTGGTCTCCACTTGGAAATTTGAGTGTACTCCTTCTGTTCTATATATCTTCCTCTCGCGCTCTCTCTCTCTCCCTCTCTCTCTCTCTCTCTCTCTCTCTCTCTTGGCCGCGAATCTCTCTTCCTCTGGAGTTCTTGTCCCGTCGGGACGCGGGGCAACTGGTTTTTACATGACACACAGAGGAGCGTTGTGCGAGCAACTCACGCTACATTGTACGCCGCCACAAAACGTAGTGAGCGAGAGCGCGCAGCCCCGTCCTCAGCGTCGAGGGAACAAAACGACCCGGGTACCCGCGACTATTTTGTAAGGGGGATCGTATTTTAAGAAGTTGTAGGAAGCATGAGTCCGCCGGCCAGATTAAGGCCATACGTCCTGCGCTCGAGAAGTAGACACACGCGCTTCCCTCTGGCTCTGACTATCGTATTCTGGCTGGCCAACTCGCTGGCGCCGCGCTTGCTCTACTAGTCTTCCTGTTACCGCTTTTACTACTGGCTGTTGTTTTTCCTTGTGATCCTGGCTGCTTTTCTTTTTTCTTATATATATCGTTTCTGTTTTTAATATTGGCTGTTCGTCCTGTTCGACCGATAACGTATTGGATCCGTGGATCGATACGCAGGCTTGACGGTGGTCGGTATCTGAAGAAGCATCAACCTTTTACGTTGCAGGAAGTCAGAAGGAGAATATCGAGAGGAGTAGTGGTCCTGAGGAAGGAGGAGAGCCTTGAAGGAGACGTACCACGGACACGGCGGACGAGGAAGAGAACGAGGAGGAGGAGAGGGACTGCTCGAGGAGGATGCAGAAGGAGGCGCGGGGCGCTCGACGTGTCCTGGAGCAAGGAGCGGGGAGTAGCGGGCCACGAGGCCCACGATGATGGCGGAATATTCTCTACTCGGAGTAGCCAGCTTGGGAGTCCAGGCGGTCGCGAGACACCGGGATCCTCGCTACGGCCGATAGATGTAAACCAAGGATTCCCCAGGGATTTTACTCGAACTTATTGCTACCGGGATTGGCACGGGATTCGTACTAGGGTACGAGGTCCATCTCGAGCCGACATCCGGTACTGAAGGAGACGAGTGAGAAGCGAGGAGACACGGAAAGGCACGAGGAGTGTGCCAATAGACATAGAGAGAGAGAGAGAGACAAGACTTGGAAAATATTGAAAGACGCCCTTTCGAAGAGATTCCATCTGTGAGGGCACATTGAGTTCTATCGCTAGGAACATCATCTCCAGAGGCAGCCTCCGGACACCTGGACTGGACGGCCTCGCGAGTTGTCGTGGGAAGCCCGGGGGTTGTGGGGGCCACCACGGGGGCGGGGGTGGGTCAACCCCTGCTTCTCATCATCACACTCCTGAGCCTCTCGCTGCCAACGGTTACGCTATCCCCGGAGGCTGTGAATCCTGCTACGGTACCCGAGGCACCAGGATCAGCGAGTTTCAAGCTGATTCCGGATCGTCGAGTTCTCTGGAGAAGAGGCGCGAGACGTTCCTCAATCGAGGTGAACGGGAGCATCGGCTGGCACCGGGACGCGCCGTCGTCGCTGCCCTTACACGGGACCAGAAGCGGCTTCGATAGGGCTCAAGGATCCGGGTCAGCCCCAGACCCAGAGGATGATTTAAGGAAAACCCAAAGTGTTCACGCGGATCAGGATTTCGTCGGTAAACTGAGTGAGAGAAAGAGCACAGTTTTTGAGCCTGAAAGTTTTCCTGAAGTCCAGGACACCGTCACGGAGCTTGGGTACATCGAGGACGACGTGAACGTGGACGTAGATAGTGCTGCGGGGGTATTAGAACGTGCAGGAAACGGGAACGGGAGTTTGTTCGGTACGGTAGTGAACGAGAGGAGTGGTGAGATCGTGAAAGCGTTGGGTGCTGGTGTCGAGGGGAGTACAGTTGCCGGGCCGATGTCATCGCGGTCGTATCCTGGAGAGCCGGGTGCTGGACGCCCGAGGACACACACGAGGGGTCCGAGCTTAGTCGATCGGGACGAGGACGGTGGTGAGGTCAAGGTCTCTGCTGAGGGTAAGGACGCTACCACGACGCAGTTACCACCACCGACACAAGACACCTCTATGGAAGCACGTGAGTAACCATTTTCGATCAGTCGCCCCCCATCTACCATTCGATAGTCTCCCTCAAATGAATCCCAGATACCAATGTCACAAGTCACACATTGTAGATCCCCCTTGGTTGCTGCGACTACATAAATCTACTTGTACACCAGGACGTCACACTTCTGCCTTCCAACTTCCGCTCCACTGAACTGTACCCGACCTGGTCCTTCGTGAATCCAATATCCTTTGATCGTCAGTTCATAAGGATGTCTCGTCACAGGATCGTGATAGCTCCTAGCTCAATACTTGAATGCGAATACACGTTCGCCTCGTAGCTCAACGGACAAAGTTAGATGAATAGCTCGTGCGAATCCGATGACTCCCAGGACGACCTTTCGCATCGTGCCACGTTAAATTCAGAAGGAATCCAGACCAGGTTCAGGACTGGGATAATAAGTGAGGAAGAGAAAAGGTACCAGGGAAGATAGCGTATATCTATCTTGACTGGTCGGAATGAGAACAAGAATAAGGGTGATGATGATGGTACCCTCAGGATGATGAGGAGGGGCTTGGAGCGGGGTGAAGCCACGCCGAGAAACGTGCGCCTCGTGTTTTCGATTTACACTGGCACAGCCGTCGTACGGCTCGTGACTCTGCGTATGAATCAGTCGGCTATTTTTTTCGCGCGCCCGTCTCTTCCCTCCAACCTATCTCTTCCTCTTCCTACGCTTCGAGGGAGCAACAACAGGGACTAGAAGCATCGTGTGTAATAGCTCCATTCTAACCTAACCTCATTGGCACGTTTCTCCAATCTCGAGCGACTCGCTGTCTCATCTTCTCTTTTATCATCACCCTTGCTTCTTATATTTTGAATTCTCCCGCCTCTCGCTTTGGAGCCTGGTACCATCACGCGAACCCCTATACTACATTCTACGACGATCTATTGTTTCTCCTGGATCGTCACGTTGCATCGTGTCACGGTACCCGTTGCCAACGGGTGACTGCTGTCAGTACCAAGTACCGCGAGAGTTCAGTTCCAAGTGGAATGACTAAATGGGACTGACTAATCATTCGAGCACGCAGAAACGTGGCCCTATTTTCGCCGTTCTTTAAAAGCGACTCTAGGAAATCGTTCGCGTTCGCTATTAGCAGATTGAACTAGTCCTAGGGTACGACGGTGTGATTTATATTTTATTTTGTAAAATCTTAATAATTCGAAAATTACTGGTAGCAGTCGTAGTAACTAAGCAGCATAACCATCGAGGGCGCAGAACGTGGCTGGGGTTGTGTCTGACGTATTTCTCATTTTAATTCTTTTCTTGGTGGTGGAAGGGTGGCAAGATTGAGAGGCGCAGGAGACTCGAGAGAGGAAGCCATGGAGAAACCTATAGGGACGAACAAGGGGGAAAGGTCGAGAAAGCAGAAAAGTATGTAGTACGATTGGTAGGAATGGCAGAGGAGGATGGCTGGAACGTTGGCACGTTGGCAAGAGGTAGAGAGAGAGAGAGATGAAAAAGGGTTAACGTCCTTTGGTTTACTCCTTGGCCATTCTCCCTTCGGTTTCTCTCTTTCTCGCTATCTCTCTCGTTCTCGTACCATAACCCCCCTCCCCCATTCCATCCGTCCGGGGCATTTATTATTCATCGCTCGGAAAATTTATATACATCTTGGCTCCGTCATACTTAACTTTCGATTTACTATTCCAGCGCCCTTCGCTTTTTGCCTACGATGCATGTCTGATGATTTCTATCCTCGCTTCTGACTTTAGGTACGAGGTTTATTCTGTACCTGATTTTTTTGGGCAATTTTATTTTATTTTTTATTTTCATTTTTTTAAAAGTCAAGCGCGACACGCTTGCAGTGTCAGATTGGTAGCGCGACGTACCAGCATCCCTTGGTCCATGAACGCGCCAGAGCGAGAGGGCAGGAAACGTCCCCGGAAAAAAATTGCGATTCGCACGAGCTTCAGATTTACTTGGAGAGCAGAGAAGTATCAAAGCGATAGGGACCGAGAGAAAATGGCGAGAAGTGGGAGATTGCGAAAGGGATGCTAAAGGGTAGGAGGGTGTAGGTCAAGGAGAGCAAGAGGGCCCCTGTTATGGGGGAGAGAAAGGGCTCGGTTGCCATGGTAACTCTAGCACCGTACCGAGTGTGTAGGGTGACTCAAGTTTTTTATGGCCTCGGATGAGGGCTGAGGGGTAGAGACTCTAAAAATCGTTACACAGACCTAGATACCCACCTGGGGGCCCTATCGACCCCCTTTTACATGAGGCTCCTCTTTAGCAGCCCCTTCTTACGAAATGCCACCCCTCATTTACGAGCCTTGGTACCTGGATAGGAAATGCACGAAATTCCAACCCTTCGCTTCCGCACGCGATAAACCGGATGTCGGAATTAGGCCGAGGACTTGCGGAAGATTTGCTCAGCGGACTACCCTTAAAATTCATGGGCATCCCTTTGTTACCACGATTATACTTTGACACACTAAAGAACCTGTTTCTGTAACATGTTTTTCTTTTTTTTTCTGTTACCAAACATCCGGCATTCTTTATTCGATTCTGTTATTTCGGGGGTGAATTTTTTGTAGGTGCTTGCGAGTTGCCTGTCAGGATTGGCGAGATTGTCCACTACTTTTGTCAAACCATTCCCCTCGCTCTCTCTGGCTCAGCAGTAGGGTAAATACTACTTGTAGCCCTTCCTTAGCCTCACTAACCCTCCCCACCCTATCGTAGGCTCAAGGGGCTAGAAACAAGTTGGAAGTGGAGTTACGGCAGAGGACGAGACCAGGATTTGGAATTGCGTTGCGCCGATGGCGAACGAAACGCATCGGGGGGTTGGTCGGTGAAGCGACAACAGCAGAAACGACAGAAGCAGCAAAAGCAGTGACAGGGACGTGCACAGGGACAGGAAGTGGAGGGTGCTTGGCATCGGTCGCAGGGCAGATTGCACCAGCTGAGGGGTAGTCAGCACCCTCCGGCAACGAGGGACGTCCATCCTCCGTTACCATAAAGTATTGACTGACTGTGGTGCAGAAACACCTATGCAGTTCAGCAACGCAGGGCTCCGTATAGAAGTACAACCATGGACTCCATTTTCTATTTGCCACCCCCCAAGAGCCATGGGAATAATGCGACTTCCGGTGCCGTAAAAATACCTTTCAACCTTTTAAATCCACCCCTAGCAGGGTGAGTCTTTCCCCTACATTCTTCAAGAATGGCTCGATGATTCCAACCACCAATACAATCCCCTGTCTTTCTTTACTCGTTATACCAGTGCACCCCCCCCCCCCTCCGACCGCCCCTGGACCCGCTACCGGATGTTCAATACAGAATTTACCAGTGTAAAAGAAATCTGTGTCAACAACAAAGACGCAACGATATTCCGATGAGGTGGCACCCTGAGCCAAGGGAGATCATTCCAGACCATTTAATTCATCGTCGCGTACACAGCTACAGCCTATATCCGCTTTTGCTTTTGTAAAGCCACCCTTAGCCTGCGGCGCCATCTTCTTTAGTCCCAATGATTCGCCGGGAGGGACCGAACTGACAGAGATTCGCAGATATAGTCAGTCTCGGAGCTAGGGTCAGTCCTTTAGAGAAGTGACTTGGGGGTTGAAAGAGAACAAAAAAAGATAAGGGACGGGCATCGGAGCAGGTAATGAAAAGGGACAGACAGCAGTAGGTATATGTATACGTATAGGTAGACAGAAGGGGTAGGTAAAATGGTGCCAAGTGCAGAGAACTGGAGCATCGACCAGCCGTTACTACCCTCTCGCTGCCACCCCTTGTCACTCCTCATTTCCCGGTTCGCTCGATACTCGTGCCATTTCCCCCAAATCCAACAAATCTACTCCCTAGGCCGAATTCGACCCGTAACCCTAATGGAAGCCGACCCAGACTAACCAAGCCAAAAAGACCCTTTCGTTATAATGTCCTTGCGGAAAATCTATAGTCACTCCCTGTTAACGGCTGTCTGCCGTCAGCCAGCGTAACTTATTCAAAGTAACCTTTGAACTGAAAATCCTATATGCCGTGTACTCTTCTTAGGAGTTCCTCGAAATATGCCCGGAGTCGTAGGAAAACGCGTAACAGAGCGATCGAGTTGGTATGGCTGGCAGAAAGAGAGAGAGAGAGAGAGAGAGAGAGAGAGAGAGAGAGAGAGAGAGACCTTTGCGTCATCGAGTCGTAAAGAACGAATGCAGCCTGCTCGCTCGGCAGACTAAACAAAAATAAACCCTGCCGTCCCTCTTGCCTTCCCTTCCTCCTTCCTATTCCTCCTGTTCTCCTCGTATCCTCGCGACTCACGATTCCCTTAGCCAACCCACCGGCAATGACATAAGTATATTTCCAGTGCTAAGAAATACGGGTTCGCCAAATTACGAAGAGGTTAACCGAGACGATTATGCTTTACGTGCATTAGCTATTCACTGACTTTTTGGGCCTTTAAGCTTCCTGCACCCGGTGACTTTCTTGCATTTTGTGCTTCGTGACTTTCACAACTTTTCTTTTTCATTCCAGTGAATTTACAAATTTCTTAATATTCACAGGAACAGGCTCTGCTTTCTGTGGATCAGCATGCTACGGTTTACCTATTATACTTATATACACATACTGTTGAATGTCTAGCCTACGTCTAGCCGAGATCCTTGAATGAACGTCTATTTTTAAATAGTGCACGGATAAACAAGAGGTGCTTTACCAAGATGGAATTCGAGTTGGCCGGTTGAGTCGTACGATAATAACTTCGTATCTTAGAAATCCATAAAAATTTATATATTTTCCCTCGTTTCAAAATACACCTGGATTTTCCTCCTGCGGAATCTATAATCCGTTATCAAAAAGAAGACGACTTTAACAAAGTGTCACAATAAATTTCAAGAATTTCGATAACGAAAATTTCGTACTAATTTATTAAAAAAAAAAAAATCAAATTTGCCCAATCACATTAAAAACGCATCACTGAAAAGCTCGAGATGAAAATTACTTTCAAATTTGTCCAACCTTTCAACGTGGCCAATTTAAGCTCGTTTACCTTGTTCCCGAAAATATTTCTCGATCCGTGAGACTTAGCGAGACTTGAAATAAAAAACAGTCCAACGTCAGTCCAGACTTTACAGTCTCGAATAACCAGCAGGAAAGGAAATGGCTGAAAACTGCCTTTACCACGACGTATGCTAAGTCTTTACGATCTCGAGGCCATTTTATAAATCGCCATTATCCTAGACAGCCTCGGTTTACCTATGGTCGCAGTATGCACTCTTAATTATTAATGCGCGTGACTGTCTATCTCTATGCTGGCTGCTCGTCCAGCAGCAGACTCTCGTTTGGTCTCGTATCGCCGTATGCGCCATCTTTGTTCTCGCAAGAAAATATCCTCGATGCCTAATGAAGCCAGTCGATAGATCTCGCAGAAACGATAATTCTCAAAGACACTGATTACTTCCCTTCGAGAGTCAGGCAACTTCAGGATCTCTAGCCTCAACGACAATATTTTATGTAGACACAGCGTTCACTAGCCACAAGCATATAGCAGACCTTGAGCCACTATTACTGAGCTGTTTATCTCGTGATGTAATCGCACACCCAACCTATCCCGACGTAGCGCACAGAGTGCAGCTAGAGACTGCAACGTAATAAATAATAACCTCGCTGTTCGCACTCGTGAAATTACACAAGAATTTTACGACTCTCTGAACATTGGCGTACCATCGATTAGCCAGTCAGTAATTACTGTTAATTTTCCAAGTGAAAAGAAAATTTTTTTTACAAAAAAAAGCCACTCGACAAACTCAATACGCGTGCTTTCGTTGTCATCAGTTAATACACGTCTGACCCATTTCCAACGATAAGGCCCACCCTCACCCTGGCACAATATAATCCTCGTTATTGAGAATCTTGACATGCTCACATTTTCAAAACTCTCACCGGGTACACGGTTAACCAGAAAAACGGGCCCATATTACCAGCAATGTTTTGGGCCCGCTCACCATTCATGAATACATCGTTATTTATGAAGCATTTAGAATTGAATGCCTCACGGGCGCGAACCCAGGGCCGGACTCTGGCTCTTGCCTCGTGCACCGTAGGATACGTACGTCTTGAACCTCTCCAACGGAGACAGTCTTAGGGAGTGGTGAGTATTAGAGAGAGAAAGAGCTGAAAGGAGGGGGCGGGTGGGGTGGAAGGAGAGTCGTGCCGAACGTAATGTAATGCAATTGGCCTTGCGAGGTGAACGTACTCGCAATTCGACGTTTATTGTTCGGATAATGCTACGAGGAGACTATAGACCCAGGACTTGGATGGTAGCTGCGTCTGGTACGGAATGACGTTTGCTTATCGTACAGGTGGGGAAGAAGTCACTGGTATCGATTGGAAAGGTAGAGCAAACTCGGGGCCTGGTACTGGGCAGAGCATAAGAGGTAAATTATTTTAAGTGTAAATCACACCAAGAAGCTGGGCCTGATAGGATGGGTCAGTACTGAGCCCGCATTGGAATCTTATCCGAAGTGTGTTTATTGCTCGTCCGCCGTGGCAGGTTCGTTGCCCTGAGCATTGTTGTCGTTCTCTGAACCACGCGCCGGCATATTCGTGTTGTCCACTGACCGAAAGGTTATTAGAAGTCAATGACACACTTTAAAAGTTCCTCGGTAACGGCCACGGGCACGATGATACGTACGCCCGCCATTTTCGGCGGGTGAGGCCGACGTGTATTTGCATTACAAGGCTGTAATCGCATGCGCGTCCGACCCACCGATCAGACCCAGGTCAACGTGACTGTCGATCGTCGTCAGTCGAGAAGCTGGTCTAGCAGGAAAAATCATTGGACTACTTAAGTTTAGGCGGACCTATCGATTACCTGATTGTGCTCTGCACCTTCTGCCAGTTGGCCATGCCAATAATTATGATGATTAGATACGGGGCCACTGACGTATCGAGCGTTCAAATACGCCGAGCCGGTAGACGGTTCCTGTGTGAATTGGATGGCGACGTCTGGTCGTCGTAGCAGCAGCTGAGCCCGAGAAGAGAGACACGTAGCTTTTTATCGAGGCTTCCCCGATGGCTGCTGCTCGAATTAATATGACAATGCCCAGCGCTCAGCTTTTACCAGTACGGTCACCCGTGCGTTCCGTCGTTTTACCAGCGTCCTCCCTTGGCGACTTACTCTGTCATTGTTGTTTGTTAGCACGCAGAACGTCGTACAGCGATACATCCGTAATCCGAATCGGGCGTAGCGACGTTAAATATTTTCATACCGACCGATCGTCAGCTGTGAACCAGTCCTAAGGTCCCTCGTGCTATCTAACTCCTGTACGTTATCGCTCTTTGTTCCTAACGCGTCGCGCGTCACTGCGGCCATACTTGAGTCTCTCTGCTGCTCGTATCGGTCGAATTAGAATTAAATGGAGGCTCGATAAATACAATGGTCGTCCTTAAGGATACCAACGGTGCGTGTCTGTACGAGCGAAGGTGTACAGTGTAGGTGATGACAGAAGACCTTACATTGCGCAATACCCTGAGACCCAGATAGCCCATGTAATAGGTGTCTGGTGGGCGCTATTCTATTTCTCTCTCTCTCTCTCTCTCACACACACATACACACACGCGCGCGCGCGCGCAAACACACACACTAGTGTCGACTTGCAGATGCGCGCAGAGGGCACGGTTTCGTTTCTAATGAGAAGCCGGTGCCTGCGTCAGAGAGAGGGATAGAGAGAGAGAGAGAGAGAGAGAGAGAGAGAGAGAGTCAAGTGGCAGAGAGGTGGGCCTCCCCAAAGCGAAAGACTAGACACTTGACAGACTCGGTCTTTGCACAATAGTAGGAAGCGCTAAAAATAATCGGGCTGTGCGACGTTCTGGCCTTGGCCAGCGAACTGCCACGCCAACCTGATGGTACCCCTATGCTATTGTAACGGGCACAAACTGACTCTCACCTCTCTGTTCCACGCACGTTTCAAAATTCTACTTTTCCTTCCTCCTCGCTCTCCTTTCCATCACGGTGCATCCATCCCTTACTAACTCTCGCAAGGACGAATTTTTCGACTATACTGTACCGCGATCCCACGCGTCCTTTTCTTGTATATACCATACTATACACAAATGAATCCACTAAGTTATTTTTGGGCAGACAATTTTATTGCATCCTTTTTACATTAGAAAAAAATCCTCGCTAATTTCATTTCTTTTTCACTCTTACGTGTTACTCGTCAATGAATCCAAGGGCTAATTGGAGAACAAGCGATCCGGTCAAGGAGCCTCGACGCTGTGGATAAAAGAGTTTGAGGCCGTCGTGACGGCCTGCGACGTCTCGGTTTAACGTCTTCGTATCTACCCTCTCCCCTTCTGTCACAGTCCTCCCCTTCCCTCTCACCAAGACTTAGCTTGGACAATCATTCACTTCTCTCTCTCTCATTCCTTCAAGACGGTGAAAGCCATCTACGTGCCTCCGGACTAACCTCATTTGCATACGAAGGACGATTTTTTGTCCTCTAGCGCAATCCACTAGGTAGACTTTGCTTGGACGATACTCACAATGCAGTTAAGTCGTCGCGGACAAAAGACTGCCGGGCGTTCGTAACTCACGCGGATTGGACATACGCGTTACGCAATGGTACGAATCCACGTGACGTCCTTCGGTCACGAAGAATTCTGCGGCAAAAAGTCCATTTGATTATTAACGGCGCGTGTAGTATCTGCCTGAGAGGGATCAAGGATCCATTTGGTTATGAAATTGTATGATTTACGTGTGTGCTTTTTTTTCTCCTTTCTCTCTCTCTCTCTCTCTCTCCTCTCCACCGTTAACGCATCATCGTTCTTGGTATTGAATAAGGCAATTTCTACCATCCCGTTATTATTAGCCGAATGTTTATTTCTCACTCCGCACCGTTCGTCCGCTTATGCAATTTCTTTGAGCAGGCAAATTTTTTTCAAAAGCTTCACCGTACCAACTCGCGTCAAGCCTGACTCAGTATAGTCGTATGCTAGACATAATAAGCATAGCGGCAGTGTAATGGCGTTACACTGCCACGCTGCTGTTCCCATCTAGGTCACAGGACAAAGAGCACGCTGTATTGCGTGGCTAGAAGCAGCTAGACCGGACTCTAAGCTACAGTACACGTATACCGGAGCGCAAGAGACACGGGATGTCGTAGGAGCTGAATTCGAGGTTAGGATCCTTGTATTACGGCATGGAAATAGCAAACGCGCAAGATCGGCTTAAACCAAGTCGAGCGAATCCTCTTTGTTGTCGCAGACCCAATGTCTAATTATCAGCTGTGTTTATTCTTTTCATTTTCCCACTCTGATTATATATTTTCAATATTATTCGATAAACTCGATACTCTCGACGCGCTTCCACGTCGTTGTCTCTCTTTCTCTCTCTCTCTCGTTCGTATATCGGAAAAGTGGAAAAACTTATTCGAATATCGACGGAGCTTTCCACGCCAATGTACAGTTAGACACGTGTTTGACCCGAGCAAAGCCGACGTCTCTCAGGCTCACAAGGGCCGAGTAGGGATGCTGGATACTGAACGCTGGATGGCCCTGGACCCGTCTACCGAGACGGTAGGGGGGAAGGAGGGAGGGAGAGAGGGAGTTTGACGGCAAAATACAAACCGGATTTCAGTTTAGATTTTCATTGGAACGACACGGCAGCACTTATGCCAGCCGATAAAAGGAACCTTGGTGATTTCAAATTAGCTGATAACCACCAGACGCCATTACTACGTGACACTGCGTCGCTGTGTGATTACGTGATTACGTGCTATCTAACCTTTTCCATACTTCTTCCACCTAACCCATCTACGAGCTCTGCTACTTCTACGCGTTCGCGTTTAATAATACGAAGGAACGACTTGACTTTTTTTTTTTTTTTTAATGAAAAACATTGCGACGAGTACACGTTTCAAAATGGCGTCTATTTTACTTTCTTATCGCTTCGTAAAGACTCTTTCACGAGCCGCCTATAGTTTCTTATGCCGATGTCTGCTTTTTTGTCACTGTTTTTTTTTTCGTTTTTTTTTTTTTAATACTCTTCGCATATCTCACTGTGGAGATTTCGGAATACACTTCGCGTGGGTCACTACTGTACCAATGCACATGCTTCCACATGTGAATGTGATACGTGTGGATGGCTCTGTGCGTATATTCTGCACTGCTACGTCACGCTGCCGGTTATGGCCAATAACGCTCAACGAGCTATCTATTATGAGTAGTTTACGTAATTGGAGGGTGCAGGGGTGTGACGTGGACCTGCATGCGTTATCTCGCGGTATCTTCAATGTAACTGAACCACCTGAGAGCTTCGATGCTTGAGTCCCTAAAAGCATAAAATCTCAGTTGACTTTTATTAGAACGTTAAAAAAAAGATCATTCTTATCTTAATTCATCGATTACCCTTAATTTATAGTCCGTCACTCGATCGTGGCGGCGATAGTTCGGGTAGTCAACAAATCGAGTAATCGATTGATACGTAGCAAGTATGTCACGCATGTTGACATCGAAGTGGAAGGGAGCGTCGGAGGCAATTTTTAATAAGAAAGTAAACGAAGGGATGAATATCGAGGGAAGAGGAAGATGAGACAAAATTTCCACACAATAGTCACGTAGGTATTTCGTCCTTGCAAATTTACTCTATTAAAATCGTGCACGATATTGGTTAAACGAAAAAGTCTCGTGTGTGGTCCTCACGTGATTAGTGACATCCCTTTACGAAACATTTCACCCAACTGACCACCTTCTAGGTACCACTAGGTCTGCCACTGTTAAAAAAAGAAATCCCTATACCATCACCGATGTCCTTGGCTACTTTTATACCCAGTATACCTTATGATGGTACCCGGGCGGATCCTGTTTCTTTACCTGCGGAACGTGAGTCCCGCCTTATTCTTTGAATTCGCTTGAAATTCATGGAGCATCCCTTTTTTTCATATTATCAGAAAACGGTAACTTTAAAAAAAAATCCGACTACCCCCCCCCCCCCCCCTCCCAGAAATGGATCCCCCAGTACTATTTTACGTTTTTCATCCATTCTACTGAACGTAAATTTTTTTTTCAAAATTCACTAAACTGATCCCATTGGCCGACAAGCACCCACTGCCTCTGTACAAGATTGTATACAAGTATACGCAACTAGGTAAAACAAGCAGGCAGCGGGCTTAAGTGCAAGCGTATGTAAGGGAGTCGGTTGCAGCAGAGGGGGCCTGGGGTTTGGGGCCCGTCGCGTGTTTTTGCCCCCCGTCTGGCCCCCACCGTGGCTCATCGTTTTTTGTCTGGTGCACTGCATGCGCTGCACTGCCGCCATAGCCCCTTCGTCGTCCTGTACGCGACCATGCACGTGCACACGGATACGTCACACGCACGTGGACACTGCGAGTGTCTTAGTTCACTAATACATTCACCCGGTGCATCCAACTCCGTACACGTCGCTCTTCGTAGCTGCTACTTTCCCCCTGCCCTTCGCCGCTGACCTCCCCGCCAACCCCCTCGGCCCTTTCTCTCTCACAACCCGAAGAAGTGCATCGGTGCACCAGGTACCTACTCCCAGCACCTGCCAATCTGGATAGCTCCGACCGGAGGATGATGCCATCCTTGTACTCCGACGTTAAAACCAAGAGACAGTCCTTGAATGATCTTCGTGGACTGCTTTGTTGAACGTGTGATAATCAATGGTTTTACGTGATTACCAAAGACACTGTGGATCGTTGGAGCGAAAACATCATCCATAATGATAATCTCTGTTGACACTTGGTATATGCTCGAAATGTTCGATGGGTTCAAAGTATAGGAGCGCGCGCGCGTACTTGAGGAAGAATGGAAAATTTGTTGATGATGTCAAGAACCTTCGGGAGCCGTCAGGTAGACGCGGTAACGTTGGCAGCAAACGGTCTAAATGTCAAGTCAAATATTGACGTGAAAACTATTTGACCCGTTGCTCATCGTACCGATTTAACTGACTTTGGTAGATAAGACAGTGGAGAGCGAGGGAAAATCGGCGAGAATGAAAAAGGGGCCGAGGGAGCGCGGACGAGGCTTCGTACAGTCGTTGAACGCACCGGGTTTTGCCAGGGTGTCCTGGCTTAATTATCGTATACGGAGAACGTGGGACCTGCGGAAAGTTTAGGAAAAATTTATCGCCGACCCTACCGGACTGTTATTTAGAATTTCACATGGCTATTTCAATGTACGCAAGCCTCGACTATTGCCATTTATATTTAACGAGGATTCACCGTATCTCGTACAGCTCATAGCACAGAGTTCCTCCTAGGATGAGTCTTGCGTTATGAATCAGACCGTGACGTGAGCTTCGATAAGATACTGTTCTTTTTTTTTGGAAATTTTTTCATGTCCTTGACACGTGTAAGGGGGTCTGACGTTTGGTTGCGAATGATGCAAATTTCATGGGAATTCCTTTTTTTTTGGTGACTGTTGACAGTGAGCGCAAGTGGGTACATAGTGTCAGTGGTGCTCGTCCTGGCCGTCGGAGCGCTGGTGGGCGTTCTGGCCACGGTCTCGCATCATCTTCATCATCGTCGGTTACCCCACGGCCCCACCGCCGCCTCCTCCTCGATTTTACATCATCACCACCACCATCATCATCATCATCATCATCATCGTCATCACAATCGGGAGGAACCCCCACCTTCGCACCAGCATCATCTCCTTCTGCAAAATCACCAGCGTCATCCTTCCACGCCGGTGAGTTCTCGTTTCCTGATTTAATTTGCTGATAAATTACCTTTTATTGGTAAATTACTTTCTCTTGGATTATACTGCCAGCACCGGGACAATCATTCGTATGGGAGTTTACTTGAATCTTAAAAGAAAAAACGTGGTTATATTTCTTTATATTAAATAATCATAACGAAGCCGCGATTACGGTACGACCTTCTCTAGAGTTACGCAATGTCGTAACGGAAACATGTATTATGGGGGAGAGGGCCAGGGAAGGGGGGACGACGACTATCAAGGGGGAAGAGAAAAAAAGAAATATCTAATCTCGCACGACCGTTCAGCAGAGTCTGTCTAACCTATATTTTTGTTCAACCGGAAGTTTAACGGTACCACGCCCTTTCCGCTGTCTGTATGAAAATACCCGAAAAATTGTATTCCCAATTATCTTTCTTACTAAAGTCATCGGACCGTGCGAATGCATCGAGATAAATGTAATGAAGGAAAAGAAAAAAAAAAAGAAGAAAAAATTTCGAAAAATTGAAAATTTTCAAAATTTATTTTTCCTGGTGCATCGACGCCTATTTATACTCACCAGATTGACAACTGCTACGCCATTATTTCCTGCGAATAAACTCGTCACTTTGGATTAATAATTAGCAGTCATCGGCCGCGTACATTAATTCGCACATAAATAAGTATACGCGGCTCGCATTATCGCCGGTAATCCTGAACCTTTGCCCTTCCACGTGTCATTGTCGTCGATACAGTGTACGATAGTACGCAGAGTAAAGACGTGCTTCTGTCTCTGTCCGTACTCACTGGTTGTCTTGGATTTTCATAAGGACGACGTAGGACTTGCTAATTTTTTTTATTGGCTCAACGTCCTGTGGTACTGATATTGTAATATTCATAATTCCACGTAAGAATCACCAGGCGCAGATGCTGGATGTTGACCAACGTTGTATCGCGCTAAGCGCAAAGAGAAGCAATGACCTGATTTGAAATTTATTACCTTTGGGCGGTATCCAACTACGGCGCATTGGCGCGACTGCCAAATCCTCCAATGAGTATATCGTGGCCAAGACATACCCGAGAAGCAGCGATGCCACCCCAACGCTATCGCCGACTCTATGAATACAGCTGCTATCGCACCGTTGCTGCCTTTGTGCAATGAGCAGCTAACTTCACTGCATATCAACTAGGCTCCTAGAAAAGTCGTTGTCTTTGTGTACGGTATTAAAGAAAAAAATCAATTTTACACAAGTAGCATAAATAGGCTGAGCACTCGGCCTGGGTAATAAGTTATAGGTAAGGGAGGTTAAGTTGGTATTAACACAGTTCACGTCACAAGCCCTATATAGTTTTATATTGTGAAGTTTTTTTTTCAGTCGTTATTGAAATACATTTTTTTAACACGTGCAGAGACGCCTTTTTCTTCCATGAAATTCTCTATTGTATCGTATCTTATTCTAACACGGAATTTTCTTACGGTATCGACTGTCGTGCGAATACGGTTCTCAGGCGTCCTTTAGGAATCCTTGATAAATCTTTAAGGCGACACGCCAATGCGGTGCGCACGTGGTGCTGTGTGTAGATGCTGACGTCACCGCCGGCGTATACCTAACTCCCTATAAATGTAGGTAAGACGCGTGGTGACCGAGGACGACTTTGAGTAGTCTTTAGGGCCCAGGGGGAGCGTCTTCTGTAGATAAGGGAGAAATTTGTAAACAAGTTGGTTATACCGAGGCGCGTGTGGCCATTTCTTTAAAGATTGTCAAGGAATTGAGATTATGCTTGGAACCGAGCGAATAAGGTCATCCGGTGAGTCAGCGAGTCATTGATAACGATAGAATTTTTACTGTCGTCAGCGACTGATTTACATGCGATTTTCATTTTAATCGCTTGATAGAAATTCTCGAAAAAAAAAAAAAAATTGTCTTGGATACACATCGCACGATACAGTTTGTAGTTTGGTCGCTGCTGTTGGTTCTACCGTTGCCCGCCAGAGGGTAAAAGAGAACGAGCGACAGAGTCACCCTTTTATTATAGGTCTCGAGTGGTTCGATTTATATAAAATCACCCTCGAGCTCGTTCCTCGTGCGCTTCTAAACTCACCCCTTCTAAGGACGGGCGCAGGACTCTCGTTTCTGCCGTTCCGACACAACGGAACGACGCGAGCGTCAGCGAACGGTGGGATCGGGAGTTTTTGATGGCGCAGGGGGGGGTGCGTAACAGCCTGGCGGGGATATAAGGCCGAAAGAGCGAGCGAAAGGCGCTGTCTGGGTCGTCCTTAAAGTGGATACGTCAGACGGGCACCCTCGAAAAAGGGGTTGCTCGTCGCTTTTACTTTTACTACCCTAAACGGCTATGTTTGTCAGTCTCGGAGGCTTCGATCTATCTCCTGGGGGATACTTCCCTTTCTCTGCCGCCACCTCCCCCTCCGCCCCTCTTCACCGACTTCCTCAGCTACCACGTTAAATATAATCGCGTCGTTCGGGTATTAAAAAAAATATTCGGCGCCCTTGGGGTTTAAAATATTTTTTTGACAAACAAATTTTACGTTTTAATTTACAATAACCCCGTACGCTATGTGTCCCGTACGCGGGGTTGCTGACGAAATTGAAATCAATGTAATTTTGATCCCTTCGTATTTCTATCGCACGAACACACGTATTTCTCGTTTACCTATGATTGGCGGGGGGGCGGGGGGGGGGAGTATAGTTCTGAATTGTTCGAGGGGACAGATAAAATATAGAAACGCGCGATGGGTAAATTACTACGGGAACTTTACGAGCCCCTGGGATTACGTGCTGCGGTGTAGGTACTTGAAGGGAAACATACCGTGAGGGTTGAAGGGCAAAGGAGCCGGGGGGGTCGATTACCGTGGTATAGAGCTGCGTAAGGGGTATAGGGGATGAAAGAGTGGTACCACGTGGGAAAGCCGTAGGCGCGGGGTAGTGCGAGGGGGGAGGAAGGGGAGAGGGTAGGATATCGACTTACCAGTTTCCCTTTCGGGTTTCTCGCCCACGCGCCAGACTGACCCTGACCCCCGGTGACTCTGTCACCCCCTCCCCACGCACGAGGAGTCCACCCCATTTAAACCATTCGCCATTCGAACCTTCCTATCTGTTCGTAACCCAACTACTTAAGCATTCCTTTTGCCCCCCCCCCCCCACCCTTATCACCGTAAGTCATCTAATCATCCCTGGCTGGAACCAATTTTTCTCTCGCAGCAACGACGACCCCCTTTCGTCGGGGGATTAAAATACTCTTTTGTATAAAGAGCGTAAGAGGGAAAGTACCTTGAATACAGAACGAAAGGCGTTGATCCTAGTTTAGAGTAAATTTCAACCCTTAATATGAGGCAGAATCTCTTTTTCATAGTTAGCTCGACCTAACCTTAAATTTCCATCGATGTCAAGTTCGTCGGGGCGTCGCGTGACACACTTGAGGGTAACTTGTGAATTTCACGACTTTTCATTTACGACGATTTTTTTGGCTCTAGGAAGAATTATTTTATGTGCCTCCGCACACCCTTAGTACGAGTCTCGTGCAAAAGGTACATAACCATGACTAAGGGATGTGGAGCGCCCGGGTTGAAAATAATAGGCGGACTAAATAAAAAATATTGCCCCTTGCGGAACTGCCGGGACACCCCATACGTGAAGGGGTCGTAGGGTGGTGGTGGTGGTGAGAATCCATGTGGCCCAGATACGCGACCGAGGGGTCACGTGCGGATCGCGGGCGCTGCCTACGGCTCGTCCTATACCCTCCTTTCTCGACAACCCTCGACCTCGCCGTGACGTAACGCATTGGCGTGTTTCCACCAGACAGACTACCCTCCCTCCCTCCACCAGGTAGACATACCTAGACACTCGTGTATTCCTCAGGCGAACGAATAAAGTTTTGAATTTTTTATCAGTCGCAAAATAGTACGTACATATACTTACCCTTGTTACACTATGTTCACGTACATAGATATACTCCAGTTATGTAATCTTAGGGTCCACGCAACTTCCGCGTCTTCTTTATCACCCTCTTCAATTCGTCGTGTACACAATTTTTTTTTAGATTCGTTACGAAGACCTTCTGACCACGTCTGTAACGGCTGTTAACCAGTATTATTATAGTTCACAGAGACATAAGCCCGACTTTACTCGGCAGAGCAACAAATCTCTGCCGGAACTCGGCCAGACGCGTTTGCCGTTCGTGACGTCACGTCCGCCGGCTCGTGGCTTTACGGTTACGATAAATTATTAATACCGAGCGTTACGTTTCTCGACCCAATCACTGACTTTCCTCGAATACGACACTCGTCTCGGATCGCAGAATGGACCAATCAGAGATCTCAGACGCAACTTTTCTCGAGATTCATCCTTAAAATTTTAATGACAATTCGATATTATTAATTTTATTATTTTTTTTATGTCACCCGATATCGTATATCACGACGTTTCGCGGTGTTCTGTTTTATCGACAGGACAGTGCCGAAAACCGTTGTACAGTCTCTGGATAAAAATACGTAATTGGACGTTAGCGTCGTTGAGTCATATTTAAAGTCAACGATAGACACGAGGTTTGGCCCTCGTATTCTGGGTTGACGTACTTATTTCGAATTTTACGAGCGTAGAAGCGGCGAAAGCCAGACTGACGTCGCAATATCCTCGTACACAAGAGTTTCGACGATCCTCCAGAACTCCTCTCTGGGTCTTGGCCTTTGACGTTGGCACTGTACGATCCTGGTGCACGTGCACTGGATTTTTAGCCGAGTATATCCTGTCGCGAAGCGTCTTCCTCCACGATTCGAGTAAGGCAGCGAGAGACGAGCGGTGGGGGATTCTGGGTAATCAGCGCCACGTGATCAATTGGATTGCGCCGACTGTATAGTCACTCCGAGCAAAGCATTAAATTATAGAAATATACGTAAGCCGCTGCTCGTTGAGTACCAATGAAAATGGTCTTGAGGTTTTGACCTCGACCTAGTACCCATAGAAGGCCTCACGGCTCGAAAGCCCCATCATCAGGTAGCCTCGACCTCACTGCTGCAGGTTCTGTGTCGCTGCCCCGGAGCATTCGGTAAACAGGATCGTTAGCTGACCAGAAGTGTATCCGTGGAAGTTTTCTTGAGGAATCGCCTTTACAATCACGCAAGGACGTCGTGACGTCCTCGTTACCATCCTCTAGATTAATTGTACTTGTTATTTACAAACGTCCCGATGAGCTTACTTAGCTCGAGTCATTTGGTAGGGCAAGTCGAGAGTCTTTCGTATTAATAATTGTGACTACGTATTATCGTCTTTCACGATTCGGATGATTCTCAAATGTCATTAAATTCCCGCGATGCGTCTGCCTCAAGGCGCACCGATAACGACGATAAAAGAGGTCGTCCGTGTCTGTGGGGAAGGTTACGCAATTTAAGAAGACATTGATTTCACGTACCCTGGGATTAATACTCGTTACGGTTCGTTTTTTCTATTCGCCCCAGGATAGCCATCGCTCCTGCAACCTCAACTAAAAAGGAGATCCCAAAACTCCTTTTCTCCACTTTCATGAGAATAAAGGTCAAACCGTCCAGATAGGGTATACCGTGTAAAAGAGACGGAGAGGTCGGTGCCGTCGAATGAGTGGAAGCGAAATAAAACGAATGAGGATTCGCGATAGGCTTGTGGTACATGTGTACATACGTCTGGCCTAGATTGTCATAGGATGGCAGTCGAAGAGAGCCGGAGCGACTGGTTTCCTCGGTCATTTTTTTATTTACGCGTTATCAGCATGTACGACGTCTACACAGTTGGATACACAAGCACGATTTAGACTCGTGACTCCAAAGATACATGGAAATTCGTTTAAAGGCTTTAGTAGCAATCATCCTTGGGTAGACACAGTCGGCCATTTTTTTCCCTCGCGATCTCCCTTCTTCTCGTGCAACGACGGTGGCGCCCACGGAGAGAGACGGAGGTAGGGAAAAAACGGCCGACGACGTCACGGGCAACGTATACGGAACTCCACCGCGCTATATAACGCCTAGACTCCCCGTCCGTATAGTCTACGTCGACTTTGTTCACGACGCCCATTAAATGCGACCAGCGTCTCGTAATCATCCTGCAGTCCCGAAGGCGAAGATCGGGCGACGCGAGCGTCGCTTAACGAATGCGCTCTTATGCATCGCTTCTCCGCTTCTTTTTCATGCATCTATACGTGGTCGCTACGTGCGTCGTCACACTGTAGGCCGATCCGGCCGAACTTACCGGTATACGTACAAATAGCGAAGACCCTAACCCAGTATACTTTGGCATAGACCTCATGCTCTCTGCCGCTCACTTATTTCCCCGAGACTGAATTATCGGGGATCTCCTAATTTGTATCCCCCCCTCCCCACTTCATTTACAAAATCACGTCACTCCAGACAATCCTCCTTCAGTATCACGCCCACTCGACAGATAAATCATTGTCATCGTCATTGCTATCGTGCCTCCTGCTGGCTTATCGGGATCCAAAAGAAAAACACGTGCGGACAGACTGGATTTTGGAGTAAGAAAATTTTTTTCTTTTCTTCCCGCCCCACCCCCGCCCTAGTTGATTCGATCGAGGGGAAGGTAAAAAAATGAAAATTTGTCAATACCCCCCCCCCCCCCCGCCGCCGCCGCCGCCCCCCGACGACACGTCAAATTTCATCGAAAACGAAGCGCATCAGACTTGACTTGTTGTGCTTAATGAGTCAAGCGATGACTATTTGCCGCGAGTGCCAGACAGTGGCCAGACGTCTCTTAGCATTTTGTACTCCCCGGCCCCGTGACCATCCGCGCGTCCCCTTTGCCTCTTTACCTCATTGCCACCCCCGCCCCCGCCCTCTTCTCCTCCTCCTCCTCCCGCCACCTCACGCCGTAAACTCAGCATCTTATTCGTCAGCGTGACTCGGCTGGCTTATTGGACAACTTTTAATAATCGCGCCACCATGACGCCCTGCACTTCCTGCGACGGTTTTCTATTGCCGATTTTATCGTTCGTGAGTCCTTGCGTCGCGACGCGAATGTTCAATGGTGGGAGGCTGGAGGAGTAGGGAGGGGAGCTACGTGCTTCGTATGCGAGACGATGCCACTTATTATCAACTAAGTAATTGAGTAAATGTACGGGGAGGTGTTAAACACGCCAGGGAATTTTTGGGCGAAGACGCTTTGCCCTGCCGACACTTTCGGTGTGACTTGTACATTTCTGTATAAGAGGATAAACTGAACTCCGAATAGGCGGCTGATGGGCGTTCTGTTGCTAGGACGAAGACACTAGGACCGTGACGTAGCTGCCCTACTTTCCTGTTTGGATGAGTATAATCTTTTTTTACGGCACACCCTATATGTACAATCAGGCTGGCCGATCCTGGCTGATTTACCTAACGATCGCTATCCGAGAAAATCGTTGTCGATCTGAAATTTAAGATTTTGATAATTCGGTACACAGAAAAAAGTATCACACGATCATCTTGATATTTGAGATTTTTCGAAAGTCAGGGATTCCCAATGACCATTCTGCATGACAGCTGTCAAATCTTATGGGTCTACCTTCTGAACTGAATCGCTCTGTATGTACATACTGGTACCGGTTGCTCGTTTTGCTTGTGTGTCAATGACGTAAACACAGTGCCATGTGGCACCCGCGCGACATTTCGGTACTGCGCGTGACTGGAACGTTGCTTTCGTATAGAGTTTATCGCTCGTCCGGATCGGATTTGCCGTATTCTCGATCGCGCTATAGGAAACGCCGGTTTCACAGTTAATCGGTTTTACCGCACATTACGAATCCAGACTTCCGTCCTCTTGTCGTCTGGCGTCTATTTGTTATACCGTCGCGTTTGAAAATAACACGAGGAAGTTATTTGGAGAAATATTTTTTTCTTTTTTTTTGACAATCCGCACAATGACGTTTGGTCTTGTAATAAATAATTGCAAAATCGATTGCGAAGATCGGCAATGCGGTATCGATCGATCGGGGAATCGTAGAAAGGCGTGTTATGCCAATAGAGCATTATGCAATGAGTAAGGACGTGCCTGGCTGTATACTGGTACAAATGACACCACTGGTATTCCCCGTAGCAATCGTTTAGCTGCATCGGCTGTTTACCAATTGACAAATTTGCGAGAATTTTGCGAATAAACGGGACGCGCGTGAAATCGTAAATTTTATTAATGAGCCATTGAAAACGCGCCTCAAATCTAAATCCAACCGAGCACGTGTCTTACGTGAGGCAAATTGACGTTCCGATAATTTTAGTCCCTTGAGGATTTTATGGTTCACCCTCGAGCTAGTACGCGCTTCGCCTGGTGTCCGTAATACACGGACTACCCTCTATTCCCGTAGACGAGCTAAGAATCGAGGAGGGTGACTGGTTGGTTAAAAACTGCGTAGCGAAGGAACGTCGTAACCACTTGAATTATCCTGCTGAATCGAGTAAAAGGAGGGTCCGTGAGCCACGGACTTATTGCCGGCCGCCATACTGAAATCCTTCTACGATTCATTGCCACCCGGTGCACAAGTGTCTCTGCGTCGCAGTTTTCATCGAGCGACGTGGCTATACGCGTGCAGGTGGTTCGATTTCTCATGGTTCGTAAATCGCAAGAGAGCATATTTCGAAAGACCTTCCGCTGGCGAACTTCGTAAAAATTAATTGCTTGAAAAACTGGCGTCGCTTTGCCAAGGCAAGGAGGTTAGGTTGGGATTATAAAAGGAAACCAAAAAAAAAAAGTCCAAGTATGCGTCTGTATAGTAGCGCGGCTCTGATAAGGGGTCAGCCCGTGATACGTCTCGGATCTGGCCTAAGGGACGCAGTCCAGATATAAAATTTATCAGCCAGCGCAGTTATCGGCTTAGCCGTAGCGTCTGGTGCAGTGCGATGCAGCGAGCACGTGGTCCTCCAGGAGGTGTTACACCGGGTGAACGTCAGACCCCGTGGAACGAAGAGCTGCCAGACTATCCGTCCGGGCCCAGGGAGTACTAATGCCAGTCGAACACACAGACAGAGGTGTCTTATAAGCTGAGCTATGTCTGTTGGGCGGCGGAGGGGGAAGAGGGACAGAGGGAGGGTAAATCTTCGACTGCGGTCCTCACGTACGATAGCCGGTTATCATACTCCCCACTAGTCTGCCAGCGACTACCTACCCTTCTACCATCCGCCGTCGCCCCTCCCCCGCCTTGAGTCTCCCTCCATCCGAGCCCCACAACAACCTCCTGTCTAGACGGCGGACGCACGCGCACTCACACACCCAACCGTCCATGTAGTAGTCATACCAGGAGTACTGGCAGTCACGGTAGTAGTGGTGATAGTAGTAGTAATAATAATAATGGTAGTAGTAGCATTAGTGCAGCAGAGAGTGCTTCTGCGTATTAAGCAGCGTTCACACACCAATCCTCCCGTTCCTCTTGCTTTCCCTCGTTCTCTCACTCCCTCCCGCCGACCCATCTGTCAAGTAAGGAACGAGCGTGACGCGTTTTATCGCCACGACTTTACCGCAACCCCAGCCAGACTGCAGCCGGACACGAAGCCGACCTCTTACCTTTTACCCACAAAGTACATGTTAATCCTGCGTCTAAAATCGAGCCCAAGAAATCCCCTGATCTCGAGAGCCACAAAAATATCCCTTAGCTGAGTTTTCACCAAGCGACGGGGAACGTCCTCCCTGGCTCGTAGCGAAGGGTTCGCGTGAGCGTCGCTTAAGGCCTTACGAAAGGGCGCCACTATCTGTAGAAGGGAAATGGCGGTGGTGGACGATCGCATGGCTATGTATGTCCGCCGTGGGATGCTTGGGAGCGCTCTGTGCGTGAGCTACGAGGATGGTGGTGAGGACGAGGCGCGGAGGGCAGGAGGGGAGGGCCACGAGTGTCTGCTAGGACCTGGGATGTGTAAGTGGAGCGTCGTCCTCCGTGTTTGATCAAGAGCGGTAGGACGCGGCTCCCGCTAAAAGAGGTCCTTCGCCCATTTCGACGGTGACAGCCCCAACGCGACCCGACGACTCGTACGTAATTAGTCCTCGCATTGATATGCCACTATGTCTGTCTTTCTCTTACCTTCGGGCTTCTATGTCTGTACGTATCGGGGACAGCTATAGGTATCACTGGTACTCCTCCTACTCTTCCGTCAGCCATCCAGCCAGCCAGCCAGCCCTTCTCACACCAGCTCGACTTCGGCTTCTGCTTCAATTGCGTGACAGTCGCGATGCCTCGAAAGAATCGCAAGAAACCAACCAGGGAAGGTGGTGGATACATAGGAAGGGCGATGAAGATGTCCCGACAGTCACAGTCCTTGACGTTCCATACCATCCTGAAAGAATCCTTTTTTCGTTCAGACCCCAAAGAATCCGATCGCCACGATTACGCGATTCGCTAAAGAAAATGCTGCCACTCCTTCGTCAACCTGTTGCGGTACCGGTACACTCTCGATATGTAAATATCATTCATGCATATGCGAAGGCCTCGTTATCGTGTGTCATTTAAATAAAATATATATATATATATAGCCGAATCTTCCACTCGTTCCTCTTCCTCCTCGCATGTTTATCCACGTTTATTCTCTCACGGACCATTTCTGCTCATTTTTCTGTTAGCAATCGCCAGTTGCACTGGTATCATCATCAACTACCAGCCGTGGATTTTTGCGTCGCGTCCATATTACACTGGCTGAACCGGCTGGCTGGCTGGCTCATTGGTTGGCTGTGTAGCGGCGTACGTACGTACCGCGTGTGCGTAAACCGAACTCACCGACGCCTCGACACATGGACGCTCGTTGGCGTCTGGACTCGGTGCATGAGGCATGAAGGAGTGGGGACGATTCCCTGTCTCGAGGGCATCGTGGTGGGGGAACGGTATAGGTGGCTGTGAACGGAAAGAGGGGATTCTGGCGATAGTGCTGCAGTCTGACAGCCACCGGGTGAATTCAGTCTGCCGCTAGACTTCAAACGTGTCTGACGCGTGAGTTCTTGGCCAGTTGGATTTCACTTTAATGCAGAACTTTCTTTCCTACTTTTGACATTGTCTGCCTGCCGTCCAGTTAGTCGTGAACTGAACTGTGACCTTGATTGATCGTTCCTCGTGGACGTGCAATATATCGTGAGACCAATGTTCAGAATAGACGATACGATCGCGCCGAAAGCCACCAGATTGACGCGACGCTCAAGCTGGACACGTAAAAATCACGATCGTAGCTAACCGCTCTCATGCTACCGCGTTAGATAACGACACACGTGAGTGATAACGTTGCGACGATTGTTGTTCTCTCTTTTTCTTTTTTTTTTTCTTTAAAGAGACAAAAGTTCTTTCGAGAATCGTGGAATATCTCGAAGACAGACAGGAGAGAAAGTAGACTTGCGTCTAAGAGGGTGATCATTGAAAATAGACATCGCTCTCTTGGCAGGCGCCATTAAGAATCCTCAGGACGAGATGGAAGTTTCGGAGAGAAGGCGAGCTTGACGTTTCCTCAAGGTGTCATTGGGCGCTGACAAGAGGGGAGAAAATGTTGAAGCTCTCAGTGGAGCGCGTGCTGTGAAATTTGAATAGAAGTCATGCACTCGCAGTCCCGTGGAATTTGAATTTCAAATATACGGCCACTTCGACCCGGCGCCTTGTTAATACAACTCAGCACGAGCTTTCGCTGAAACCAGTTAGAGCTTCTTTCTTTTTTCATCGAGGACACAAAGCGAACCCAACGTAAACGTGAAAAACCCACATTGGATACCGAAGCAGCAAGCCTTCGATGAATTGTGCCTACGTTAAACTTCGCAGCACACTCGGGACTCGAAGCAAATCGAGAATGAAACGCGAGTGAAAGTTTCCGTATCTAGTGTACCCAGTGTCTTTTTCTTACTTCATTATATATCCTGCGTGTTAAGGAATTTAAAAAGAAGACTGACTCGGTCGATCAAACGGCCGTTTCATCGTCCATCGACTCGAAGCATTTGACTATCGGTGTTGGTTAATGTTTCCTTGTAAAACAAACTAACGAGATTAAGTACGCGAGTCGCGTAACATTCCAAAGTAAAATAAAAGCATACATATAAAATCGAGAAAATATTCCAGAAGCCACACAGGCATTTTTAAAAGAAAAACATTTGATATCAGTGATGCCAGCCTGACGGCTGACGCTCAGTGGTTTCTAAGTTCGTCGGCAACCTGGCGGCGTCGTTCAAATGAAGCTGCGGCGTCGCTGCATGCAGACGCTCGGCGTCTCCGTGAAACAGTTGAGGAGAAAGCTTCTCGAGCTTGGCGCCCGGATCCTCCACGTTCAGGGCACGAAACCACGCGACATGGCCTTGGTGGTAGGTTTCACGTATAATATCCGAGATCAGATACTTTTACACCTATGACCTCAGAGCCTTTATAACCTTACGGTCTTATACGCCTAGTAACTTTATACGCCAATCGTACGAAGGAACTATGAAATTCTACCGTACTGAGTATGGTACCAACGTTACTTTTGCTTTGACCTGTACCAAGCCAGACTCCGTTAGTACCTAGGGTTACACCAAGGACCCGTCAGCTGCTCACTACCAGGAGGGACTGTCCCACAAAAATTGTCCATAGCAAGTGCACCTTTAGAATTCCCAACCAGTCCTCTACTCGATTTATCCACCTTTAGCTGCTAGCTCAGTCGCCACGGACAGAGTGAGAAGATCCAGACTTTTAGTCTCGAGTCACTGATTGCGCGTAAAACAATCCCACCTGGAGAAAAGATAGGAAGGCAGAAGAAGCCATGAGACTATAGAGATCAGGTAGAGAAGTCAAGAGTTAGTGATACTTGGAGAGGCCGTTACACTCTCCGCCTCTCGTGTTTCTTCCAGTTTCTTCCGTCTGGCCCAGAATGCGATTCAGGCTTTCACTGCAGTTTTCTCGTCTGGTTTGAATAGCCCCCCTTCCCCCTCTCTTTCTCTCTCCCTCCATTAAACACAGTATCCTATATCTGTATATATACTATATCTGTATATATACAGATATAGGATACTGTGCGTTTAATGGAGGGAGATGTATATATATATATATATATCTTAACCCGATCCTCTCTCGTCCCTCTCGAATACTTTTTAAATGACCACTCCTCCCTCTGACAATCAGTAGAAGTCTAGGAAAAAGAAGTCTACTCCTTTCTCAATACCTCTCGAGATTGGCTTATTCCAAGTAACTAGGTGGGCCTTGCAGCTCAGACATCCTTCAAGTATTTTTGTGTGACCAATTTTTCGAAGGCCTATCTTCCGCGATAACATATCGTCACAGACTGATAGCAGATCGATATAGACATGCCCCCCCCCCTTCGGCCTTAAAACAATTTTTTTAATACAGTTCCTATAATCTTCATCTTCCCGTATCTTAGGCTCTTTCGAGAACTATCTAGAAATTTATCCTTGACTTCCTCAACGTATCTGCTACTGTAGAATGTCCTTGATATAGTTCGGATAAATTAATGTATGGTTCCTTGTTACAAGCGCCGGACGCGGTAATTGGCCTCGCGACGCCCGGCGACGTCCAGCCAACGGAAAGTTATCTGAATCACGCGTGAAACGCGAACGTTTTAAAGGACGTCTTGTAATTAACTGTCTAGACGCGGTCGCCTATTATCTAAGTCTCATTAGCGTTATCTACGGCAAACGGGAAGTACCGACTGGAAGTTACGTAAGTCCGTGAGCGTTTTGTGCGGGTTTCTCCGCGTCAGTGTCTGTGTTACGTGTTCGTGTCTCTCGGTTTATTCTCGAGTGTTTTATATAGTGTCGTGTTAAAAAAAAAGCTTTTCCGATTCATATCAACGTTCAGGACAGGACAACGAAGTAGTGGCCAATTGGAACGGAGTACTCGAGAAAAATCGAAATTTCTATCCTTTACCCGACGTCTGTGAAAACCGATTCGATTAACGGAATTCGCGATATTCATCGTTCCCAGAATTCCGTGGCCCGTTCGGGTTACGTGATCGTAACGTAACCTCCATAACTTTGCCCACGCACGTGTGTACCATGAAGTTCCTCACGCATGCCATTCCCAATTTTTTTTTTTTTCTTTCTCTTCACCACCACCTCTGTCAACGGCAGACTTTACTCTCGGATATCGAGCGAGCAAACAATGACGGAATACCTCCTTGCCGCACGTGACTTACTTTGCGACTGGCGACAGATTTGCGTCATACTGTAGACAGACTTGCTGGAAACGTCTTCCTTTTGTCTTTCTATGTTTACTCGGTAGACTTTGTTATGTCATTCAGGACAATGACTATTTTGACTCTTAATCTTGGATTTGACTGCTTTTCGAATTTTTGATAAAAGATTAACTTTGGCTTTCAGTTTATTTCTTTCTTCAGACTTACAGGGGGGGAGCAGTGGGGTTTTGAAAGCTTAATTGTCTTACAGACCCACAGCCAGCCTTGCTAAGATGTAACGTATATACATATACACGTTATATTTTACTTTGAAAAGTCTGGCAGATCGCATTCATTCGCTTAGTCGACCAAAGGAATAGCTCCGATTGGCACGTAGCTTGCTAAAAGAGAATCTCCTTCTATATGTATGACTTTTCTGATACGAGACACGTATTGCGTCATGCATTTTAGTTTTGCCGTAACGCTGCTTGAGGAAGGTCACACCGATTCGGTTGAATTATTACCTCGGGTCATTGAGTTGTTGTGTCTGGACGTTGCGACATGACACCGGAGGAGCCGACTTTCATTTATAGACTAATGACGATAACGTTAATTAGTACCTTGCTGACGCAGTGCTATATCCGTCCTGTTCACTGTATCACCTTTGACCCTATGTTACTCACGTTATATACACGTATAACTAATTCAGTCGCGTTATTCAATAATCTTTCCCGTCTAGACTCCGGGGCGTATTTTTCCTTCGGTTTCTCAGGACGCGATAACGCAATCGGCTTACATTAACAGAATAAGAAGAAGAAGAAGAAGAATTTATATACGTTCGACCAGTCTGCCACGGAGATTAGTCGCGAGGAGTTTTTATTTTTCACGTCTCAACAAATGTTTTCGTTGTGGCAGCGGTAAACCGTGCTTTACAGCGGCGTTGAACGGACTTGTCCAACTGCATGTTGCTGCCTAGTCAAAGAGATTAAACGATCGTGCGTCTTTTATAAATATCACCAGACCAATTATATTTCTTTCTCTCTCTATATATATACATATATATATATATGTCTCTCTCTCTCTCCGTCTCTCACCAATTATCAATGTATTCGCCTCTGCTAATCCAAGAAGATAACGACGCGTTAACGTCAGACGTACTGAACTCACGTACCACTCAACATACGCCGATGCATGTAGAGACTCCGGTGCACTAGCCGATCGATACGTACATACGTCGGAACGGAATGTTTACTTTCACTTTCGAGCCTCGAGCTCCGTTACGGTAGTCGGGAGGGGGGGGTAACTTTAAAACTTTAAGCCGCAACGCAAAACATTGGAAAATCCACGAAGTTTGTCGAGGATACGATAGTCGGGGACAGGACTGTAAACAACAATAATAATAGAAGACTACGTGAAAATATATTTAATCTTAATTCTCGTCGTCAATGAAAATACATGATGGCGGAATCGCAATATGCAAATCAAGCAACACGTCGCGGACCCTATACGATCACATATATCTTTTTTTCCTTTCGAGACAAGACCTCCACCGATAACCTCGCAATTCATGACTGGCAATTTCCCGAGCGCAATCGGATCGTTTTGCACGACGCAACTGTCACGCCGTCAGTTCCCGGTAGAAGCGTTCGCGGACGCCTGAAGAATCCTAATAGGAATGACAAAGGAACCGATTGTTCTATTATTATTTTCCATTTCTTGTTTTCGTACGTTGCTCCCTTTTTCTACCCCCCCCCCCCCGTCCCCCTCCCCCCTCCACTTACGTACTGTCACTAACAGATACAGTCTCTGCCTTACGGAGCGCTCGCGCGATAACTGATTTCTCATGCTCGCACGAACGGGGGCAACCATGAGGAAGTAGATGAGAGCAGACAAGAGCTTAGCGCACGATGCGCCCTGGATAGTCTTTACTCGATCGAGCGACGTAATCCTTTTCGCAAGGGATTCCCCTTTTTATTATTATTATTATTCACTTTTTTTTTCTTCGCCTCGCGAATCGTCGCGTCGAACGTAACGCAAGCTTCAGGGTGATCCGCACAGGTTGGTCGACAGTCGTATTACGGAATTGAATTGTCTTCGGGGAGTCTCTGTTTTGTTTCTTCGTTGAACTGTAGGCGAATGACATTGTCTTCTATGTTCAACGCGGTGGGGGTATTACTGGTTTTGTAAAGGCTCGCGTCGTGTAACCGTACCGTTTGACGCTACCGTCACAGTCAGTTATCTTGTCAGGCAATAACTTTTGCCCTCGGGTATCCCGCTTGTCAAATTAGCCAGATGTCTGTGGAAGACGACCTGTACGATGACTTTGTAAGTAATGGATAAATCGGAAAACTGTTTTTTTTTTTTTGATTTAACAATACCGATAGCTTTGCGTCTGATATAAAAGTGTTAACACTCGGGTGCGTATTATATTACTTGGACGCTTTTCGCGTTGGGTCCGTGCCACGTGGGCTAATGGCAAAAGTCTCAATGCCAATGTATTGCTTTGCGGATAGATATGATTTCTTGCTTTTTCGCACCAAGTGTAGTACAGCCCCCTTTCTCCTTGCTTCCCAACTTCTGACAGCTTACCTATCACCCTGGTCCATTTTCATTCCAACAGCTGATTTTATGCCGCTCGCAAATAACGAGCCGATGATTTCCCTTTGCCAATGGCTTCCTGGACGCTTTTACGAGCGTCTAGAAAGAAAGCACTCTAGTCTTCACGGGTTTATATTTCAAGAGTGAAACATTGGGAATCGACTGGTACGTAGGTTTAACCGTGTCCGGATGGCCGCTGTGTACTTTGGGTATGACTGTAAATGTCGACCTGTACCAAGAGGACTGGTTGTGGGTGCGGTGGTGAAGGTGGAAATATATGAAATTATTGTTTTTCATGTGCAGATGCTGTCGGTGAGCGCAGGAATGGAGGTTGGCAGCGGAGGTCATGGCGGTCTTGGGGGTGGACTGGAAGGTGGTCCGGCAGGTGGAGGTGGAGGGGGCGGAGGTGGTGGTGTCAGCGGCGTCGGCGTTGGACCTCCTGGGGATAGTATGCAAGAAGCTATGGTTGCTGCTGCGAGAGACAGGGCCATCAGGGCGGGAAGCGTTAGGCAGGATCTCGCCCTTGACCTTCCACCTCGACTTCAGCTACCTGATGGAGAGGAACGTCCTTATGGGGCGCACACGGCCCTTCATCTACGCGATCCTGAGCAGGTCAGTTTGTCTGATGGATCCTAATGGTATGGACCAATAGTCCATTATTATTATTTTTTTTTCGATTCACAAACCGGATGTACTTATCGATCGATTGTGAAATCTTTTAGGAAAGCGAGATATACCAGAAGTGCGTCCGGCCACCGCCAAACAGGACCGTCTTCGACAGCGAGAGTCCACCACCTTACAGAAGTCAGTCAGCGCTGCTAGACGCACCAGATAGGATAGTACGGTGTCACAGTGCAGGCAGTTCGTTGCTGAGGGTGTTCCGGAAGTTTCCGAATTCCGGAAACTCGACGCCGGCGGTGATAGTGCCACGAAGACCGACCTTATCAAGCTATTCCGAGTCCAGTAGCAACCTGAGCAACCTCTCGAGTCTGACGGTCGTGCCCTGCGAGACCGACGAGAACAACCAGCAGGTCTGATCCTCGGCGAGGTCGTCCGCCAGGGACAAATTGAAAGACTTCAAGGCTGACGGGACGGGCGGTGTTCTCGCCAGGATCGCGTTTAGGAGGTTCAAGTATTCCGTGTCCGCGTAGACGAGTTAGACGGGACAGATCGAGAGATTCAGAACGAAAGTAAACTAATGAGAGAGTTTGCGTGTGAATGACGAGTGCGCCGAGTGTGTCGGAAGAGTGTGTGTCTCTGCTGCTAGTGCGTGTGCCTGCTAAAGTCAATGAGTGCCGGAGAATGGAAAAAAAAGACAAGGGAAAGGGGATTGAAAGAAACAAGAACAAGAAAAAATAGAGAAAAATTTTGGCTTCCCCTCTTAATCCTGTGCGTCGCGGTTAATCCTCCTCACTCCTGTTTGGGATCTTGACGAGGCTCAAAATTCTCGAGGGTTTCGGATATTTTGATTTTTTGCCAAATCGCGCTTCCAGGGGTGAATTCACAAGGCATTATGAATGGGAAAATAATGATTTTGACGAGGTCGTCCTGGACGTAGTGGAGGACCGATTATCAAAAGAACCTCCTGGATGAAAGCATCCGCACACGAAGACTGACTCTTTCTAAAGACCTCGATAAGTGTCTAATGTCGATAGTCAAAGAGATGTAAAAATTAGTGGGGCCGATTATTAATGTCGCGGGGGGCGCCGAACACGTCACAGGATGCGGATCGAGGAAGGTGCGTTTCGACTAGTTTCCAATCTTACGCTTTTCTCGATGCGTCGAGCAATCCTAAGGGCCAGTTTTTAATTCAGATCTCAGATAAGTCCAAAGTCATAAGCGAAGGAGGAAGACGGGAAAAAAACGAGTTTTCCTAAGGAAGTAAAGTTCGACGCGCGAAACCACGATAGGGGGAATTTTGAAACTCGTAAACAGGAAATGCATAATTTTTGCGACTCTGCAGTTACTGCGTCGCGTAAGACGCGCGTCGCTGGACAGAGAGTGAAATTAAGACTCTGCCGGTAATTAAAAGACGAAGAGCCCGTGGAAACGCACTTTCTTCCGTGAAACAATGAGCCGTGGGCCGGAAGTGCGCGTGCACCAGTTTGTTCTTCCTTTCTCTTAATTAATTATTATTATTATTCTTAAATAAGCATTTTCAAAAACGGACGATTCTCCTCACGTGGAATTTCCTTCTTCCTCCGCTTCCTGTTTCTTCCTCATCTTTTCTTTGCCCACTCTTCCAATATCCCTCGATATTCCGCTCATTTGTCCCCACACCTTTCTTCCCACTCTTCTATTTCCGTTTTTTTCCATTTTTTTTGCGAAAAAGACTTAGTAAATTATTTATTGGCAATATTGCGACTTGCAAAATTGCGAGTTTATTATTAAAGGTGAATTCGAGGTTACGTGCGAAAACGAGGACGAAGGCGAGGATGTATGATAATGTCCGAAGTGCGTGTGCGTGCGTGCGTGGGTTGCGTGCGTGCGTGTGTGGCAGTGAGGAAAATGGCGGAAGAATATCGAAGAGAGTTTGGAAAAAAAAAAGGAAGGACGAATGAGAGGCAGACAGGAAAATGTAGTGCCAAGAGCGAAAAAAAAACTTTGTAAATATTAGGCTAGGTAGTTCAATATCAATATAATTATTATGACTAAAAATGATATGCTACATACCGATTAAAAGTAAACATCCAAACATACGTTACAACACGCATACGATTACACACGAGTTGCGGGCCGCTCGGAATCGGCCTAGAGATGGTGCTGGTGAATCGGCCAAAAGTTGGAAAAAAACAACCAACAGCCAGAAATGGAAAGAAGAGTTGGTAAATTTTGAGATGAAAAATTTAATCTAATAAATTTGCCAAAGTCGTACCACGGTAGACGCAAAAGAGACGTATCTTATGCGAATAATTGATAACACTCACGTTTTAGTGACTGTTTGAAAAAAAAAAAATGAAAAATGAACGAGTTAGAAGAGTTAAGGGATAATATGACACGAAGAATGTCGACAAGACTTTTTTTTGTCAAAATAATCGTGCACCGTACTCTTCGTCCAATATCCGAGCGTCTTTGCCAAATGTCTTCTATAATGCTACTTTTATTATTATTTAAATAGATAAGGCCTCAGTTTGACAAAATAGGACGAGATCCGCTCCCGAGGAGGATCCTCGCGAAGATCAGAGATTATCCTCACGACGTCCGCAAATCTCAGTCGCGAAGACGCTCTTGCGAAATCAGCGTCGGCGTCGCTCACCGAAACACCGAAATTGCATAATCACATTCCTAGTAGTGTACTAAGGGTAAGGCGCGACGTCATTAGAACGCCAATTAAGATTTCGCACGAAGCATTCTTCCATATAAAAAAAATACTCCAATATCATACGAGAATAAGAAAAAGACGCACTGCCTATTCTCAATTTTCGATAAAAAAAAATGAGATAACGCGATTCGATGTTTGCGACCTAACGCGAATTTCTCTCTGATCTTCTCGACTTCCGTGTCACGTTTCCTCGGAGCGGAGCGAACATTAAAAGTATCTCACGAGAAGTCACCAATCATTGTAATCCTTGAATGGAATACGATTAATACCGCGATCAATGAACGAGACCAAACAAAGGAAGCAGCAAAAAATGTGAAAAATCTATGACGAACGAGAAGAAAATATAACGATAAGAGACGAAGCGAATTAAACGTAATTGGGATCTTTTGAGCTGTCATTCGTTTCGTTTCGCTTGTTCAATTTCGAGGTGTTTTTGCTAACGAATGCAAACACGCACCGGCTGAAGTTGGTCGCGAACGGATGATTTCATCAATCAGAGCAGACTGGCATCGTTAAAGAAATGAAAGTTAACATTGCTAAGATCATGAATTTCACATTCTTTCATTTTTTTTTAACAACGGCCACACTGCCTCGATTAACAGAATCGTTCGATCACGTCCAACTTCAGCTGGTGCGTTTGCCGTGGATGACCCTGTAGTACATAAGTATCCGATATTATCTGGAATAACGAGAAACGACAGTGGTGAAACGAAATGAATGAAAGCTGGAAAAGGCAGGGACGAGAGCGATACGTGTAAAAGGTAGAGTCAAGGTGGGATTGAAAAATGGCTTGTAAAAGAAAACAAACAATATGGGAATTAAAATGTACATAATGTCAAGGCAGTTCTACAAACACGACATACGACCGTTTCTTAAAATCCGCTGTTGAAAGCTGTGTAGTGGAAAGGAGAATTTATCCATCTTCGAAATGTGTTCACACGCATGCAATATTAGGTGAAGAAGAGATAATTATTGTATTTAACGACGAGCGACGTGATTTTAACGATTAGAAGAAGAAGAAAAAAGAGAAAGGATTAAAGGAGTACGAGAGAATTAAAAAGGAAAAAAAATAGGAGCGTCCAGTGCGTGCGCGAGCAATTGAGCGTATGGGTGTGTGTGCGAGTGAAAGCGAATGAGAGATTAGGACAGAGTGCGAGGGGGAGAGAGAGAGAGAGAGAATGGATATAAGAAAATGATTAAAGAAAAAAAAAATACTGAGTGCGTATAATGCCCAATGGGTCCTGTGCAAGCTTCGGTTGAATTTAAATGTTATCGAATTAGATTGAATTTAAAATACGAATAAGTTCGCGTAGGAAAATTGGTAGTGGATTTGATTATTATTGATTATTATTGAATATCGTGATGTTTAATGATTTGTTAAATCGGATTTGAGGTTTGGAACGTGCGCGAGTGTCTTGTCTTTGAATCATGTCAAATTTTTCTCAACATTTTCAATGTCGATCCGAAAACGAGACATTCGCGCGACTAGAGTCTAACTGGTTGGACTATTTAGCTATTTGAGATAGATGTCTCGGACGTCGTTCGTTCACGTCTAAGATCCTATTGTTTAGCTCTATATTGACTCTATGGGGGGGATTATCTCGTGGACGAGAGCACAAGAGTGACCCCTCCCGGGAATGTGATTTCAAAGACGTGTTCCAGAAGAAGAAAAAATTTCAAAAAATCGTATAGATGTCGAACGTGTTTTTATCGCTAGAGCAGCGCCACCGTTATTGTACGCGGCTGTTACGGGTACTAGACCTTTATATGGCACTTAGGACATACAGAAGGCATCATACCCCATGGCGTACGCGGCTCCACCAATGCTTCTGTAATTCAGTCTCCTCTTATTGTCGGGGAACGTAAGCGTCGATATTTCTTGTTTATTGCGCGGCCGTAAAGACGAGAATCATCGCTGTCGCAGCGGGAAAGACCAATGATAAATATATCGTCTGGATTAACCTCAATTGTTTTACCGGGGCGTGTTCGTAAATCTCGATGAAATCTGTTTTACCGACTGGCTCGCGATTTTCTCGTCTTTTACGTGCTTGACGTTCGTTTTATAATCGACTAGCCAAAAGGTGAATGATTCGAGGGAGAAAATGATAAATTTCGATAAAAAATGATATACGAATTTGTGAATCTATGCACAGACCCGCAGACTGATGGATGAATGTGTTGGTTCGCGATTTAATTGGAAGCTGTGCGTGGAAGGATGATTGAGTGTATGGAATTGTGTGAAAGGATGCGAATTATGTGAATAGGGTACGGGATGGTATGTGTGTGTGTGTGGGGTGGGGGGGTTGGAGAGAGACAGACGAGGGGTGGAGAAATAATTGAGAATCAAAATTTTTAGATTATTCCTCGAGACACTTGTGGCTTATTGAAATTGAGGACGGTGTCGTGTCGTTCGAATCGAATCGTACTGAATCGAGTCTCATTGTCGATTTTCGTTGTAGCGAACGATGTCGATTTGGGACTCGAGGTATCAGCGGGCGTGAGGGAACGCATAAAGATGGGAAACAAAAGTGATGGTGGGAAGCGGAAATGAATTTTTTTAAATAATCGATCGATGTGTAGAGACAGTGTCGTTTAAGTAGGTCGCTTCATCTAAGTCTCAGCTGGATGATAAGTCAGACAAAAAATCGCATGACGATAAATGAAAAAAGAGAATCAGTATGTCAATCGTATGTGAAAAAAACACGTCCCAATTGAGTGATTCGAAAGAAAACACTGAGTTCGTCAAACGAGTCTGTCGATGCGTGTCAATCGTTCTCCTTGTTAACGATTTCTTTTTTTATGCCTTTTTTTCGCTGGTGTGACAAAAAAGGCAGCACTGATCGTCCAAACTGATTAACGCGTGGATAGCGATTGGCTCGTGTTCGGAACTCGGACTTTTTGGAAACGATTATTTCAACCATTTTTTATACAGTAGACTTATACCATTACCACATAGAGAGAGAAAAAAATGTTCGTTGTTCACTGCTCTGGCTTGCTAGGAAGAATAAAAAAAAAGATACGAAAAAGAAAAATCGTCATACTAATCGGACCTGTCGAAGGCTTGTTTGGACGAATGGCTGCGGATTTTGAGATAAGGACGGATTTGTGAAAAAAAAAATGTTTTTTCCTTTCTTTCGAAAAAAAAGTCTTTTCCGTGAAAAAACTATCTGCAGCCAGACTGTCCCCCCTTCCCTTTGTGTCCTGATTAAATCGGCAAGGACTTTGACATTGCAAGATTATTGGTGTACTTATCACGCAGTTTTCTACAAAATAAAGAAAACGATAATGAAAAAAAAAAAACCAGAATTAAAAGTATCACACATGCATATCCACGTATACATAAATAATTATTGCGCTACGAAGGATCATTGACAATTCCGTACTTGAGAGAAGAAAATCGAAGGGATCTTATTTCATTATTGGAAAAAAAAAAAGAATCGATTCCTTGAATTTCATCTTTCTTGCACTATCAGCCATGTGTTCTTTCGTATTGCGTTTATCCTAGCTCCTTTATATCCACTTTAATTTGTAACCTAAGTAATCACATAATTTTTCTTCAGGGTCAAAAATATTACTCAAAAGTCTTGATTCCAAGTCAAAAATAACATCGAGCGATTAGAGAATTGTCTCATGAAAGATTAATAAATTTCATAATTTTTTCATTCGTAACGTACGCGATTCCAGTTGAAAGATAAAACGTTTAATCACTCAACAAGAACACTAATGCATTCTCCCCACTTTATATTCTCAGTGCGTGCTTATCGATCTTCTCTTGTGCTGCCTTTCTTTTTTTAATAAGGTGTTATCCAACTCACTGTACGCGACCATTGAAAACAAGAGTAATAATTCTCAAAATAACAGAAATACATATTTTGAATCATAATATTAGTCCGAGAAATAAAATTTACGAAAAGAGAATAATCAAAAATAACATTCAAGATTATCGCTAAACTTATAAGAACATATACGCTTTCCCACCGCGTGTCTACCATTCAAATCATCCGATGCTCCGACGATTATGCAGATTCCGCCACACTTGCATGATACTGCGGTAGGAAATACTTTCAAAAGAAAACAGGAGAGTGCAGCACGGGACGTATCGTTTTCCAATGCGTCTATCAAGTCGTAATGACAATTATGACGGCATCGTCCACTGGTAAGTATAGGTCCAAGTACTGTTAAAAATCAAATAAAGCAATATATTTACAATCGAAGCATTCGATTACGTAAGATTCGAAATTCAATTAAAGAATTAAGAAGCCCAAACAATCCGTGCATCACTGAAACTACAGTTTGAGCGCAATAGAGGGCACCAAAGCCCTAGCACGGACAAGAACCCCGTAGAATTATTCTGTAAATTTCTAATCAAGAAATGACTTAGTTTGACGAACCAGTGATCTTAACTGCTATAGATTTCAGTATTTTACATAAAAATGACAAACGAGTGATAAAACTTTAATTCACGTAAATTTAATATTCGTTAAAATCGCTAAAGGACAAACTATGTCCGTTATTCGTTGGCACACATAACTACCATCTATCTTCCTAGCATCTTATCGGACTAATTCTCAAAGCCTGACGTCCGAACCGCACCTGAATCGAATAAACCAATCCGTGAATTATTCCGAAAATTTTCTGCTTGCGTAAAAGCATTCTATTTATTCCCCTCGCGTTATTATTAACCATAGATATATCCCGAGAGGCGTGCACTGACGTTTTCTCCATTTGACACACTATGATACCAACATAGCCAAGCCATCGATACGATCGGCCAAGAATTGGAATCGAATCAAAATTAAATTTTGAAAGAAGGAAATTAATCACGGTATGAAAAAATGACCGTTCAAATTTTTTACCGCGACACAATAACGTAAAATGACCAAAGACCTTTCAGGACAGTAAGCGTTTGACGTATCCCTATGAGAATTGTTGAGTTTTTAAACAGGGAGAAGGGACGCAGAGAAGCAAGGAAGCCAAAGAGCATAATGGCGGGTGGCGTCGGTTGTGCGTCGTTTAAATTTGGAGCGCCGTGCCAAGAATAGACTTTAGCCTCCATGCCTTACCTTACTAACGTCATTTCACGACGTTCTTACTCAGCCACCCTTAGAGCCTTTATTAAAAAAATAAAAATAAAGAAGCAACCAAATCTCGATATAAGCTTCCAATCTACCGTAGCAATCCTTGTTAGTTGATCTTCGAACTCTTTTTTACACCTCACAGTCTTCGTACCTTAGAACTGTATATTTACGATCCGCATGATATTTCTAATGACGGAAAGAAAATCCCAATCGATTCAAATTAATATCCGGCGATTCATCCTCAAGCGGAAGTAGGCTTTCCTGTACCAAGAGCTTTCGAAAACTGAATCTTGATTTGGTTGACGTTGACACAGCCGGAGTTCCACCTACCGCGAAGAGCTACGTCACTCAACTGTCGACGAGGAGCAACGCGCTAATAGTCTTCAAGGAACAGAACGAACTTTACTCTTGGTCATGGAGCCCGGATAATTTAAAAGAAGACATTAAGGCGTCTTGATTTTTGAAGTTTTTTCTTTTTTCTTTTTAACGGCAGACAAAGAAATTTTACTTCCTCCAAAAACTCGTTACTAATCGTACGAAGAATTTTGATGGAAGAAAATTTTCGGATTTTCACTTCGTTCGGCTGAAATTTACTTTCTTCCAGCCTTAAACATACAGTTCAAATTAATACATTGGTATAATCGCCCAGATGGCGCTGTTTTATTTAGACGACACTAAAATATTACGGTATCTGTTTCTCGATGTCATTCCCGGGTTATTTTTGATGCGTGGGATGCTGCAACGGTCTTTGATCTTTGTTCCGCGCTATTGGCTGCGTCGATGAAATACCTGAAATCTTCCTCTTACTCTTCATATCTGCTTCTTCCTCTTGTTCTCCTCTTAACCGTTCTTCGTGGTCCGACAAAATTTACTATCACCGAAATATTTTTCCTTCCCCAAAGATCTCTTTGCTTATGTGATAATCAGCTGTTATCTAAAGATCAGTAATAATTTAATTGTATCCCATAAACAAATCTCTTCTAACCCTTTAAGTTGAGCAATTCAAGAAAATAACTTTGAGAGTTTACGTAAGATAGTCAGCAATGAATTCCAGCACGAGGCTCTGCATCGTTCATGGTAATTGCCCAAAAATAGTACCAGTCGATGGAAAGCTGCTGGTGCCTTTCAATGGCAGCACTTCCGGTACCGCTGTACGATTACCAATTGTAAGGGAGGTTATTTCCTCTGTTTTCAATATAAACGAAAAACTTTAGGAAAACGGTACGAGAACGGTGGTCTTTTCCTAGCACTTTTCGTGAGGATGTTCCTGACGCGGTACAACAGTTAAGGTGGACATAAAACGGACTTCCGGTGATGCCGGTCTAGATATAGTAAAAAAAAAGTTGGGAATATATCGAAACGGAAATCTTTATCCGGATTTGGGGGATAATATTTATCCTGGTGGGTTACGAGTGGGTCTGGAGGAAAGCCAAAAGTTTGTATCGAGGATAGACGTTTTCTTTTTTCAAAAAACATATAAATCCTCTAGTTATATATGATTATGCTAGAGAGCCTTCATAAAATTACACTCTTTCCGGTTTAAACATCGGGTCACGTATAACCTGAAAAATGTTTCAACGAAATACGATAAACTCCACGTGATAGATGATTATTTTGAGAATTTTCTTCTTTTTTTTGTTTAATCTATCAAATCTAGAGCTCAGTAACGCTTACTTCTTCATGCTATTTTCACGTATCGTTTGCATGAGAAGTGGGTTGCTAGAAAAACAATTAACGAGAACGAAAATTATACTGGATGAATGGAGTCAAGAAGCGAATTCTAAATATATTAAAATCGTTTTAGATAAACTAAAGATATTTTTGGAGTTTTGTTTTTTTTTTCTGAAAAAATTCTTCCTTTTTCTCGACGTATAGCCACTTTTTTTTGACGAATTTCAATTTTTATTACATTTAGAAAAAATCCTGTTGACGTATCGCGAAAATATTACTTTTTCAAAAATCAATGTAAAATATATATCTAAAAGGGATATATGCTTATTCTTATCTGATTCGAGTGTAGGAACGATATGGATGAATTGTTTGAAGAATAGAAACTTAAGGGTAACTAAGGGTTAATTGTTCATAGAGGAAACGAGAGAAGCGCGTGTAGTCTATTAATACCAGGATATATATTAATTAATGAAAATAAATCGACTTGCATATGGGGTAGTGGTAAGACTGAGAGGATTGAGGAAGCGGGAGGATGCAATCTGAAGGGAACATAGGAGCGCGTGCGCAAGGCGTCCCGACGCCCGCCGACGCCTTCTTGAATGAAACCAAGGAGTCAGTTCGCATCTAGGCGTCCTCCTTCGCACTTTCACGATTTTAACTCCAAGAAAGACGCCAGGAGTGAATTTCCTATGGGATACAAAACGCTTATAGAAAAAGCCACCACCACACTCTTATTTTAAATTACGGTAGGACAGTTTTTATACATTGACAAAAATTTGCATTTCTTATCGTTTTCCAAAATTAATACTAACAAACATAAAATACTTATCACGAGGTCACCGATAAGGAGTTAAATCCATAACACACAAGGTTTCGATTGTTTGATTGAAAAATGCATAATTAAAAAGAAAATTCCTTAATTTTTCAAAAATCCTCCAGCATCCATCTCCATTGAACAAATTATTTTTCGGATTCACGACTTTTCGAGTCAAAAAATCTCTAAAGAATCAAAAATATCTAATCAGTCAATTCCGAAAAAAGAGTCCGATGACGTACGACGACACGTACCTAAAGCCATCCAAAGTGCTACTACTTTGTACAGAGTCTCGTACTGCTCGGAGTAATTACTCAGGACGCCAACGTAGCAAGACAAGAATTGAGCAACAGCCACGAAATTCTATACAATCCCATGATATGCTTTAACGCCATCGAGTCTCCTGTAGTCGTATAGATTGTAAACATGCCAACTTGTCACGTGTCACACGCCACTCTCGACCAATAGAGTAGTCAATCATAAAATCAAGTTTTCGCGCCCGACTTATAGGAGTTCGTAACGTCGAAGATACAATGAAAACGGGACTTAACGTATATAAATTGTTTGACGATATTTTTCAAATTTAAATAACCGCCATTTTCATTTCTCTCAAAACGCCATATGACAATTCCGTTATAATAGCTCGTCGCGTTTCTCGAAATTTTTAGTCGCTCGTTGCGAAGCCTCCCAAAGCCAACTTAAACAAGACTTCGGCCAGACCTGGTACATACATACGAATAGCAGCGAATCTTTACGAAAGCATAAACAATCCGCCTCGTGAAAAGGGACCCCAGAAGCAGACAGACAGAGCTAAGAGACTGTTTGGAGGAAGGCAGTTAGTTCGTTGGCACTGAAGATGGCGTCGACGGCGGAGTGATGGCGATTAGCGTCACGCCGTACCCCGAGCAAATTAGTACCTTTGAGTGACCGTTGATTGTTTAGACAGTCGTTTACCCGGCTCGCGAAAGTTCTCGAATAGAAAGCAGAACAGAGTTAGGAATGTCAAACGAGCAAAACAGAGTGAAAACCTAAAATAGATCATATTCTCAAAGGATATGATGTATCTTTCAGATATTTCGCTGACACATAACCTCCCGGGAGACGAAAAAAAAACATTTAAAGGTAAATCAGAGAAAGAATGACGTTTACATGATTAATATACATATTCTTCTCAAACACGAGTACTCGATCGTATGTAAATACGAACCCTCCGGTAAGATTTCTTGGTAAATCTAATTAGATGTTCTAAAGCAACCGTAACGAAATTTCGGACTAGCGTGAATCTGTACGGTCTGTACGTAGTTCCCATGATGCATCTGTGGTTGTATCCAGCCGTCCCTTGTGAAGGTAGGCGGACACGTTTGTGGCAAGTTCTCATATACTCTGCCTATGCCTACTGGCCGATGAACACGCGAGCGTATTAAAGGAATATATAGGATATGACTGAATGTTATATAAGGTGTTCTTAATATAGCCAACACTCGCTGGACCTTAGCCATATTCATATACACGTAAGTATGAACGCCTCTGGGTACTTGCGAGCCATCAGAGACAGATGCGCGTAATTTAACATCGAATTTGTTTCCGCCTTCGTATTTATTCCTTAGAGGTTAACCTCCGAAAAGTCAAACCAGTCAGGAGAATTAAAAATTTCCTAAAACTCACAAGGACCAAGGAAAGCTTGTTGGTAGTTATAATACAGAAGGCAATGCGTTCACCTAGGAGGCATTGGAAAGATTCGACGTTGGTGGTCATGTCTTATGACTGCTGCCACGTATCACAGGCATTTAAAGGTTAAATTTAGTAGCTGTCAAGTGTCAGTCAGTCGATCCGCTCTCTTTATAAGTTGAATCGCAGTAGTAGAGAAGGGGAGGAAGACTTTAGTCCCTTAAATAAATATATTTTTTTCTACCCACCGATTCAATACAGCAGCAAAAAAAATTACCAAGAACAAATCCTGTTTTTAGGTTAAAGAGGAAACGCGCCCCGAGCAGAAGTGTAACCGGCAGATGTTTTACTCGGAAGGGATGGAAAAAATGAAGAGGGGTAAGTACTCATAAACATGTAAAAAGTTTAGCAAAATTTTCGAGGACGCTTCGACAGTGTTGGACGAGGGTGTGTCTTTTTCCGCTTTGCTGCCGCTAAGATGAAGTTCGCCAGCAAAGGGGAACAGGCCGATCCTCCCGCACCAAGTTTGTAACCATCGTCAACCTGAACCGTGATGCCGTGTGACGTCACGTAACGTTACCGCTCGATTAAGAATAAATAAAAATTATAATTCCATGACATACGTACGTCCTGGCGCCAGTTCTCGTGTCTTCTCAACATTTCGTTGCGCGACGAGGATTTTCAGTGAGCTGTGACGTCACTGTGGAATCATTGGCTGTTCTAAAGTCGCCTAACCTAATTTTCATAAGGAACCCAGCACACGTGAAGTTTTGGTAAGTTCGTAAAGAGAGCAACTTTTGAGGTTAAAGTGAAAAACAAGAGGATTTTTAGTTGTTTAATTTGCAAAAAGCTCGACTGACGCAATCGAAATGTAAACTGTTACCAGCAACACTAGTAAAATGGCTTGTTTCTATGAGTTGGGCGTGACGACTGCTCAGCGAGCCTCTTGACGTCTGATCGGCAAAGAGGAACCTGCGACGTCCGACGAGGTACTTGTGAAACATCGCGGCTCGTAAACTCTTCTTAGTCATGAAAACATGACCTAAGGGGTACGACTATGAATACCCACGAGTATACCAGAGTACAATTAATCCTTTAATTTTTCACATTCTGAAAATCTATACAGATCCACATCACAGCTATCTAGAGAATAAAAGTATCATCGAAGTTAGGTGATAATTCATCGCATCGAATGAGGTGAGTCAACGCAATCTAAAAGCTTTAATGGAGATAAGGAAGTATTAACTCGAGAACGAAGTGTCGAAGAGCCAATACCGTTGAGGATCTAAAAGTTTATTGGTACTAACTGTAAGCGAGATATGAGATGAGTGGTGATAAAAAAAATGTCGAAAAAAAAAAATTGAAATCAAAATGCTTACACTTGTGCATGCACCTCAACGCGTCTCTTTAACAAACCCATAACTAATCCAGATCGTAAGTTCGGTTTAAATTTAACCGCGTTTTACTGGCGTACCGGCTGCATCGCGGAACGTAAGTTTCGGATCGTTGCCCGAGGAATAAAAAGTTGCTGGTTCTTGTTTCTGACGCTGGGGATTCGCATGTGAACGACGGAAGTGTCATGGGCTATCGTAAAATGATGCCTATCCTGTATCCATAAAACCCTAACCCGTACGGACCTGCCTGGCTGCAGACAGGCTGCTAGAAATGCACGTTACTATCGTACCTCTGTTCTCCTCCTTTATCTTCGTCATATTTTCTTTGGGATCCGTCACTCTTCCTCGCCTCGTAAATTACACGGTACACTCTCGCACGCTAAAGACCAGAAGCCCCCACAGGCCGACTTTGATATTCCGTCGATATAAATCTTCAGGTTTTAAGACCTTGCTAAAGCCCCTTTAACATTCTCTAAGGTTCACCGCTGTAGTCTCATCCTCCTCGTTGTCCTAAGATCGCCTGTACGTGTCGGTCTTACGCCTCCGAATTACTCCCCAACATATCTTCGAATTACTCCCCACGTGTCTTTAGATCGTAGTTCTCTTATTACTGTAAAAAAATATGTATATAACAAATAGCTTATCTTTGACTGTTTTAGAAACTAACCTACGAGTACTCGAATAACGTTTGCACGTGACATACCTATGGGGCGGTTAACGACATGAAATTGGCGAGTTCACGTTTCCATCCGGTTTCCATTCTATTTCTAACCCCAGTGCCTTAACTAACTTCGTGGCTTGTCTATGGAGTTAGTAAAAACGATCGTAAAGCTACGAAATATGGAAAGTTAATGTACGCACAAGTGAGACAGCACGCGCGAAGACGGATGCCGCGTCGGGAGGCTGTGAAAATACACAAGCGTCTTTCCACGCGTTACTCTCGTCCCTCTGATTCCTATCAGCGAAGTTGAGGAATCCCGCGAAAACTCGTACCTGTCTAAACACAAGCCGGTTGCATAACCTCATCGTTAAATCGAACCGTTTGTTATTTCTTGCAGAATTTAGCGCGCTTTATCTATATACCTACACAGAGGAAGCGTTGCCGTCGCTTAAGCAACCAGTCGGTAACAGGCGCTCTGCTCCTGGGATAACTAAGAATCATTTTGACAGTTGGACTTTGAGAATCTGACTCCTAACCTCTAAGTGGAGATCAACCGTACGCAATCTGTTTGCCGTTAATCACGACAGGATGCGCGACCCTAAGGACGTCTTGCCTTTACTGACTATTTTCGGTCGCGACAGAACGTAGAGGTAATATATCCGTTGGCGATACGATGGCTCACGTGAACAGAAATAAAGTGGAGAGAGCGTACCCGTTGACAGGCCTCCCACGCCTTTGTAAAGTACTGTTCTGTGCGAACAGACCAAATTCCAAATTCGTCGACGTTTATACGTTTCATCCTTATCCTCCGGGATTACATTATGTAAGATCCGTCCTTAGAATGCGGAAGTCAGAATCTCAGTTAGAGTTAAGATTGTATAAATCCGTGAAGATGTTGGAATATTATGGAAAAGTTTATGTGAAGCCTTTGGATATGTTATGTGAAGAAGCTGAAGACGGCACCTTGTGGCATTTTTTGGCGCAACATAATTGTGGACGCTAGCGATAAGTTAGGGGCACCAAGTGCATCGTTAGTAATTTTCGTCGTTGATGCGTTGGCAGGGAAGGAAAATCAAATGCGCTCGTGCGTTCAAGCGTTCGAGTTGCACGTGCTAAGAAGTTGCAACAATCTCTTGGGTTCGTACCAGCATCAGTGATACACTGTAAGAGTTTAGATTAGTGTCTAGAATACGTTAAGACAGGAATAAGAATAAAGTAAATAAACTGTGGAGGATATCCAACATGACTGACTGAATATATAAACTGCTTGAATTTATCGACGTAGCTAAACCTATGATTTGTAATAGTGCACTGCGACGGAATAGATTTGGATCTCTAACCTTAAATAATAGAACGCGTTGCCGAGGAATGAAAAGCACGTTTGTCGCATCTGGTAAAGATACATTTTAGGTCGTTCATAATTTTGAGTTAACCAAAAAAAAAAACGTATTCAGTGACCTAATTCGGGAATGAAATAGATTTGACTTTTGACTTCGACGGTAGTGAGTCTTGACATTTTTTTAATAGAAATTTAAGGATCAGTCTTAATCGTCATAGACATTTGAATTATCGGGTAACAAGGACTCTGTGGAAGTTTTAGAGAATTTTCATCTTGACTTGGTAGATTAACGAGATGAGCTGTCGACGGTTGTTAACAATGCTCCATACGTAATTGACAGGATTTTTAAGCTGAGCGATCGCAGCGTCTCTGCCGGCTCTTTTAATAACCGGGACAAAGATTAATGTCCTCCTTAAAAGCTTTGCCTCGCCTCCCGTGTCGTTGTTCTCCCTGTGTCACCAGATTTACAAACAGCCGGTAACACTACATCGAAAGCCGCCATCGGACAAGATCGGCAGCCGCCATATTTGCCAAGCAGCTTGAAGTTCAATTCTTTTCCTCCAGCTCGATCCTATTTCACCACCACGTGTTTCCATATTTCGATGCCGCAGCGAATCTGCCTGCTGGATCATAAAATTCAAATCAAAGACGTCATTTACGAGTTCTAAAATTATGGAAACTTCAATCGTCTTGGGATTTCGTCAGGTATATGTGGTCGCTATATATTTTCATAAAATTGTCACTTTTTTAACGCTCATAAATTTTCAGCATTTTTTTTTTCATATTCTACTAAGCTAGTTTTCTCTCGAATTTTCGGAAATCGTGACAGAAACGGACAGGGTCATAATTATGAGTTGGTAATGAAGGGAAAAAAAAGAAGATTTCTTCCGAGCTGTGTATGATTAATATGCGAAACACTCGTGCAATCATCGTGCTCCATTAAGCTGATTAGGATCTCAGAGAACGGCAAAGAGAACTGTGGAGGCCAGTATGATGCTTAATAAATCTTACGTACGCATAATTCGAGTGGGTGGGATTACGAGCGCGATACATAGTTGTTTTTGAATTTTGGCTCGGCAGTCTGGCACCGTCATCCGCATCCTGATATTGCGAGACACTTGGTGGAAACTGAGCCAGAGATCGCAGAACGGAAATGATCGATATAAGAGAGAATATATCTACGGATATCATCAGCTAGTTGACGTTTCGTTAATCTCCTTAGCATTCGATTGATCGATCAAATTTCTCCTTCGTTCTAGATCAATTGAAATACGCCTAAGATGATAAATCATGAAACTTGTATGAATTCTAATTCGTATAGCATTCCTAAGCTATGCTTCACTGTGTTTAGTTCTCTTTTTTTCGCCTTTTTTTTCCTATCCACCTCTTCGCCATCGTCCAAAGGCTAAATATACAGCGTGCGCTATTTGAACGCAACCAAATTTATTTAACCAAATTCTGGAACGCACGCGTTTGCGTTCCCTTCGACCGTCATTGGATTCTGGGATAATTCAGAATCCCCAAGGAAATCGAAAAATATGTTCGTTCTGCAAATTCGTATTTGACAATAGGATATGATCAATTTAATATTTTAGTATGTACAGGCTGTTTCAAAAAGTCGTATTATCGTGATCCAGACATTTTTACGTGTTCTTATATCGCAGCGCGAACTCTAACGACTATTAAATTTTGATTTTGGTTGGCAATTGCTTTTACACGAATGCCAGCTGTTAAACGTGTTTCTACGATCAACAAAATCATTTCACGGAATTTTCACACGTCTACGGAGCAAATTTACACGTGTAAAAATCAAGAAAATTTCATACGTGAGAATTTTCAAAATATACACTTTCATCCAATCGAATGAATATATTACGGACACTAGAAGTACCTATAAAGTCAAAATTATCTTGGGGAATTATAAGCGGCATATAAACTCTGGTACCAATGACGACACGGAGCCTTTTGTGTTTTGTTCCAATACAAATTTTTTTTAACCATTCTCGTTATCGACTTCCAATAGAATTACTTGATAGCATCAAAAATATCTGCCTCCCAGGTCTCATTATTTCACTACAGACTGTACATTTTGAATCCATTTTTTTTTCCCCAGCAGCAAAGTGCCAGGCGATTTTTCATCATATAAATACTTCGATAGTTCATCCATCTACATGTGTATTATATTTATACGCACCTATATAGTACCTGGAAACTATGGGCGTTCGGCGAGCAAACGTAAATCTTGTCAACGCTACTTAACATCCATTCGTTACAATTGTGTTGGTGGTTGTTAATATCGAAGCGATATTTGTCACTGTTAACACAGTAAAATTTATTTTCTTTATAGTTTGGTATAAAAATATCATGTTGTGTCAGAAAAGAAAGATTTAATTTAATATAAAAACAGTTCATTTTCTTGACACTTAATACCAACCAGATTGAATACCGAATCGATTCTTTCTTCTTCCGTTTCCATCGCAGTGACTGCGAGCTGCATTAGATTTATGAGAGGTTCTCAGGCATCAGGTTTACATTGTGCAGACAACGCGAAGTCCTGAGTCATTAACGTCTCCCAGAGAAGATGAATTTCTCGTGTGGCTCGTAGAACAGTTGATAAATGAGTCTTAGAGGTACGAGCTATTTGGTTTTCTGCAAATTGCACCAAGGAGCAGCACTACGTTCGTTTTATGGCTGTCGCACTTCTATAATGGCGCCACGGTGCTTACGCCATTCTCCTTGGACAGTGAGGCATAAAGAGATTCGACATGTGTTTCACGTAGTGGATGCCTCAACGACCACCTTCTCCTTTAAATCATTTCTCTAAACTCTTAAGCCTCTTCGCTTTATCTCCAAGAGTTAGCGCGACGCGAGCGAGTGGCTTTAGCTTGGAATTCGTAAATATTTCGCCAGCTCGTTAAAATAAAGCTTCGCAAGCAACACAAGAAGTGCGTCAGTTCTGCTGGGAAACTGAATCATCCGATATTTCTTAAACTAGAGTCATGCCAGATCCTTTACATATGGCCGGATCACATGAGATTCTCCGATGGGATCAGGTTTGAGATGAGAACCTGTTTTTTGAACATTGTTCCAATTTAAAGAACTTTCAATGACAGCCATTCATGTGGGTGTTTATTTTCGTGGAGTATCTGAAAGTTTCAAGAATCTGATTAAGAATTGTTTGGCTCACAGAATAAATGTTTTTATGTTATAGAGACTTTAGTCGGTTAGAATACATTATCCGAGGAAGACATACATTTTCAATGACCCATACTAATTTATCAATTGCTCGAAAAAATAATCACCCAATAAATGTCGCACGTTAAACTTACTTCGATAGCCGTACTATCTTCTATTCTTGTTAACTGCCATTAATTTTCAACGACTATAAAGCTATGTCGTGGATTGTTCATGGCTTCCTGTTTTACATACCGAGCACGAATTTCCGAAAGTCTTTCGAAAAGGAAAAAAAAAAATATGTCTCGGTATCGTGTTTACCAAACTCACCAGAGTATTCGCGGCGTCGTGCCTTCGACTCCTGACTAAACGCAGGGAAGAAAAAAGTTTCAGCGACGCCAGACGTTACCAGACTCAAACACACCGTTATATCTTTAAGCGGCTTTTTTCTTTGAGAAAATACTCGCCATTCTGACATGTACCATGAATGTTCTGCATAATATGTTTGTCTAAAAGATATTCAAATCCTGAGTTGCCATTTACAAGAAATAAAGTCAAACCATGCTGCCAGGAAATGGTAAGCTCATTTTTATTAAATACTTCAAACTCATTACCTGGTATAATTGAAACAGCATGTAACATTTCCAAACGAAATGATGGTGGAAACGTTGTTATGTGTTTCGCAAGGCAATCTTAACGATTCCGTAGAAAGATGTTGGAATGGTTACGTCTAAGGATAGCTGGCAGAGAGATGTGGTTCAGCAGGGAGGAAATATATCCGGATCTCTATTTATTGCTTTTATTATTGGTTAGTGCGGGAGCGGAGAGAGAGAGAGAGAAGAGAAGAGGAGAGGAGAGAGAATCGAGGGAGAGAAGAGTTGGATTTTAAACATTCAAATACTGTGTTGGTGTGCCGTGACGTCTAGCGACCTCCAGTGGCGTCGCTTTGACTTAATTTCTACTTTTGCGCATGCGCACGTCGTCATGTCTAAAACGGTCGCTTCCGCTATCGAGCAGGAGGAAAATGGCCGTCGCGCGCAGTTCTCTGTTTATTTACGTATTACCGATGATTAATTGATTGCGAGATTTCGCAGTTTCGCAGTAGTGTGCTGTACATCGTGGATTGGTTCGTTTTGCAATTCAATCGAGACGCGATGCTGTGACGTTGTTATGTCCAAGTGATTTTAACCCGTGAAAATACGATCGGTCTTGAATTGCGTACGTTTTGCGTGTTGTGTCCTCGGAACTCCTAACCTAACAGGCGCCCTCGGGCCTTGAGGTATATTCTGGAATTTTCTGAAGTGCTGTCACCTCTGTTTGTCAACAGTGAAACGTCAAAATGCCATGTTCTCGCAACCTTTGAACGTCACGTCCCAAAAAATCACTAACATGGCTGATGAGGTGTTACCAGCCAGTTTGGAGAAGCTGGAAATTGATCGACTCGCACTCGCAACCCCACGGTGAGTTGTCGCATGCTCCACAGACCGAGAGAGCTTTTCCGGGTTTCCAAAGCGCCTGCTCGTGTCTCCTTGTCCTTCAAGATTTTCATGGCCCTTCCGCCTGTCTGTCTGCTGTCTGCCTGACGCGCAGATTCCGTCTTGTTTCTTCCAAAACGAAAAACGCGTTTGTTCCTTCTGGTTGTTTTGCGTTTTATACAAAGCGAATCGACGCTGCGTCTTGTTTCTACTGAGTACAATACTTGTCAATCCAATTTTAAGGCTCCATACTTCTCTTTTACTCGTTGGTGTGATGTGAAAGAAAATCAAGGTGTGTACTGTGTATAACTGGCTGTCGTTTTGTCGAAGTATTTTATCAAACGGCAGGGCTATATGTTAAAAAAACATTTCCTTATACTCTCACGTTACTAAAGCAACAACCTTCCGGGAAACATTAACGATTCGTTATTTACACTGTGCCGTTGCTCTGCTTTCGAAATTGATGTGTGTTTGCAGTTCGCTGTATTTTGAAATTGGGTCACGTTTAAATGTTCGCTTTTATCCATCTAACGGCGCCTCGCGAAACTCATTCCGCTGCCTTTAGCGATTACATAAGTATCACGCTTAGACTGTATTTACTGACGTTTGCTTCAAGGCCTCAGACCAAAACTCAATGACTCTTCACTCTTTGTTTGAAGAGTCAAATTGTGTTCATCATTCAAAACCATAAGCTTCTAATGTGACTATAGCCTCGCGTGATTATTTATCCACTTAACCAGTAAAACAACTAATTAATATAAACTAATGTTTTCACTTTCAGCAGCACGAGTACGGACAATTCTCCACCACCAAATCCATTTCGCGCATCGAGCAGCAGGGGTACCGGCTCGGATTGTAGTCACCTGTTTCAACGAAGATCAATGCCTAACAGGCCAACCCCGTCCGTGATCAGCCCTCGCGGCGTCAAGAGCACAACGAACTTTAAACCTTCTCGAAACGAGAGAGTACTCGACAGCACAAAAAAGAATTCAATCATCAAAGAAGCCGTCCTGAAACTAAACGGCTCTGGATCAGCCGGTCTCAGTGAAAACCTTGCTACTACGCTACTCGAGGAGGCCTGTAAACTCAGTATTTCCAGTAGAAGTTCCAAAACATTTGGCCACGGCTCAGTTACAAAAGATTTCAAGGCCCTTAACATAAGTCCAGACTCGAGGCGAGTGAAAGACGACGCAAGTATCGAGACATATTACGCAAGTAGCTTTCAACGCGCACGTAGTAACACTATGCCCAGCCTAAAGAGAGGTCCTGGTCCTGGCGGAGGTTCCAGCTCTCCGGCGGATTCGCAAAATCCATCTGGCACTGGTCAAACCTCGAGCTCGAATACTTGTTCTGTTCAGGCGCGAATATCCCCGCCGCCATGCGATGTAACCATCGACGAACTCGCAAGCTACTTCGACGAGTTTGTTCATATTCCAAAGAAGATGTCTCACATGGCGGAGATGATGTACATTTGAATTTAATCATTTAATGCATGAAAGTCGAATTCGCTATTTCGTTAGACGAGATGAGAATTACTTGGACGTGGACCTCTCTTTCTCGTGACGACACTTCTTTCTCGTTCTTGAGACAGCTGTGTATTTGGTATAATTTCTTTTCTCCGATTTACTAATTAAATTATATTTAATATATAATAAAAGCGCAGGAAGCATCGTGTAAAGGATTAATGATTTTCTTGGGTGATGAGACCTTTCAGTGGAATCCTTTTCGAATCCTAACGAAGATTGGCACATTCTCAAATTCTTTATGTCGTATAATTACAAACGTTCTCTTGCAATTATTTATTTACGTCCCATCACCTACACTTTGTTTCTTCTCTGCGAAAGGCCCGTGCTGTCTTTGATCGAAGGTTTTTGTACTGTGAAATAAAAGTAATCGGGTTTAGAATATGTGAATCTTAACACCGTGGAGTTTCATTATCGAGCGACAAGGACGATCTATCATTTAATATATGATACACATTATATTTATCTGTATAGGCTTATAATAATTAATACAATGATATAAAGTAATCATTAAATTACTTAATAATAGTAAGCTTTGGTACATAAACAATGACGACAGTATATCGAATCATTACTTTAATTAGAAGTAAACCGTGTGTACCGTGTTGGTGCGTGCTTTGCAAGGGACTCTGACAAGAAGCCTGAATGTGATAAAAATATTCCTTTTCCCTCATATCTTTCTTGTGAGTCTTCTGGTAGGAACGCATCATCGACGACCCTTCCAGAGAATGTGTAATGACCTTCTGCGATCATCACAGTCCTCTATTTCTTCCCTGCTCGTCACACCTGATCCTAGCTCCTTGGGATAACGAACCCGGTATCAAAATTTGAGGTCTGCCGCTATATCACAGATTTTTCGAAATTTCATTAAGACGAGAGCTACGACCAAAGTACGCAGGAAGGATCGGACCGGATATAAAAGGAATTCACAGGATGAATACTCGCAACTTTATAGATCCCCAAGAAGGATGATTAAGTACAATGCAAAATCGACAGCCTCTTCGCGAGGAACTATCACAGTGGCTCTTACTCCAGGAGATGCCTCGGCTAGAGAGCTTGCTCAGGGTGCAGATCGAGATGCGTATCTCTATTTTAAAAATGGCAGTAAAAACGTCATCCTCGTCGCTCGCACCCTGAAGAGTGCTTTAACAAAAAGATTACATCTCCTAGATCAAAGTTCGTACGAGACGACAAAATAATCGTCGTATCAAATAGATAAAACTCACAGGGAGCTTGGTCAATTTTCGTGAATAACACAGTGCTACGGAACAAACTTGACACGTGGAATGCAGCAACGCGGAGCTCGTTACGCGCTTTGATAAATAATAAATGGCCAAGTTGGAGTAGCGAGCTGGCAGCAAGGAAGCTAAAGAAGCGATAAAAATCAAATGACTTTGACACACTGTAAATATTCTCTTTGTCGTGGCTAAACGTATCGCAATCTATGAGAAACTTAATGTCTTTTGGCCTGACGTATCCTGCTGGCGATTCTCGTGAATCATCGCACGACCCTCAAAGTATTGTCGCTGTCCGGAAGGACCCGTTTGGGGATGGCGAGATTGGGAGGCTTTTCTACAGCAGGATGCGAAGGAAGCTCGTCCTCCGACTAAGTAAGTAAAAACTTGACAAGATTGGACAGCATTGTTCGCGGAACGCATGAGATTTGATAAAACTGATAATGCATCCACCATTATCACTCGGCGAGCTTCCTTCACGTTCCTAGATATTTCTCGTATTTTTTTATTATCTCTATTAGTCACTTTAATTTCCCTTTGTTCATTTTTTTACCTCCTTATGTTTCTCTCGCTAACCTGACTGGACGCTGTGGACTATAAGAGTTCTTGTCATTTACGTCACGTGTGTCTCATGCATAACTTAAATGATTGCCTAGTGCGAAGAACCTTTGAGATCGACGTCATCGCCACCGTCATCGTCGTCATTGTCCGTAGTCATCGGCGAGAGTATCAACTCCCGGACACGTCGAATAACACAGCAATATTTTGGTCGGTATAAAATGCTTATAGAAAATTCTATTGGACGTAGAGCTACTTACTATCATCACTTTTGCTCGTTCACTTTTCTTTCTTTTTTTTGTTCGACTCTCACGTATTCCTATTAAATTTTTATCTACGTACCATGATAATATTTCACTGTGCTTAAACGTCTAGTCTATATTAACATTAGAGCTTACACTTAACGATACGCACCGTGAAGGGCGCGGCGAACACTTCCGGATTCGTACGAGCTTTTCCAGAACGCTTTTCAAAGAATTTAAAAAGAAAAAGACATACAAACGAGACAGTACGAAACCGTAATGGCCGCGCACCACATCTCTTCTACCATCTAGAATCCTAGCTAATCTGCTTATTCTTCATCTTTTTTTTTCTTTCTTTAGTAGAAAATTTACAATTCTTCAAATACTTTGTACGAGTAACATCGATGGCTTAAATTTTTATTTTCATACATTCCTTTCACTCATTCATTATTTTTGTCTCTTTGCGACGATCGATTATGTTTCTCTCTTCTAACGATCGGACTTCTTGAATAGATTTTTTAAATAGATTTTTTTTTTCGTTTCGATACATTCACACACTCACACTCACGTCGTTACTAGTAACTTTTATCAAAATCTCCCTCTTACGCGACTTTGCCCTTGCAAATAAATAAATTATGTCCGTCGGCGTACTTGTCGAGTCGCGTGTTAGAGTGAAAAATTCTTGGGCTTCACCAAATGTGAAATTTTAAAAACATGGAAACCAAATGGATTCCAAATTCAATTTACACTAATGGCCTGACTTCGAGCACTTACCGAATTTAACTTCGGTAATCATTAACGCTATCTAGTACGGTATTACTATCAAATGAGTCACTTATCTTTGACGGTCTTTTTTCTTTACACGAGGATCTAAAAAATTTTTGGAACACTTTGTCAAGGATGAAACTGTTTTTGTTGCTTCGTTAAACTTTTAAATGAAGTGGGTACCACGCGAAGAATCTCTAACAGTGGGAAATCACAAGAAAATTGTAAAATTACTTAACTAACCAGTTACGTATACTTGAAACTTAATGGTAGAAATGATGTTCTACGAACCGTCTCGAAAAAATAATTATATTCCATACAGCACGGCGCGATGTCAGTTTCGTGACGCAAAGTCTTTTTTTTAATGACAAAATTAATCTCCATAACACTCTACACTCTACTTTTCATTATTTGTGCTATCTTCAAAACTCGCTCTCGCCATGCGAATTCGTACGCGTCGATCGTTCGTCAAAATGGTTAACGAAAGACGTGGACATAATAAATAATCCGAGATCAATGTTAATGCTCATTAAAGAATTATCGCGAATTATACGTTGGTCGTACAGTTGCGCGTCAATTTTCTCTTTTTACATTGTTCAATCCACATTCTATCCGATTAGCCTAGGATTACACTGACTAATTTATACCGTTAGCTGTTTGAAATTCAAAGTTTGACTTACATCAACTCTAACCTTCTTTCCCTACTCACTAAAACATTTCCTTAACGTTACCAATTGTTCTTCGGATTAATTATCCATCGAGTCTTTTTGCTTTACTCTCCAAATTGCAAAAGATTACGTCAAATAGAACGTCGAATTAACATTCCGTAATTTTATACAGAGATACCAATTTCTACATACGTAACAGTAAGTACGTATTTGCATGAAATTGCAGTCCCTCATCAAAATCGGCCTAGTCTCATCGGATCGAATTCTTCGCACAGTCTACCAGTGCCTCTTTACTCTCATATATCTTCTCCATGACCTCTTACACATATCTCCAATGTTCATGGCACGTAAAAGTTTGTCTTTGCGCGATTTCTCAGGAAATCGCGAGGAATCTCGTATGGCATTAAGCACAGATATGAATTCAGTATCATTACGAGAATCCAGTAAAGATTTTTGACTCTCGGAATTGACCTGCTTTCCATTCTCCTTGGAATACGTAAAGATCCAAGTAAACGCCCAAGACGCATGCGCAGTAATACAGCCAGGTTCAATCGTTCAGGAACCATGTGGTCTTGTATATCGAGCGTCGAGAATTGTCGAACCAATTCCCAATCCTAGATTTCAACAATAAATACCATAAAATTCCATGGCATAGTTGATGTCCGCTGGATGAAAACGACCATGCGGCACCATATGATTCTGCATGTGGGCCATATATCAGTCTGTTGTCGGTTCCAGGTATGGTATCTCACTGGTCACATTGAATGACTCAAAGTAATGATTCAGGAACTCGAACGTGGGTCGTTTCTCCGGACTGGCGTCCCAGCATTGCAGCATCAGTCGGTAAATGCTGTCTGGTAACGGATGGTTCACTGGCTTAGGCATTCTATAACCTTTGTCTACCTGTTCGATGACTTCACGACCATGCATGCCTATGAAAAGGAGAAAAGCAACAGATTGAAGATAAAAAGCGGTTGCAGAGGGTCTTGACAAGAGAATGATTGATAATGATATTTACCAGGATAAGGAACTTGACCATAGGTGAAGAGTTCCATGAGAAGGATACCGAAAGACCAGACGTCACTCTTTATACTGAACCTTCCGTAAACGATAGCTTCCGGTGCAGTCCACTTTACAGGGAACCTGCTACCTTGCTTAGGACAGTACTCATCATCCTCGATGACCCTGGCTAATCCAAAGTCGCAGATCTTAGCTTTATTGTTCTCGCCAATGAGCACGTTCCTGGCTGCCAGATCCCTGTGTATCAGTTGCTTCCTCTCGAGATGTTCCATTCCGCAAGCAACCTGAGCAGCTATGTAGATCAGATCTTCGAATTGCATATATTTGCCATCTCCGGTTCTAAGGAAATCCAGCAAGCTTCCGTTACACATGTACTCCTGGATGATGTATATGGGTTCCTCGTTCGAGCAGACGGCATACAAGGCAACGAGATGCCTGTGCTTAAACTGTTTCATAATCGCTGCTTCCTGGAGGAAAGCCTCTGTCGACATGGTTCCAGGTCGCAAAGTCTTTACCGCCACTTCCGTTTTGTTCTTCCACTTTCCGTAATACACTTCACCGAAGTTCCCGTGTCCCAGCTTCTTGATCAGCTGAACCTCGTTCCTGTTGATTTCCCACTTGTCCCGTAATTCCGGTCCTAGGTCCCACATGTCTGGCTGTGGTTTTGGACACGGTCTCGAGAGTACGTGACACAGGCCCAGTGCGTTTTCTAAGAAAAGAATCATCACGTTCGCGTTTCATAAGTAATCAAATTTCCTGTATATCTACGAGCTACAAAGATTGCCACTCACTGCTGTACGCCATGACGAGGGCGGGCAACGTCGGGAATGTCTGATTCGTAGCGATGTAAAATCCTCCATTATCCAACGGCTTTATTTTATAATGTTTTACATGATGACCTCTGCTCTCTTCCCAATCCTTCACAGAGAGACTATATCCTCGGGGATTATGTTCACTGGGTCTGACCAGGAACGTCCCTCGAGGGTTCTCCTCGACCAGAAGAAGTTTTCCTGCCTCCTTTCGCGAGACATTCTCGAAGAACCAGCTGCGAAATATAACTCGAGGTAAGTAAGACTTTCTTGAACTTACAATGTCTCTGGTACAATTAACTATATTTAATAATTACTCTTCGCTCTCAACGGAACGCTCTATAGCCACGAAATTCCATGGTATAAGACCTTCCTGAAGTGTAGTCAAATGCAGCACCTTCCACCATCCAGTTTCCGTGTCATCCAACACCTCCATCCGGTCACCCTTGACGAAACTGACATCGGTACTGTCCCTCGCCCTGTAGGTGTACAGGGCGACGACGATCTTGTTCGCTCGTTGCGAATGAGCTATGCGTAACAAGGAAAAAGAAATATCAATAAAATCCATTGATCATCTCCACCGGCAAAGATCTAATATGACAAATAGAGACATTGATGGCCGACATTGAAAAGCGTTTGTTCAAAGAAATCTGCATAAAAGCGCCAACGAACCAAATGGACCGCGACGCAGTGTATTATAATTAAACTAAAATTTAAAAATAAGATGTAAATAAAATAAAAATACACACATGCAGCGATAACGACAGGCGAACTTGATTGATAGGGTTGCTGCGGAATCAGTATCTTACAAGGTGTCGGTCTTGGTCGTATAATATCCACCCTGGTCGGTGCTGCACCCCTCTGCTGGTTGGGATCAGCCGAATAACGATCCAAAGAACCTCCATTGCTATTATTCTTCGAACTTGGACCGGTCTCTGTCTTCTTGTAACCTGAACAGACTGCTCGTTTGACAATCTCGTCTAAGAAACATCAAGATAGTGTACCCAGGCTTATTCAGAAGTTAACGCACCGCTTGAATAGACTACTTGGCTCTGTCATGTGAATAAAATAGACGTGCTATCTTCAAGAGGTGGATTAATTTTGAATCACCTCTTATTTACTTTTTATTATCTGTCGCTTTTGTTATCTTGAAACAAAATTAAAAATCCCAATAAGCATCTAGCTGTACGTTATAGACAATGTCACTGTCAAGTTACACATCTGATCATCTACCTATGCATATGTTCATGTACAGTCTATCATGTATGTCTAATGTACAGTAAATATTATATGTACAATACATTTGATATAGCTGTACTGTCTTTTCTATTTCCCACATAAATTCACTCTTTTTTATATAATTAATTGAGTACGTGCAGCTTATGGAATATGAAGGATGGTCTCTGAATAGTCGAGGACACTGTCAACCTAATTCACAGAATATTCATATTTTTAGAACGCGTTATTCACTCCGCAGACTTTTACCCCACTTGGTAACCCAGTACCGTTGGAAAATCAATGTGGACTGTGACAAGGGTAAAAAGTTTGGAAACCCTTACGTAAACTTACCGATCGGTTGGGGCTCTTGCCTTTTGCTACAACACTTGCCCATCTTGAACGACGATCACGAGGAATCCTCCTTCGGATCCTTTTACGGATCTTAAACCCTTTTTCCCGTTTTCATGCAATCACTGCCATAAGACTCCATTGCGACTTCTCTTGGATTTATTTTTCTTTTAGAATTCACTTCTGTAGCCAGTGCTGTCCATCTTGGACCCAGAAACCTAGAACGTCAAAACGTTTCAATTAGTACTTGTTACGTATGCCTAATCGAAGATTCATTCTTCCTATAACAACAGTACGAAGTGATGATTACGCAGAAACCATACATATAATACATATACACAGTATACATATACACATACATATGTATACATACACAGTGTACATTACGAATTCGTGATTCTTGGAAAACTCTCACCAACCCCGTCATCTCATCCCGTGTATAACTTTTACCACGAGACTCAATCGATCAAGCAGAGATGTTTATTTATTCGAAAGAGCCTCAGAGGTGTTTCTCATTGGTCTCCATTTCGCTCTTTTCTTTAATTTTATTCCTTCGTCCCATCGTTTTATCCCTTTCGTTTTACGCTTCTCGCGATGTATCTTTCACAGCCGACGCAACTCTCGCCTTTCGACCACATATGGTTTCGAGTGTTCGAGCTGGGCCAACAGGAGCGTATCTACGCCAGAAGATCAATAAATTTCAATATTAGCGTCTCCCGCCATTAATGTCAACACGTAAACGTAAAAATTGATAGCAAGTCTTGAGATTATGCCAAATAAAAAAAAAACTCAAATCTAACTGCCGCTTAACAAATTTCGAGCGTCCCTGCTACGGCCTGGAGAATAAAATTTTCGTTGACTCGTGTCAACCTCATTTTTTGACAATATATTTCCAATATGCTAATAACATATCGAAAAGTATCGATTCGCCTTCCAATTGAAAGTATGGAGAATTTGTGAAAGTCTTTAACTAACTACGGCCCTGAAGACACTTTCGTTCGACGGTGGTCTCACAAGAGGCGAAAGATGCCAACCAAAGATACTTTTAGATGTCTCTTCGGTACTTAACGGATACCTACTCGATCTTGAAACGAAATTCGACGGGAACTAATATTCATGAAGTAAATTTAATATCACGCATAACTGGGTAAACGCGAAGAGAAAATTTTATTATAAAATTAAACAGTTGGAAAATAATTTTTAATACCTCAAATATTTACGTAATAGGATCTGATAAGCTTTTTCGGTTTTTTTTTTTAATAAAAATTCTTAATGTGATTTTACACAGCCTATACTACCTTGAGTTAAGCTACTGATAATAAGTCAAGGGACGAGGGTTTACAGAGGGGGGTCTCGCGTTAGGTACGTAGCTAATATGGACATAAAAATCAACCCCAGAACAATGTTACAATGTTATCTTGAAAAGTACTAGCTACAGGGTGTCTAAAAGTTTTTAATTAAACGAGCTGTCCGTAAATATTTGGATGAAATAATGATTTCAGACTGAAACAGGGTTGGTTGCTCGCAATTGTGTTAGTCAGACAGCCAGCCACCCAACTAGCCAGCCAGTCAGTCTGCCAGCCTCCTGACGGTGCCTACGTCGCCTGGTCACACAGATGTACCAATACACACGCGTCAACGAGGGTGTGGGAGAGAAAGCGAGAAAGTGAATAAGTGCGTAAAGGAAAGAGACCCCCATAGAAAGTGGCACCGTATACTGGGTCTATACATCACCACAATGCCCAGTTATATGGGGACGGTCGATATCCACGGTGGTCTGCTGTACGATGCTAGTTTTATACATGGGCAATAGGAATATTTAAAGGTCTGGACACGGAGTCTGAAAATTTCATAGGTCTGTTCTTTTCCTTTGAAAAGATTTTCAGATAATATTTACCGGCCTGAATCGCTTTTATCTTTCAGTGCCATATTCCGTTATGGTTAAAATGACATGAAAATTACTTTTCTTTTTTTAGACAGGCAAGAAAGCCAAGGCCAATGGGGAGCATATTCTTTCAGATTTGTCAGGCTTAAAGTTCAACCCTCGAAATATCCACCCTTGGAATAAACTTGAGCTCTCGATTTGAACACTACGCCCTCTTCTCGTAGTCGAGCCAACATCGAAACAACCCTCCAACCCCTAGTAACTACACCGCCTTTCGGCGAGATAGGACATTATTGCAGTCCAGGGGCGTAGCTCATAGTGGTTCCTATCCAATGTTATTGGCAATCTTGACACTGGAAGTTGGATCGTGAAACTGAAAGAGTCACAGAAGACAATTAAAGAATGTCTAGTAAGCAATTAAGTAAAAAGGATATGGGAAATATTTATTAAGGGTGACGCGACCCGAATTGTCCATCAGTATTATCTTTACAAAGGTACCGGTAGGAATCTTGAAAAATGTTATCATTTTTGCAGCAGGAAAATATTCCATAGAAAAGGAGAAGAGGGAATGTCAGTTCAATAGGACGAGACAAGCTATTATTGGACCCATTTGAAATTACATTTCTCGTTTTCCCTTATAACAGTAAGGATTCTCTGGATTGGATGGTGGTGGAACCCGAGGGTTCAAATGGGTTTAAAATTCGACTAGGGAGACTCTTGGCGCTACGAAGGAGACGCTCGCTTTCCTTCCAACCCCTAATTTCGGTCGACGTCGCTTCAGTCCTTGGATATGTGTATCGCAGTAGCGCCTCTATAATTTCACCGGGTGCCGAGGGTGCTTTCCTTACAGTACGAGGCTTGCAAATATTTCGAACGATACGTTTGGGGATGGCGAAAGGAGATACAGAATACAAGGTATAAACAACAACGAACGATAATCAGATCGACTAGATTTAACGTTGGAAAACTTTGGGCCCTTTGACGTCACGCAAGAAAAATTCTATAAAAAAGGTCAAAATTTTAGTTTTTCTTTACAATTAAAAAAAATGTTTGAATGCTTTAACCGTGTTTGTACTGTGAATTGTATTCGGAAAATATATTATCATCATATTTACTAAATTTCGTGTAACGTTCGAAAACAGTTTCAAAACTGATACCTTGTTACCCGATATTCATTGTTAGGCTAAATTGGAAACCCCGTTATACGGAAAATGTGTGGTTCGCTACGAAACAATAGAGTCCTGCTGCGCCAACAGGGAGAATTTTCCTGAATACGCAGAAGTCCCCATTCGACGTCCCTTACGATTCGTAAGCGTCCTCTCTCTATCTCTCTCGTACTCCCTTCTATCCCCGGTCTCATTAGTTCTCTTCTTCGAACAAGACTTTTCAGATACAACTACGGCGCATCCTAGTCGTTTAAATAGAATCCATTCGAGCTTATACCGGGTAGCAGTCGTTACCGAAAAAGCCTGATAATTTTATGTCCATTTTATGTAAAACTATTGATCGCTGATATATAAATAGGACTAGGTATGTACATAGTACCGAAGGCTCGAAAGCCCCGTATCGATTTCCTGAGTGCTTTCAGGAGATTTGTCGAATCTAATTACAAAATACAGTACCGAGTAGTTGAGAGATCATGTGAATTTTCGTAAAAACATGGACGACCGGGAAATGAGACACACGGTCAAGTTACGTGCCTCGCGTCTCGTGACTAACCCACCGAACATCCATGAGTCACGAAAGATTCTCCTCGGTTACAAGAGCCAAAGAATAGACGTCGTTAAGGCCAATATGACGTGTAAGGGTCAAGCAGGCCTTAAAGGCGTACTTAACCTCCAAATGGCACAGTAGGTCCTATTATTTTCCTGTATGTCTCGTGGACCGAAAGCTAAAAGACACGCGGAAGCTAATACAGGAATGCAGGACGAAACAAAAGCTCTCGAGAGTTTACGAGGTCAGTAGACAAAATGGCGGGGGTATAGTAACACGCGATGTTTTTGACTATCCAATTAAAATAACAAATCCCCTTATTCACCAGTTCGTCCATTCATCCATTAGTCCAGTTGGTGCAGCATGAGAATTCATTTCGTCGAAACTCGAGGCGTGTACTATTATTAACTGCACTTGAGAAATAGTAGAGCTTGTCCCTCTACGGATACTCTTGACATATTGGCGTAAGATTTATGGAGGAGTAATCGAGCGGAAATGTCGATTTCACACGTTCCAACGGAAGACACTAGATTCCCGTCTATTACGCGTAAGGATTTCACGTTGAAGGTTGTCCGCTTCCCGACGGCCATTATACATTCTGACGGTTTCTCTATTCAGCTGCGACGCCGTGGACTCGCTCGTTGTCCTCTTCGGACTTGGCCGCTCAGTCCTACGGCTGACTTCACTGTTGACAGTCACGCTAGCCAACTTCACTGTAGTTCTTTCCAGTATCCGTTTCCTTGTACGTATTTACTATTCGGCTTCCAATCATCTCGTATTCCTGACTCGTGCCTCGAACGTTTCCTTCGAGCAATGACAATCTCTCTTATGGCTATTGGCTTTGCATTACGTGATTCTTTCAAAGACACCAAGCACAACGAGTCAGTTGTGTAGCATCGAGTGAATCGAGTTCCTGTCCTCTGTCACTGCGTTTACATTATTATGGACACACGTATATTTATATCCGTATACTTTTATGGGGATCGTGCTTCGTCCGAATAAAATATTTCGAGACAAGATGGACACCGTCGTACTGTTAATTATTCTTCTTAGAAGTCAAAATATAGAATAGCATGAGTTTTTATATATATTTTTTTTTTTCGTTTCACTGTACCGTGCTTTTATCGCGCCACCAAAAAGATTCGTCAAACTTAATACAGGGATGATTGTTCATTGTTCCAGGCAAAGAGCCGACAAAGCTTTGACGCGATAGAATAGAATAAAAAATATTTCGAGTCAAGCCGTATCCGAGACGCAGGATACATGGTGTTATAGTATTTTTAATTAAATTTTTGTTAGTTCGGAAAGCTCTGCCACTTAGTCGGCTGGAATAACGCTTTCGTGGTTCTTTATCTTCTGTATACATTTCATTATACTTATTTACATTTTCTCCTCCGTAATTCTCCTTTTCTTTCTCTTAGCATTGCTTGTAGTTTCCATTGTTATTCCACGGCTACTACTTGCGAGTGACGAGTGGAGTCCACGATCTCACAATGCTGAAGCCTGATCGATGACAGTTCCTGACGAAAATAGAATCTCCCTCTTTCTCTCCTATGGCTATTCTGGAGCTAATTACAATAACAAGTTTTACCCAGGATAACACCTACTCTCGAAGGTACTATCCGATTGTTTTCGGGTTTCTAGAGCACTCGGACGTTTTAAGGGGCCAGTAACCTTTCAGCCCTGCGTCATGGGATACGTGTCCGCTCGATATCTGGAAACTGCTTTTAGGTCGCGCTCAAGACTCTCAACACGAAGACATGACAAAGTAATAATATCCCAAAAATAATGAATTACTGTTATTACAAAAATATTCTCAATTGGCATTTTTCAAACTTTCAATCTTCTTCATTTTTCCTTGTCGAATGTCGCCTGATACTCTGTTTCCTGGTCTCAAGAATTTTCAATAAAAAAATATATCATTCAATATCACCCATTTTTATTCGCTTGTATCTACACTACGATTTGTAAAGTTTTACATTAGATTATTAATCCTACGCCAATGTTTCTTGAGGGCTCCACGTTGCCGCGACTCACAAGTCGCGAGAGCACAAGAGAAACAGGAGTGTACTTCACGGGCGACCAAACTATTGATAGCAACACCAACACGACTCTTTGAAAAATATCTTTCTCAGTCGCGAGGTACTCGTGCGACACGCACTCCTGGACTTCGTAGAGTCTGCCCGCGTACGTACGTATGTATAATATATGTATATTTTCTTAGTCGCTCTCCACACGGTCACGTAGTGTGTGGCTGAATCCCCCCCCCCCCACCCCACCACTTTTGTCATTTCACTAAAACAACTCGACACTAGAGTTACGAAGTTAGAGGTAATTTTTTATTGTCTGATATTAATTTTTTTTACAACATTCAGTCTGGTACTTGCTAAGGGGGAGACCTCAAGGATTAATTTATTCGTGCCTGATTGGCAAATTATATTATAACTTTGTCGGCTGACAGGGTCGTAAGATCTCAGACTGCTTTGGTTTTCAAGAAAAATATCCCAGAGTCTATTCGTTTCTCTCTAATTACTTCACGAGGGTGAAACTCACTGACGACAACTCGGGGCAACCCGACGGCCTTGCTTATTGGACGTTAACGATGACGGGAGGTTTTATTACAGCAGGCCTGCCAACTTCCAAGGGACCAATCGTCTCGCATCGATCCTATCCCTCGAGAATTTCTGAACTCCATATATTCCAGGGAAATTGTAATTTTCACAAGATTTCACAAACACTCGTCCAAATCTCAAGAACGTTTGCTTATGACAAACCGCATTTGATAAGGACCGACATAGTTCTCACAGTAAGGCGGCTCTCCGTCTGAAACTTCTTATCAGAAAATAATATTTCTCTAGAAAAAAAAAAGAAGTTTCGAATTCTCATCTTTTTAGTTCCTTTCTCGACCAGGTCGAGATTCAAGCTTGAACCGCGTCCTAGTTTCTGGTCTCCCTGATTTAATCCAATTTTACGTGAATTACATTGAACAAGTCACGGAGGCAACAGTGATGCATCGTGTAACGTGGTTGTTGGAAAATCAACTTTAACGTGCATTTATAAAATGACCGCAGCTGTAACCTGCGCCCAAGATTAGATAACGGTCGTGAAGTCCCGTTTGCGGAAGATCCTTCACGACTCTAGAGGATGATCGTTGTTTAAATCCATAGGAAGATCCTTGCCACATGGCAGAAAGAGGGCCTGGCTAGCGTCTCACTTTAAAAACGAAACCCTTACACAGTTGGATCCCAAGGAGTAAACGAAACTTTCAAAGATACTTTCAAAAAGACTTTCGATAGTCTTCAGGAACTCACTGGGAAAGGAAAGAGCAAAATTGTTAAAAAAATGAGAAAACCATAGTGAGAGCCGCAATTAATCCCAAGTGAGTCCTCGCGAAGAAGTCTTGTCCATTTCTGCATCGAAGCATGCAAAAGTAAATATGTAAAGGAGTAAATATGGGAAGCATCGACTGAGGAAGTAACAATGAAAAGAGCCTGGCCACGTGCTGGCCAGATGTCAGTGCAGTCCGTGTTATTTTGTTTATTCCTGAGAAGAGATATCTCCATGAATATTTCATCCAGCACTCGGTACGTACCGGGTACACATATTTGAAACGGATTTGCCAGAACGTGCTTTTTTCACGAATCTTCATAGCCCGCAGAGCACGGTCTCGGAAATAAGTAAGTAACGCATCCGGGTGCGACCTCCTATCTACCCTTACTATACCTATATTATCTTACGTTAATAGGACCTCAGCATTGGCGTAGACCATAACAATGGAGCAGGCCGTGTGCAACATGTGTTGCCGTCGCTTGCTTCGTTGCTGGGTCCGCTCGAGTCATACGCAAATGCGAGAGGCAAACGTGAACCGGTGAATGGGCCAGACTGGGACTCGAGTAGCTCTAAAGGGACCAGCTGCGTGGGACTTCTCTAGAACGCCTCTTGGGTTCCATTGGAGGCTTAGCCATTGTTAAACAAAAATTATTGCGACGCATACGCCAATGAAATATTTATTGCAGCTCGAGCACAGCCTCTCTCGCTTATTTGTGCAAAATATTAAAAGCAGGATGGTATATTGCTTTTTTTTATATACTTCAATAAATTATATTATAAAATGCTCGTTAAATTCACTGCGAGCCCTCTTTACTTTATGTAATTCATATTCCTACAACCCGGACCGGCACTGTACTAATTACAAGGTTTTCACGCAGAAGTATTCCGACTATATATTAAAAAACTGACGGAGGCATCAAACGAGAATGGCAACCGACCCTTTCCCTTTGCGAGGTCTTCGTCGAAGATCTAGTCTCTTCCTAGCGTCTTATTAACCTAAACTATCTATGACTATACAGCCGTAGCTAATGCTACTCGAGTATAGTCAGTAACGGAATGCATTATGACCATTGTAATACCTGCTACGGTCTACCGTAACCACTGTAACGGGCTATTCCGTTCTACTAGATCAGAATCGATAGCGTGCTGAATTCTAGATTTGCCATTTGTCGAATTTAATAATATTTTTTTCCAATTTTATTTTATTAACGCGAATACAGTCGCTTTGACTTTCAAAATCATTTTCATAATACGCGCCGAACGTAGTGCCAACCATGTTACGTATTATCCACCAGGCAGGGGACTCTCGATAATTCAACGGAATAGGGCGAAAAAAATCAATAGTACATCCACCGCTGTGCAGGGCCTTAGCTCATATACGGAAGAGTCTTTTATATGAATAGCGTATAGGAAACAGTCGGATTCTTGATATGTGACGATAAGTAACGCTGGGAAAACACGTCTTATTACGCACATATAGATCCTTGATATAAATGTATTTTCGATTCGTCGGGACGATATAGTGTGATTGGTTATCGATATTACTTTAGATTATTAAAATTGATAAAACTTTTAAACTTTATTGAAACTCCATACGGCAATGCTGCCCGAGACGGTATACCGAACGATTCTACGAATTCACGTTATTCGTATTCTTATTAACGACGTACATAAATATTTTTTTTCCTTCTCCCGACGCCATATTGTTTTTCCTTCAAGTTTCATTGCTGTGAGGCGAATGTAGAAAATATAAACTGAAAATACGTTAGACAAGCAGTACGACTGTTTTATTTATATTAGCGATGCAGAAAAATATAAAATATGCAATTGCTTCGGATTCAATTTGAAATTATCTCGGTTTTTTTTTTTCTCTGCGAGCAGGAAATCAAATGATAACAATAATGGCGCATCCTGCCTTCTTTGATAAATGGGTTTGTGGTATTGTAAAAATTTGATAATTTCTTAAATAATTTTTCCCTCTAATCTTTGTCCTTCGCTGGTGCATCTGATGGGAATTTCTGTTTTGTCATTTTTGTCCTTTTCACGCGAGTGAAAGCTTCGCCAATGCAACGGGGAGACGCATTCACCGATATACAAAATATATATATATATTATAAAGTCACTCGTCCACCCATACACGTATTTATCAAACTATTAAGAAGAAAGTCCCGATGAAACTTCTTTATGAAATTATATTGAACGACCTTATTGATCTCGGCCTGCTTTCGACATATCACAATGTACAGCCTCATCAAACTAAAATGGCTTCTACGTACATTATGGATAACAATATTAATTTCAGTACTAAGAAATACATAATAAGACACTACTCACGGTGGATACTAAATCCTATCGCCGCTTCCATAAATACGATAACACTCATTGTTTCATTGCGCAATGTCCTACGAGGATGCTTTTATAATCATAAGGATAAAGTTGACAATGGAAACAGATTAGATTACGAATAAAATTGAGGGACTCTTAAAAATTAAAAATAAAGTTTGATAGCCAATCGCGCGAGGTATTCTGTAAATTAAGACTTCATTCGTATCCGGAAGCATAAAATACCGATTTATCACACCGGTTTGGCAACCATCCCGTTATCATGTATTAAAGTCTGTTTGATTTTTGTATCTGCCTTGAATACCGACTGTTACTTATATATATATATA
>JARQSW010000393.1:1896669-2141778 GCA_030142375.1 Calameuta pallipes
CTCTCTCTCTCTCTCTCTCTCTCTCTCTCTCTCTCTCTCTCTCTCTCTCTCTCTCTCTCTCTCTCTCTCTATTTCTCGTCTTTCAGTCACTCGTTCACTCACTCTCTCTCTCACTTGCTCACTATCAACACAGAGTACGTGTATATATCGTTGAGGAGTATGCCCTAACCGAAATTTGTGGTAACGCGACTGTATCTCGATATGCCGGAAGTGCCGTTACGGTTGGAAGCCACTTTCTTCTAGAACCTTCCGGAATACTCGTGGAATGTTAATTTGCCAAAAAGTCATACCCATTCCTATTTACTCCTTCCTTCCCTCCTGCAGATACCATTTGCGACGTTCGACGTGCCAAACAACGTCATCTGGATGGAGTTGGAAACGTGCGAAGCCCCGAAGAAGTGGAACGCAGACGTTCCGGAAGGTCGTGGAGCGGCTGAGCTCGTGTTTCGCGTGTCGCTTCATTCATGACTCGCTCCGAGTCCTGATCACGCTCCTCCCATCTCTCCTCGCTCGTTCCCCACCTAGTTTCTTCTTCTCTTTCTCTCTCTCTCTCACACCCCGACCCCTTCCCACTAGTCACCGACTCGCTCCCACCGTAGCTCTCGCTTTCTCTCTCTCTCTCTCTCTCTCTCTTGCGCCACTTCACCTAAGCGGAGATTCATAACGGCCTCGTCCGATGACGTGGCATTCCGTCATCTCGTCTGACAGACTCTGCAAAAATAGCTACCAGTGCGTCCATCGGACACTGCCCACGCTCTTTCTTTCCTGGCAATCCGAGAGCGGCAGAGGAAAAAGGAAAGAAGAAGAAATTACCGGCTATCGCTACCAAGTCAGGAACGTGCCGACCAGTCCACTCGCTATACTCCTTAGTCGAATATTAGGTAGACGTCGAATATGATCGCCATTCATTCCGACGTACGTCTAATCTATTCTCTATGTGGCTTCTTTACTCTCTTCTGTTTTCATAGCTCTTTCTCTCTCTCATACACGGTCTCGACGACGTTACGCCTCCTCTCGCTCTCCCGCGTCTCTATGGGTTAGTCTCAATGGCCCTGGGCTGCTTTTGGCGAGGCTAGTGGCGAACGCACCATATGGGGCCGGTCTCATGCACTCGCGCATAGCAACAGAAACGAGAGAAACAGAGACTAGCGCGGCTTGGCGTTGTGCAGACGACGACGACCGGAGGCGGGCGGGCGGGTGGACAGGCAAACGGGGACAGGGACGGGAGAGAGCGGAGAGAGGGAGAGAGAGACAGTGGAGAAGGAGTCAGATGTAGAATGAGAGCCAGGGAGAGACTGCGCGAGAGCCTGAGAGAGGCAGAGAGACAGAGCGAAATACCGACACTGCACACAGCACAGCCGGCGACGATCGGGCGGCGGCGGCGGCGGCGTTGTTCTAGCCTCGCACACCATCATCGCCCGGAGAATGAGAGAGAATTAAAGAGAGTGAGAGTTTCTGTGAGAGAGAGTGAGGGAGAGAGAGAGAGAGACCCACTGATAAAATTGAACCTACGAATGATCCTTGGCGACTTCCGTCGGCTTCCTGTTACCGGTTTATGGAAACTAATCGCGACTTCTGACCTATCCTTACCTAGTTCTTATGCTAGGCATAAGTTCCTTATGTTGATTTTACTGGCGACAGTAAGTAAAATCGGGTCGACGGATCTTAACGTGTTGTAATGCTTATCGGATTTTCATAACGGTAATCGTGTGAAGCTCACGGATATTTCGCGTTACGAATTGACCAATTGGGCTACTTTTACATTTTGCTACTGGGATACCACTGTGCTTCCTCTCATGATCTTAGGGCAGTTCACGTCCTGCAGCGGATCCTAGTCGAGTTTAGGACAAGACTGGTTCCTATGCCGGATACGTCTTCTGCAATAAATACCCCAGGTGTCGGTAACTGATAATGTTATCAATCGTTCTGCGAATTATTATTATTGTTATTCGTCCATTAGAAATTATTGCAATCATCTTTTTAAAAAAAACCACCTCTCTCCCAGTAGACTTCCTCAGCAATATTTTTCCCCTTTTCACTAATCATCTGAGAAATATTCCTTTTGTCGGATACGCAACCCGCCATCCAGTCCCTCCTCTGCATTCTCACAGCGGAGCAGAGCGTCGAGAGCCGTGGCGAGGTGCTCGCTTGAGTTTTCGAGCAGCATGATTTTCACGTGGCCGCAACGATATCGATTGCCCGCCGCGGCGACGGCGGCAGATCGGATTCTGCGCCCTCTTTCCTCTCGCTTCCCTCCTCGAATTCTCTTCCTACTCCTTGCCTCTTCGACCCTTCGTCCCTTCAACCCACCTAGACGCGACACTTACCGAATCACATGGCACTTTTACAGAAAATAACCGCCGAGACCCCTCGTAGAAAAATTCAAATTTTAGGATTTTTACCGCCTTTTTCGTATTTCCTTTTTATGCTGTTAGACTTTTTCTACTTGGATTTCTTCTACCCGAGCCGTAAACTCTGGCGATCAGGGGGGAGGGGGGGCCAAGGGAAAAAAATGAAAATGTCAGATATGTATTATGACAGATTGATGTTAGGACTGTGACTGGTTTTAGGTTTTTTTTTAATTGAATTAATCAATTGTATGATACGTGCACAGGTCTGTGAAGATGTTAAAGGATGTATCCGGTTAATGGACGTAATGCGTATACCTTGCTGCCCTTAATTTCTTCATCCCTCTCCTATTACTCCCCAAGTTCATTGACAAAGAAATTGTGAAAAAAAAGTCAGTTGCTCTTATTAACGTTGAGCCTATTCATCGTTTGTCTATAATTGTTGTATTTTTCTTTTTCTTTTTTTTGTAGGTTTACTACGCGAAGAAGAAGAGGAGGGCGCAGCAGATGCAAGGCGAGGATGGCTCGCACAAGAAGGAAAGGAAGCTCTATAACGACGGCTGGGATGACGATAACCACGATTATATCATCAAGAATGGGGAGAAGTTTCTTGATAGATATGAGATCGATTCGTTAATAGGTACGAACGGAAGCTTTCATGTCTGCCATATATTTCGTAGCATGCGAAACTTCCTTTGCTATCACACTTTGCCTATCTTTGCGTTATCTTTCTGACTGCAACCTTGTTTTAGAACGACAACGTTGTTTCGTACAGTGTACAAAGATTTATTTTACTCTAAGTCGCTGTTTGTGTTCAATTATATTTTTAAATATTAAAATCAATTTACCTATAGTTGGTAACCAATAATTGATTTCTTGTATCCTTAAGGGAATTTTTATTCTCAGGATTAGATATAGTCAGAAGGATAAGGCATTAATATTGACATGCACCAGTATCAATGTTTACTTGATAATAATTCTTCTCTCGTTCCGGATCCTTAGGTAAAGGCAGCTTTGGCCAAGTGGTAAAGGCGTTTGACCACGAGGAGCAAACTCAGGTTGCAATAAAAATAATCAAGAATAAAAAACCGTTCTTGAATCAAGCGCAAATTGAAGTTCGGCTACTGGAGATGATGAATAGGGCAGACACCGACAACAAGTATTATATAGGTACGCAAGTCACAAAGTTATGATGGACTCTTGAAATCTGATATAATGACGTTGGTGATATTCAATACTGTGCCCCATTGATATTGAGTGTAATATTCTCTCTCTTGTGTGTTTTCAGTTAAATTGAAGAGACACTTCATGTGGCGGAACCATTTGTGTCTGGTTTTTGAGCTGCTGTCTTATAACCTTTACGATCTACTTAGAAACACGAATTTCCGAGGGGTTTCGTTGAACCTGACGAGAAAGTTTGCGCAGCAGCTGTGCACGGCCCTCCTGTTCCTCTCCACACCGGAATTGAACATCATCCACTGTGATCTGAAGCCTGAAAATATTCTCCTGTGCAATCCCAAGAGAAGCGCGATTAAAATTGTCGATTTTGGCAGTTCGTGTCAGCTTGGACAGAGGGTAGGGTTCATGTTTTTATGATAAATTGGTCGTTCGGTCGTTCGGTGTAATAACGTTGTGCCTTACCGTTCGCTTTCAGATATACCAGTACATTCAATCTAGGTTTTATCGGTCGCCGGAAGTCTTACTAGGAATACCATATGACCTTGCGATAGACATGTGGAGCCTGGGATGTATTTTAGTTGAAATGCATACGGGAGAACCTTTGTTTAGCGGAGCCAATGAGGTAAGTACGACTTGGTAACAATGAATTGCGATATAGGAATTATGGCTGCGAGTCTACAGTATCGATCGTGGTTCTTGAATGATGTATTGTCAATGTTCAGGTCGACCAAATGAACAAAATCGTTGAAGTGCTGGGGATGCCACCTAAGCATATACTGGACCAAGCGCACAAGGCGCGGAAGTACTTCGACAAAGTCCCCACGGACGGCTCTTACGTGTTGAAAAAGTCGAAGGACGGTAAGAAGTACAAACTGCCGGGTACGAGGCGGTTACACGATATTCTAGGGGTGGAGAATGGCGGCCCTGGTGGCAGAAGATTAGGAGAGCCCGGTCACTCCGTCTCCGACTACCTCAAATTCAAGGACCTCATCCTGAGGATGCTGGATTTCGATCCGAAAACGCGAGTGACGCCGTATTACGCGCTGCAGCACAATTTCTTCAAGAGAACAGCCGACGAGGGGACCAACACGAACATCGCGCCTACCAACAGTGCGAACACCAGTCCTGCGGTGGTGTCCATGAGCCAGGATCATGGTGAGTTCGTCGAGGAGTCTACACCGGTAGGCAAACACTTAGAGGAGAGGCTTGACAGCGACTCCTCTGTGTTTTATTATTAGAGGGCGAGGCCGGTGTAAAGTCTTTCATTTGCTTGAACTCTTGGTTCGTTTCAGTTTCTTTTTTTTCTTCTTTCCTTTAAGTTCTGTCGTCACTGTGTTCTTATCATGATTTCTCCAACGCACTAATAAACAGCTACTGATAAACCCCTTATGACGTTCCTCACGTGGAGGATCCATTCTCAAGCCTTATCTAGATGTCTCAGAGTGTGCTGTACTTTGTACAGTCTGACACGCATTAACTTTAAAAACATCGTCATAAATGTTAATGTTGTTGTTGTCGTTATTGTCTGTCTTACCATGTGGGGTACGTTTGTTTATCAGACACTGTTTCAGTGATGTGCATTTATCGGATCGCAACATTGCTTTCACGTTCGCCGGGGACTCTTATGCGTTGTGAACCATAAGGAGATGGCCTGTCGAAGTGCAATTGATCTTGCGATCTACGGGAGATGCTTTTGAAGTAGGATGCTTCGATGCACCAGTGCACTGACTTATTTATAGGACGGATCAAAGACTGTTCCATGAAGGTGCACTCGAACTTTTGATATATGATTACACGGAGCATCTTTTCTTCAATGGCGAGAGAGTGACTTTGTTTCATGAGCTTGGACAACGAGGCCGACGATATGTTCATATGTTTAGTTTGCCTTTGTTTTACTTTAGCGTTAAAAATCTAGTTAAAATCTTTATCTACTCGCATTCACTCTTATCACTGTTTTGCTTTTTTTTTAATTTATCGCAACACCCGGAATTTGACAAAGTTTACCATTTTCAAGATGCATTCAAATATTCACTGTTGTGCCGGTACGATACTCAACGCTAAGCTCAAGAGACAAGTACGTCTGATAAATCATTTACAATGATTAATGATTTTTTTTTTTAAATTATTTCTCTTTCCGTTATCGTTTGATTTTAAGTCGTTACGTTCCACAAGAATTATCTGCCTCTATGTCGCTTGATTTTGTTCACTCATCATCCATTATTCGATATACACAGTACCTTTGATTTGAACATGCATAATCTACGTTACACGATTAATTCAATTGATAAGAGAACAAGAGTGCAAGATAAGTAACTAAAAAAAAAAAAAAAGAAGTGAAAAAATGCGATAGAAAAAAATACCCCTTATATGAATCTTTTACAGAGGTCGAGTAATTCCCTGAGGAAGGTCACGGGTGTCGTTTCTCATCAGGATCCGCGAATGCTGTTTGAACAACAACAATCTGGCCGCTGACAGAATATTAACGTCGTAGCCTTCCCTTCAGGATGTTACTCGATTATCAAATATCGTATACACACATATACAATATATACATAAAGCAAATGTCTTCTTGAAGAAAAACTGAGATTCTAGGAAGGTCCGAGTTGTGCAGAAAGTAAGAAGCGGCTAGACCAATCCAGCTAATGGTATTTCGTAGAAGCTTACATAAGCTCTATCGTCTGATGCATAAACAAGCTCAAGCAATAACCATTGTAACGCGAGATACATTTTGACAACCGAAAGAGGAAAAAAAAAGTAGAGGAAAAAAAAGTTACCAAAGACTAGGAGAATCACAGAAAAGAAGCTTTCGATACTTTCTTTTGACACCTACATATATTTTTCTTACAATCAATCTCTTCTCTCGTATCATTATTCAAGGCGCTAATACTTTCTTTTATTTCGTTACAATCTCATTATTCCAATTCGAAAGTAATCGACCTTGTTTTCTGCACAAACTAAGCGATACTTGTTGTTGTTGCCCGTAGATATGATGGGGGGACAGTACGTGGCTCGATGACTGTCGTATCCGCGGGGCGGCGACGACCTGTCCTAGGCCCCAACCCTAATCTTACTTACTAACATAAGTAAGTTCTGTCTAACAAACAAATCCGACAAAGTTGAGAGACTAACGAATATATACATAGATTGTATATCAACCCCCGATATCCATTATCCTGGCCTCGGATGTATTGCGCGAAGCCATGCTTGCCTGCAGAAACTTCCTCTTCAGAGCCATGGATTTAGAGCTCAAAGCCCGTGGCTCTGTTTGTACCTAATTATTATTAGATAACAACGCCGTCTCGAAGATGGCGATTGTTCCAAGGGAGCACAGAACAGCCGTAAAACGCAGTGCTGGCTCAGTAATTTGTCAATCTTGTTACCTCTCTTTTTTTTTTTCTTTTTCTTTTCTATTAATGTCTCATACATAGAACCGAATATAGGATTATATTGCTTGCAACGAAACATGCTCTCCCTCTCTTCCTCCCTCTCCTCCCCCCTCTCTCTCTTCATCCCTCTCTTCTGTCCACTATTAATTATTTATATTATCGATACGAAAATTAAATGTCTCTCGATATTATTATCCAACGTATGATAATCCCACCGTGTGTGCGAGCATGTTTCGATTGGAGCCTTGTACTGCATCTGTGTTAATCGATTTTCCCTTGTCTCTACTAAAGGTCACTCCATCGTTTTTCTATATTACTTTCTTGCATGTCCTTCTTAGCTGCTTCGTTTTAATGCACCTTATACAATGCGTCGTGTACATAAGTAGAGGATGTACGATACTAACGAATCCTTAGTATCAGACATGCTTTATTACTGCTGTACAATAATATATACGTTCGATGGTATTACATTATATCCGACTGGTAAGCACTTAGATTTTTTTTCTATATATCTATGATGTTAATGGCCCTGTGAAAAATGGCGGCAAGCAATGGCCAAGAGACTCTTAAAAATGCACGCTGGACGCGTAATCGTGATTGGTCCGTTTTATGAAAAGACGAAGTGTTCTCTTGGGTGTCTCAAAATAATACATAAAAGAAATGTAATACTCGATTGTCACTTCTGTTGCCTATGGCAGAGGTGCGCGACGTAATGTCAAGTACAGGAGAGACGAAGATTTCAGTTAACACGTTGAAACCCGTGTGTGCACCCGTGGACGAATTTTAAGTATTCTGCACGGGACGCTTGTGACCACCGGGTGTGGTTCAATGTGTGTCTTTGGTTTTAGCACTGTGTGTTCACCGAGTGTCCCAAGAGCCAATTTAACAATTTTACCACGGGGTTCGACGTGTTAATTCTAAGTGTGTTCCAGGGTGCATGCGTCGTGCACGTATTCCCTATAAATCGTATGTCTTGTTGGTTAGCGACTTGTCCTAGTATCAAAGTTCTCTGGACTAATCTTTTCCTCGTTGGAAATCACATATGGGTATATATATATATATATATATATATATGACCATATGCGATATATATATATATATCGGTTATCCGGTTAACACTGGCGATAGCATTAGATTTTCCTTGTCGAGTGCGTATTGCGTAGTGCGTCGTTGACCCGACTATAGAAACGAGAAGAAGAAAAAAAAAAGAACGTTACGAGAACTTTGGATCCATGGCGTGGAGTTTGCTCCATCCCAATCTTAGAGAACGTGTTCATGTTGTACCGATGAGATGCGTGTGTTAATTTGCAATGGGTCAAGGAACGTTGATCGGAAACAAAAGGGGTAACCCTGTCCTTCGCTCCACGCTGAGCTTTTTGAAAGTCTAATCGCCGAGGACACATCTGTCTCATTTGTAAATCAGATATTGCCATGCATCGGGTAACGCTGAAATACATTGTCACGAGGAGGGAAGGACGGTCGGTGTAGAGAAGAAAAGGGAATCCAGTGCCTGTAATATCCTGTAGACAGACAGAATACGTCTCGTAGTCCCAGTAGCACTGGTAGAGATCAGGGGAGAGTAAATTACTAAAGATAGATCGAAACGAAACTGAAGAGGCATATTGTAAGACTGGGGAGGGTAATTAGTAGCGACTGCCCTAGGATCGTAAGAATCTAGAATATCGCTGTAAGTTGATAATTTTGCTGAAAGTATTTTCAATTTTCGTTGTCGCAGGACTGGTAACCATGTCAGGACAGGGCAGCAGCACCAGCGGTAGTCTGATGCACGTGCCGAGCCTCCCTGGTGGCTACCAACCGATGGACTGTGAGTCGTCGCCCCGGCATTCGAGCAGTCGTCGTGCCATAACAACCTGCTACCCATCGACGTCAGCCACCGGGGTGCCTACGTCCGCCCCGACGTCCATGCAGTCCATGGACAGCCCCCTGATACAAAGCTCTCTTGGCTCGTACAACAGCCTCATTCTCCCAGGGATACCGCATCTACCTGCGATGATTACCTCACCGATGATCCAGCAGCAGAACTTCTACAACTACGGCTATCCGAGCTCGGACGCTCAGGGGATGGTTCGACAGCCGTCGGCGGTCGCGGGTGGGAAACAACGTGACCCGGAGAGAGAGGACAGTCCGATGGTTGGCGTGTGCGTACAGCAGAGTCCAGTGGCTATTCACTGAGCGGTGTATCAAGAGGATTGGTAGCGGCCATCGCGGCTACCATGCTCCCAAGGAACCGTCGTCGTCATCATCATCATCATCATCGGTGAACGAGGAGCACCCGGACGTAGACCTGCATGACTATCGCCCCGCGACTGAGCACGGACTGGTCGCCTTGGCCTTGCGACTCCGAGTGTCTCCTTGTTGGAACGTCGACGAGATGAGTACGAGGACTTGGAGAGAAGATGATGAGACCAGGGGCTGCGGTGGATTTATTTTTGAATAATCGCTCTGCCAGGTTTAACCGCAGCGCCAGGAATCATAGAGGAGCGACCGGGGATCGACGTGCCGAGGATATGTCCCTCGTTCGGACGAGGGACGATGTGGTTCTTTTTCTAACCTCATTCTGTCCGATGGGAATCAGCGAGAAAGTATGGAGAAAGAAAGAGAGAGGAGATGAAGACAGAAAAAGAGTATGAAACCTGCGCGACCTCTGACAGTCGTCGTTGCTGAACTTTGACCTCGGCTTCACCATGGCAAGAGACGTGTGATATGAGCCGATACCTGAGCTAACGGATCCGTATGCATATTATTGGTACAAGGAAAAATAGCCAGTGGACGCAATACGAAATACTAATGATACCGAGCCTGAGCATCATCTCTCTTACGTTGTCCGAAATGATTTTGAAAAACTAAATAGGGTCGAGGGTACGAGATTCTATCTCGGTCGACGTCATTCCGGGATGGATCGAGATCGACGAAGCGATAGATCGGATGTGGATCAGGATAAAATCGCAGACGACTGATAACGATATCACATAGAGGGTTGCGATAGTACAGACGAGGGTAGAGATCGCATTTACGATCTTTTTCTTTTCTTCGTCCTTCCTTTTTTTTTCTTCCTCTCGTTTATTCATTTTTAATGAAAATGACTGGCCCAGCCACGGGCGAAGATGACGATGAAATTGAAAGTGATGAGAGAAGCGGCAGGGAGGAAGATAACGAGAAGGTTCGCTGGACGGACAGACGTACAGACGGATACGGCCTAGTGAGGATGAACCCAGCTGGCCTCATCGGGTCCCGCCCCGATAAACAACGGACACTTTACAGCATGAAAGCAGCGAAAGTTTATAATAATCGGTACGCGTTCAATAAGGAAGTACGCTTTTTTGGCATCTGAACAATTTTTTGTGGCCTACAGAGCAAACAAGGGATGAGAGAGCGAGAGAGAGAGAGATTGAGATGAGTGAGAGCGGCGAAGGGGGGAGGGGAATGGTATGGAGGGGATGATTAGAGAGAAAGAAAAAAATAAAAAACAACAAGTGATAATTACTATTACCTACCGCGTAAAGTAACAATGTAATCATGTACTCCGATAGAGTTTTATACACGATGTCACGAATGTAACGGTTTAGCGATTAATGGCGAGAGAGACACAAGAGTTGCGTTGAATGCTAGTTATTTGTACAATACACCTAGGTTGAATGATAAGAGTGCAGCTTTAGGGTTTAACTTTTAAGTATGAAAAATGTAAACTGGACTCTTTTATTTACTTCGATAAAAAAAAAGAAGAAACTGTGGGAAGCTTGCGAGAGGGGGGTTGATGATTGAGGAGGACGGTGGACAAAGTGCATGGAATGAAAGAGAGAGAGAGAGAGAGAGAGAGTGTGTGTGTGTGTGTGTGTGTGTGGATGTGTGATGTGTGAGACAGAGCGAGAGAGAGAGAGAGGGGAGAAGGAAGGAAAGGGGTAAAAAAAAGAAAAACAGGAATAGCGCCGCCGCCGCCGCTGTGTGCCGCGCGAGCGCAAACGTCTGTTTGTTGCTAAACAAGGACTTTAAACAAACGAGGTTTGCGCGGCTTAACAATACATATTTATACATAAAGCATTAATAAGAAAGTTAAACAAAAAATATACATGTAAGGTTGATCAAGAAAAAAAAAAATGGTATAATCATACGAGAAACTAGGTACTTTATAATAAACAATACACGCGTATCGCATACAATATGTTTTCCAACGTATCGTCATTGATTTTTGCCGTTTGCTCTGATTGCAAGGAGAAAGACGAGTGTGTGGGAGGAGATATAAGAAAATGAAAAATTAAAAAAAAAAAGTAAGGAACACAAAGTGAAATTAAATACAAAGTGGAGACGGAGGATGAACGAGAGAGAAAAGAAAAACTGCTTTTACCAAAAACGACGTAAGACAAACAGACACACAAAAAGAAGGATTAAGGTAGAAAAAAAGACGTGGAGGCTCGAACGACGTAGGGAAAGAAGAAGAAAAGAACGTTACAAGTACTTTCTTTTTTTCTTTTGAACGAACGTACGAGATTTCGTGGTTTTAGCCACTCTCTCTCGACGTACTTTGAGATACTGAGAATGATTTTATTTATTTAAATAGTCCATCGCGATCGCATGATCCGGATTGCCAGGATAACTATTCTTTCTCTCTCTGCTCTTGCGTACGATGACAGTACGGGGAATCGTTATTCGTATTATTATTATTATTCGTTGATCATTCACACAAACACACATCAATACACACATGTATGTATCGCATCTCAACTTAATGTCACGAGACAGATAATTAGATTACAAGCAAAAGGCAAACACGAACGACTTTGAATGTTTTTACGAAATCCTGAATTCGCGAGGCGTGATTCTTTTTCATCGGCTTTTCGTACGCGGCGATTTTAAAAATATACGTTGCTTCGTTATTTTAAAAATATCGTTTCATTGCCCTCTGTCGGGCTACTACTGAACTCGTTGACTCATTTTATTCCATGTCATAGACTCACTTACGCAATCGTTTGCGTTTTCTTTAGGTTTTGACTTTGTAACAGTTTCACCTTTTTCTATTGTATAAACTGCGTTCGATAAATTCTCAAACTCGTATATCGTACTTGCAGCTGGTAACTGATAAGCGTATTTTACAGTGTACTATCGGTAGCATTGCGATTCATTGGGTAATTATTATTATCGCGTTATGACGTCAGTGGTGCAACAGTCGTTCGAGTTCAACGACGTAGTAAGAAGAATTTGCGTGTTACCCGAACGAAATGAAAAATATAATAGACTCGAAAAAGTTGCGTGAGGCACGGCGAGATGGAAAGAAAAAAATTATAGTGTGCATGTTAACAAAAAAGAAATTTCGAAAAAACGCGTCACGTTTTACGCGATTCGCTTTTGGGATTTCGTAAAGACGAGTGTTCGATTGATTTGGAAAATCTTTTTTTTATTTGATTTTCTATTGTTTTTTTTCTCTCACGGACCTCCAACGTTCGTTCAATATTTGCCGATGTCCGTTCGCAATAACTTTTTGTACAAAGGCTCCTCTCTAGGGGATGTTCATATATAGAGCTTACGCAATACATTTTCTCCGTGTGATTGTGACTTTAAGTGTCCACTAAGTTTTGTGAAAAGGATTCTTGATTCGTATGATCGAAAGTTGGCTGGACTGTGTCTTCTGAAGAAGCGACTTTCAGGACGGGAAAGAAGGAAAAAGAAATAGAAATAAAACCCTCTCTAAGCTTTTCGTTTTTTTGCGTTCCGACTAGTAAGAAAGGAGGAAGGAGAAGAAAAAAAATAATACAAAAAGCGATAAGAACAGAGATAACAATTTTCGATACATGAACGATATGTCTCGCGGGAGAGGGAGGGGGGGGGGGCGAAATATTTTCGTATAAGCGTTTTTCGCATGTCGAAGCACATGCAGGGCAAACATGTACACATAAAAAGACACATCTGTCGAATTAAGATCGAACGATTACGATTAGACGTTATCAGTGACCATAATAACGTCGTGCCAATATTTTCTTTTGGTAGCGCTTACGGGTTTTTAGTAATCGAATAAATTATATACTGTATACACACATATGTACACGCGTCAGCCGCTGGCCTCGCGATTCCTCCTGGTATTATGGGGGGGGGGGGGGGGATAATTTCGAGAAAAAAAGGATGGTAATTAGAGAAATAAAAAATAACGAAAAATGCATTACACGATGCATTATAGTTGACGAGTAAAGCGGAAAATAAGCTGTGTAGCGCATTAGTTGGAAAGAGGTTGGAGGCATATCGATAATTTGGAAATTGCAAATCAATTACTTTGACAGTCCAAGGTCTCTTTGAAAATAATTTTATATTTTTATACAGATCGACGACAAAAGCCGCGTCGAAATAATTTTCGCGCGATCATCGAAAACATTTGTCGAACGCATCCGCGTAGCTTCGCCATTTTGAAAATTCAGTTGCGCGCGCAGCGCGTGATTCTAGCTGCGTTTCTCGTTGGATTATAAACAACTCAGTGTCACTCGTGTAATACTTTACCTCAACGATATACGAGACCCTTAAGCAGTCCTACGTGAATTAACAGTAAAACGATTTCTATCCGTGACGCGTTAACTTAGGTTAGACGCCATATTGCGTCTCGCAGAGCATTCTGGGTCCCGAACGACGAGAGAGAGACTTGTGCTTGTGCGTAGATAGACGACTAATAGAAAGAAGGTTTAATAATAATGAAAGACTTGAAAAAAAAAAAGAAATACGTACGACATGTGTGTATCGCATCGTGCGCCATCGTGCCAGGGGAAACGAGAATGAGAAACGTTAAGGCGAGGGGACGAAATTGCACGCGTTCAAAACGCGCGCCTAAATCGTCGCCCAGCGCCATTGTTCTTTCGCGACGATTAATTTTGTAAATCGCAATCGAGATATCTCGCAATAATCGATTGCGTTAAATCGACAGTTTACGTCTCAAGGAAAATTTACTTTTGTCATTTGTCTTATTTTGTACACGTTCCGAAATTCACTGCTAGTACTTACGAGCACAGTTGCCGTCCTTGTTTACACGCATGCTATTGAGTGAGACGCAGCTATGCTCGCAGCGTTGCCAGTGAATTTCCTTACGTACTCTTTGTGTGGCTTGTCAGTTTAAACGTTTCTCGATGCTCGGGAATTTCTTTGTAAAAGATCCTTAGTAGTTATCGCATCCCCGCTGTGAAGTGACTTTGCACGACGTATTTCAAGGTTATTCGCGTATAGTTGTAACATAGATATGTGTGTATATCAGATCACATTGGAACGGCAGAAATCAGTAACGCTCTGGCTCAGAGAAAGAGAGAGAAAAGCAGGGATGACACGCAAACGAAGGAGTAAAGTATAGGGCAATGTAAAATTTCACGCGTATCCTTTCCCGATTATACATTTTCTTTTTTTCCCTCTAAAGTCACGCGACATTTATTCCTCGTCCTCCTCTTCTCTCTCCTTCCCCTTAAATCTTAGTTCGCGACGATCGTTGACCACGACGCACTTTCCGTTAATGGAAATAACGTCGTTCGTCGCGTCGACGATTGACGTGGAAATAATTTAGGTAATAACGAATTTCCTATCTGTTTTGTTTTTGTTTTTGTTTTATTGTATTGTTAATACAAATGGAGACGGACGACGAGATCGGATGGTTCTCGAGGACTGAGATCAGAGTCGAGCAGTTGGAAAATCTTTGACAGTCGAGGAGGCACGAGAAGCATCATAAAGGATAAAAAGAAATTATGTATAAAAAAAATATTATCAGACATTAATGCACTTATCGTTTTATACGTGTCTATGTTTTTATTGGATCCGTTGCTTGTTATCCGGTTCGCTACGGAACGAGATGAAAAGAGAGAGAGAGAACGAGTGAGTTAGAACATATTGTAAAGCGACAAGAGCCAAAGATTGGGAATGAACTTTGACCTTTTCTTTTTGCTCTTCTTTTACATTGTTTTCGGTCGCGAGTCGAGATACAGGCATCGATTTCCGACACTTCCTTCCGTTACCTTTGCGAGAGGCAATGATGGGAGGGAGGGAGGGTGAAACAAAAGAGGAGAGAGGGAGAGAGAGAAAGAAAGAGAATGATACATAGAGAGCGAGAGAAGAAAAAAGGGAAGATACAAAAATCCAGGGATACAAAACGTTCACGTCGTTCGGTGACAGTTATTATTCTTCTGGTGAGAACATTGCCATTCAAAAAAAAAAAGGAATAAAAACGAGTTATCGCAAAATGCAGACTATTTAAGCCAATTAGCAAACAACAGAAATATATACATTTACATAGACATAAGGACCGGCCGGGACGTGTTCCAAGTTCCGTGCGGATTAAATCCGGCATTCTTTTCTTTTTTGACTTTTTTTTTTTACGTCGATCCACGAGAACCGGACGTTTCGACGTCTGACGCGGAGACATTGAAATCACGAGAGAAGCGGCCGAGCAACAAGGAAACAGATGCAAACAGTAACAAAAATCTTCGTACTGTCCCGCATAATTGGGACAAGGAAAACGGGGATTCCCCGTCGACTGTCGAAAACACACATCCCCTTAAAATCCCATCTCTCCCCGTAGACGAGCTCGGTAATTCCCACAAACGGATTTCTCATTTTTTTACTCTATCCTCTCCATCGTATATTCCTGTACATATGCAAAGAAAAAGAAGAAAAAAAAAGTAATACGTACGATCCATTCCTCATCCCCTTTCCCTCCCTCCGAGAGATCCTAATAATGGAGAAATTCAGCCCACTTGTTACTCCTCTTCTTTTTTACCTTGTATTATATTTTTATACGAAGAACCAGCCACTCTCACCCTCTTCAATCTCTTACCCTCTGCATAGCTGTTCACATGGTTATCATCCTGTTCCTCCTGGATGTGTTACGTAATTGTACATCCGGTATCTCGACTCGGCGACAATATCATTGCGATGATTACGCAATTCGTGTTTGCAGCATTTTTCAAATGACAATGCTGCTAGCTAACTTTTTTCCTCGGCTTTCGAGATTCGTTATTACGCTTTCGCCGTGCTTTGGAACATGACGCGGCCGGTGTCAAATAACATAAGTTTCCTAACGTCATGAGTAAAAACATTGTGTTCAGAAAATATACTATAATACGACTGATACGCCCGAGAGGCGGCGAGCGAGCGTCGCTCGAGATTTAATGGCGGATGGAATAAAGGGGACACGACGACCGGCGGCTCGGTTGTCGATTGCGCGCCACCGATCGGGGGAAAAAAATATAAGAAATGAATGCAGAAAAAAAAACTGAATTAAGAAAACCAACCAACTTATTAAGAATGAAAATAATAAACAAAAAAACCTCCAAACAAGATGAAAAAAATTGCATCTAACCTGTATACATTGTCATATTATTATTGATTATTATTATTATTATTATTGATTATTATTATTATCATTATTGATTATTATTATTATTATTATTATATAATATTGTAATTGAGAATTTGAAACGATATTACATAAGGTTAATAATAAACAAGCGCATCTTCACCTTTGCCGTTACGTTCTCTTTGGCCGACATCCCAAACTTCCTTCCGTTCGAGAAAATGGTGGACGAAGGGTTTTATCGTATCCTCTTTTTTTTTTTAATTTTTAAGTCTGTTTTGTTAGGACGGTTTAAAATTGGTACTGCAGTTCTTTTTGATGCAGCAGAATTCGAAAATTTGTAGTAAATCGAAATGCGGATTTTTTGACGCAAAGTATTATAAATTAATTTTTCTCGTGATAATCCTTTCAACGTGCTACTCGGAGGTTTTTTTACCATGCTGGAGCCTTTTCTTCAAGGGTTGCAGTCCATTATGGCGTCGAGACGGTAGCGGTAATTTAACCCCTATGCATCCGCAGTGACAACTATGGGGTATATTGCGCTTACCGGCTAGTTGTCCACAGATGTCGGTCGTCGTCGGTCGTGGTCGGTTACGGATCGTAGATACCTGTAAACTAACATGTCCGCTTCGCGTGAAAGGAAAGCGTGTCAGTTGAGAGTTATTCAATTTTTATCGTCTAGTGAGCGAATGGACGTCACGTTGTGTCGTTAACGGCTCGTGACCGATTTGCGATAGAAAATGAGTTTTTCAGTTAAGAAAACCGGTGGCAGGATGTGGCACGAGGCCCGCAAGCAGGAAAAGAAAATTCGCGGGATGTTGGTGGATTATCGTAGACGAGCCGAACGACGCAGAGATTATTATGAGAAGATTGTAAGAAATTTGGAGAAATTGTATTGGTTATATATTACGTTGTACTACTTTGAATATTGTAGCAGATTTTATACTCTGAGTGGAGTTTGGTTGCTTTTGCAAAAATTCTTCATGGTTAACTTTGTAATTGAGCTTTTATTTTTGTAAGGAATAATTTGTAAAGGCATTCCAATGATATTTATTTTATTTAGAAATCAGACCCTACACAGTTTCTTCAACTGCATGGACGACCATGCAAGATACATTTGGATCCAGCTATCGCTGCTGCTGGGGACAGCCCTGCAAATATGTAGGTTCACTCGATGCTGTTTTCCTTTACTTGTATTTATTACCATAATAATTAATAGGATGCCTTGGCAAGGAAATGAGGAAAATCTCATTGACCGATTTGATGTACGGGCTCATCTTGATTGGATTCCGGAGGCTCCAGATACTATTGATGTTGATATTGCCCTGACTAGTGAAGACAGACATATCAATTATGAACGTTATCGAATTATCGTTCAGAATGAATTTCTTGGTGGTTGGTATATATTTTAATAATTTATTTTGATTATTGTCCATTACTTGGAAATGGTTGTTATTTTTTTTAGTGACGGAGGAAAAGTTCCTGCATCAAATTCATTTAGAGGAGCAATTTGGCTCTTCGACAAAACCGGATTCTCTAAAAGATAAAAAGAAATCAAGCAATAATGCTGCCATAGGATATAATTATGAGACTGATGAGCCTATTCCTGATTCTGTAAAGCCTGTGGAATCTGTTGCATCGGAAGATAAGCAAGAAGATGAAGATAGTGATATTGATCTAGGTATCTATCGTATGCTCGATAAATGAAAAAATAAAATATATTTACATATTTTTTATTTCTTTTGTGCATTAGATATTTGTGTGGACGTATCACAAATAGAACCGTCTCAAGCGCACGAAATGAATCAGGTGGCACAGAAATATGGGCTTTTGGGTGCTGATTATTTTAGTTTTTTGACACAAGACTTTGAAGAAGCTGAGACTCTGAGGCAAGCCCGCAAGCAAGAAGAAGAGAAGGCTATGTACTCGGTAATCGTTGAATGATCTATTTCTTCAATTATCACTAAGTGTATTCTATATGTAATACTCATATTTTTTTTTCTTAAATATAAATAGGGTAGAAGATCACGTCGAGAAAGACGAGCTTTCCGAGAGAAAAAAATGATTGGCCGTGTAATGAGCCCGCCAAGGTACTCGTACATGATGGTTTTTAGAAAATAAAAATTGATTTCTCTATATTATTAGCATTAACCGACTATGAATATTTACAGCTATGCCGCAAGAGAAAGTCCAGAATATAATCCCTATAGAAAATCATCATCAAAATCTCGTTCCCGGTCGGCTTCGCCAGTCAATGCTGGTCAAATAACGTATATTACAAGTTTTGGTGGCGAAGAGGAGGCTCAGGGTAGTTCTTCCCAGGTGACCTCGTCAAGTACGAAAAAAGTGAACTACTCACACTTGAGACGCAAAAGATCTGAAAGTCCAGCCTTTAACGAGAGGACTGCATCCAGAAGAATTTCAAAGTCTAGATCAAGAACTCGATCACGATCCCATAGTAGATCAAAACCGTATAGAACTCGTGATAGAAGGCGAAGTCCATCTCGTACTAGGTATTCTCATAAACTCTGCAGCGATGAATTTGTAAAAAGATGAATTAAGGTTAATTAAAAATTTTCATCCATGATATTTTAACAGATCTAGAAGAACACGTTCCAGGCCTAGAAAGCCTATTGTATCCAGAACGAGGAGTCGCTCAAGACGCACAAGATCACGCACTAGGTCACGTTCTCGTTGCAGAAGTATTAGTAGATCGAGATCCATATCTCGTTCAAGATCCAGATCTCATTCGCGTCAAAGAAAGTCACGTTCGTCCTCGACAAGTAGCTTTTCGCGAACACACTCAAGGTCACGATCCAGGTCACGTAATCGTAGTAACTCACGGGACAACTATCGAAGAAGACGTTATACAGTGTCAAAGTCAAGATCCAGATCGAGATCAAAATCTCAATCGAGATCTAGATCAAGGAGTCGTTCCAGCTGCAAGAGATCCAGAAGCACTGAGAACAAGGCACCGACTTTACCAAGGTCAGAAAATTCTTAGTGAGATGAAATTGATTAATTCTATGTTTAATAGTCAAATAATACAAGGATCAAAATTTCTTTAGGTATTACGGTCGGCGTGGTAAATCTTCTAGTCTAGAACTGGAGTTGTCGGATAATGAAGAGAAAACTGTCCCACCGGCACCAAAGCCTCCTATAATAAGCACAAGCGCGTAAGGGATAAGAGTGATTATGAAAATTAAAAATGATAACGTGAATTGCTAAAAATTTATAAAAATTCATTTTACCAATTTGTTTCAGGAACAAGCCAAAAGCAGGGTTAAGTACAAATTCTGGTGGCGGACACAAAGTCAGTAAGAACCGTAACGCTTCCTTAGTCACTTAACGCACAGAGTAAAAAGACAGAGAAAGAAAAAAAAAATTATTCCACATTAACTGCCGTCCTGACGAGGAGCTTCGACGTACTTTTTCACATCTTTGCGTTCCGCTCTAAACGTGCGAATCGAGAATGCACTGATTTCACGTTCGCGGAATTGCTTTCTGCTTCATTTCCTTGGGTATCCACCATGGACATAAATAAGAATACATGGACGGAGCATGAGATAAAATTGTAGGAAACTGGGATTTCCAAATTGCCGTAAGAGGAGACAATCGTCCACCATCCATTGTGAACAGGCAGTGTAATAATAATGACATATAGTTTCCGGACACCGTCGTTTGATCGTACCAGACGGAAGTACCTTGGCCGTTCATAATGGATCGCGGACATTGATTCCCCCCTCACGACCTTTTTGGCAAGCTGAAGGGTCCTACACTCTGCGTCCCTGTATTTCTATGTTCATGGTATGCACGAATCGCCATGGTTAAACGTCTTTAGGACGCCCATTGTTACAACCGCCATTATAGTGTTCACATTCTTTTGCTGTAGCTACGAAATATTGACAGTCGCGTACTAAAAATTTAATATTTCTATCGAGAGTCCATAGAGCCTTTAAAATATCATGACTGTCCTTCAGTGCTTGCTCTTTTAAATGATATACGTAGATCACTTATATTTATTATTTTTATCGCACTCCCGACCGTAGAAGATTGCACATTTTCTAAAGATCATTCAAACACGTCACAGTCAGCCTGTATTTTCTCTAAACAAGCTACGCCGTTATTTCAATGCCATTAATCTACGAGTAACGGTTCCTTAAGAGTTTTGTATTTCAGTCCTCGAAAATTACACCTCAGGAGCGGCTTAAGAAGAAGATGCAAGCATTACTCAATAGGCAATGTAAGTCATAGTCAACGATATGCAAAATAATAAAAAAGAATTATACATAACTACGAAAAATATATTTAGACAAGGCCGACAAAAAAGCAGAGCAATTACGAATCGAAAAGATGGAACAGCAGAGACAGGATCGTGAGGATGAGATTCGTGAGATGTCACTGAAACTGCGCCGGAAGTATGTTCTGCCATTTTGGTATCAATTTTTAACCATCTTTATGAAATTTATTTGAAAAATCATTCACAGACAGAGGGAAAGAAGACACCGATACGAGGGTCACAGTTCTGATTCACGTTCCTCGACGTCTCGCTCACCAAGTCCTGGCCGAAGTCCTCGGCACCAGATAATACGTAGGGAACGTAGGGACAGAGATGCGAGGGATGCAGAGATGGAGAACGATAGGGATCGGGATAGAGATCGAGACAGACGCGATGAGCGAGATAAAAGTCGTCAGGATTCTCGTAGGAGGTACCGGGATTCTCCACCTCGTTCATTGAGTCCAAGAAGCAGTCGGTAATGCAGAAAACTTTTTTTTATTCCTCCATTCAAACCAAAAATTACAACCTCTGCTCACCAAGATATCCTAATTATTTTCTATTTCAGGGGATTGGTCGACTACTGACACACAAGAATGTGCGACCTTCCATCGAATGGAATTTATTAATTAGGCCCTTCCTATACATGGCTCTTCCTCCAATCGTTGTTAGCTTTTACGGATTGCAGAAGCGTTTATTATACAATTGCGGAAGTCCTGATTCTGGAAGCGGGATTCGTTCTACGTTATAAAATTATGAAAAGTTTTGTTCAATAAACAAGAATCATATTTACAAATGGAGTTATCTCATTCTCTGCTATTGTTAAGATATTTTATGTGCTATCGAAGTCTTCGTTTCTGTAATAACAAGCCTGTTAACAATTTGGGCCAATCTATGCCTACACTTTAAATCTATACAGTAACAAAATAATTCATCAAATTTTATCAGTAACTACATAGCCCAGTTGGCGCTTTTATCTAAAGTATATTAATACAGTGTTAATGAATGGGTATCCGTTTGTTGAGTTTCATAATTGATGGGTGCACACTAACCAAAGATTAAAATGGGATTTTACAAGAGTGTAGAGATCGCTTCAACAATTGCTGGTCGTGCCGTTACAGTGAAAGAACACAGAAATTGCATCACGATCTCTCATTATCTTACAGTAACGAGCAATAAAAAACTATGTTCAATATTTGCCTCAAGAGAGATAGGACTGCTGCAGACATGGCTCCTATAACATTTGGAATATTAACCAGTGAGTAATGATTAACAATTCAAACTAATGATAGTTAATAATTTTTCCTTGAACCATTCTTTTTGAAAATTAAACTTGTCGACTTTCTATACGATAATAACACAAAAATATTAGACTAACTTATTTTAAGGTTAAGTGTAAGATTGCCGATCACCATACAGAATACAATACCGGTACAATAAATAATTTTTACGACAAGCTTTTTGAATTCCACGCAATTGATAATTAACAATTTTTGTATGCAATTCTTTAATTTTAGTTAGTGATTCCTGTGCTGATGGTTCTGGCGATAACAAAAGCGGACCCGAATTGGAAAAGCTCGTGACCGATGTACAAACGGAAACGGGAAAGATCCTCAAAGGTCAAATCACGTGCAATACTGTTGTACCTGATGAAGAATTTCGAATAATGGTAACAATTTTTAAATAATTAAAATCTTAATATTTTCCTTCGACACAATGTTATGTCGCATTAATCTTTCTGTCAAAGGAAATATTGACCAAGTGGTCCGACGTCTTCAAAGTCAACGTCATCCTAACAACTGGAGGAACTGGTTTCGCACCAAGAGACGTTACACCGGAAGCTACGAAGAGCGTGATCCAGAAAGAAGTGTCTGCGATTTCTCTGGCTATGTTTATGGCGAGTTCCAAAGTAACTCCAATGGCTATGCTCTCAAGGTACTAAAAAATGGATATTAGAATCTATAGATTTTAAGAGAATGTAGAGTGGCAATTGTTTCAATATTTAATTAATTATTACAATTCTTCAGAGCTGTCTGTGGAATACGTGGTAAAACATTGATAATCAATTTACCTGGTTCACCCAAAGCAGTTAAAGAATGTCTGGAAGCCATTGCTAAAGTGATTCCGCATGCGGTAGATTTGATATTGGATAATAAGGAAAAAGTTACGAAAACACATGAAAAAGTTCAGAGTACTTGTGCACATCAGTCCTCTAGTGCAATGCCTGATGTATCACAGGTAAACTATATAACATCCATAGTTTGTAAATGTAGAAGAGAAAAATAAATATTTACTTTGTCGCAGATTAGATTATCCGACATAGCCGGTCGGCTAAGAGAATCTCCATATCCGATGATCCCGATGGACGTGGCAGATGAGATCATTAATAAAATAGCAAAACTTGGAGAAGATGAGATCATTAATGTATGGGATGCTTATGGACGAGTCTTGGCCACTGATACTTATTCCTATTGCAACCTACCCCCATTTAGAGCTTCAATCAAGGATGGCTATGCAGTTATTGCCAGTGATGGGAAGGGTCGTAGACGTGTATTAAGTGGCCTGCAAGCTGGACAAACTGTAAGGAATAAATTTAAAACATAATATTTCCTTCTATTAGTCAGACGAATAAAATAATTTGATTCATTTCAGCCAACTACCCAGCTCGTACCTGGTGCATGCATCAGGGTCAATACAGGAGCTCCTGTTCCAGAAGGTATTAGATGTAACAAATTAATTTCGTGCCCAGCTGTAATATTAAAAAATTCAGCAAGTTTCAGAAATTCTTGAATTACATTCATAGGCACTACTGCAGTGGTCCAGGTCGAGGATACTAAATTAATAGAGAGGAGAGAAGATGGCGAGGAAGAAAAGGAAATAGAAATACTTGTTGAGCCTCAAAATGGTCAAGATATCAGGTAGCTATTCTTGATTGACATTCGTCAAAACAGTTATCTGTTAATGATGTATCTTTTAAAGACCTATAGGTAGCGACATTAGGAAGGACAGTTTGATACTGAAGGCTTATACCAGGATCGGTGCCGTGGAAATGGGAATTCTGGCCGCATGCGGCTGCACAAAAGTCCGGGTGACGAAACTTCCGTCAGTTGGCATTTTATCTACAGGAAATGAATTGCAACAAGCTGGTGAAGCAGCAAAACCCGGCCACGTGTACGACAGCAATAAGATCACTTTGATGATGCTGTTGAAAGAGAATGGTTACGATCCTAAGGATATTGGTATAGCCACTGACGAGTAAGCAATATATGTACATAAATATGTGTGTGTTTATCTAAAACTGTTACCGCAGCCAATAAAATAAATTTCATTTCTAGCGAAGGAGTCATGATAAATGCTATAAAAGAAGCTTTAGAAAATGTTGATGTCTTAGTGACCTCAGGTTCAGCTTCTATGGGGGACAGAGATATGCTTAAACCAATTTTAGAGCAGATATTCAAAGCCAAGATACACTTTGGTAATACTAATTATTCTGAATATAAAATGTCAAGTGCATTAAATAATTATGTAAATAATATATTTCTTTAAATAGGGCGAGTCAATATGAAACCTGGAAAACCAACGGCGTTCGCTACATGTGAATATCGTGGCAAAACAAAATACATCTTGTGTCTTCCTGGAAATCCTGTTTCCGCAACTGTCACTGCATATTTATTTGCTCTGCCACTGTTGGATCGTTTGTCCGGTAATTACACGAAACCAGTGGTTGTTACTGCGAAAGTAAGTAATTGCATAATTCATTTTATAGGCAGTACCACGTGTATTATCATATGTGTATCTTTACAGCTTATGTCATCTTATAATTTGGATTCGAGACCAGAATATGCTAGGGCAATATTGGAATGGAGCGTCAATGATCCTATTCCTGTAGCTTACAGTACAGGAAATCAAATAAGCAGTAAATTATTGAGTTGCAAAAGTGCAAACGCATTGTTAATATTACCTGGACGAACAGCCGAACGTCCTGAATTAAAAGAGGGAGATTTAATTCAGGCAATGTTACTGGGATTCAATCAGAATACCCGGTAGAGCTTTTTTTTATTACCGAAAATAATATTTTTGAAACATTTATCCGATTGTAATATTTATCCAATAAAACTTTTAAATAGAGATACATATAATCTAACAAGTCAACAAAATATTTCATTTTTAATCTTCCTTCCCTTCCTTTCCTTATGGCTGCCTCCTCCAATGAGAAGATGTGCCAGTTCATTTTTAATCTAATTATGTATATTCAACCAGAGATGAGCAGAGAGATTGTCAATGAGCCGATTTTCATTGTCCAAATATTATTTCGGCGTCGACGCGCCACTTGAGCGGAAGGTCCTCGAACCAGTCTCACGAGATTGTGCCTCCGTGAGACTCATTGACTTATACCGGGTGGCACTCATTGACTCATTGGCAATCTTCCTACTCATCTCTGCCGCTACTATTAGAACAAATATTCAAACCTTTGCGATTCACGAATAGCTGGATATCCTGCGAGAAGGAGAAAATCAGTTTCACATAAATATTGAAAATTCAAAACATTGAATAAAGTTTTCCAAATGATACAAAATATTATTGGATCTTAACTTAGCTTCGAAACAGAAACTTAAATAACACCTCACTAAGAATTATTCTAACTCATCGTCTACTTTGAATAAAGATATCGACAGTTCTCCATTATACTTATGTCACAGTCAAGGCCAGAATATGCTTCTAAGGAACTCATGGTATAAACAAAGATCAAGCGCATGTCATCAAGATGGTCCAAATCTTATCTTATAAGGAAGGGGTTACAAAAGACAAATTAGGAAATGGAGACTAAAAAACTCCACCCAGTGACCAGGCTTAATAATAATTAGCCATAGGTGAACTGCAAATCAAAAGTCACCACGTAGCCAAGAATCATCTTACAATTAGTAAAGTCCAGTTCGACCCATGATTAGTTCCGGATCAACAGTCATAGAGTCAAGTCAGGAGTCGAAAGAAAAAAAGGATTCAGTCAGATGACAAAGAAACTCATTCTCTAAAAGTTCAACTCGAGGAAAGTTCTAAGTTAAATTTCTACATTCAACTTCCAATTCTTTAAATCTTTCTAAGCCTTTTGTCGCCGATTCCGAATTCAAACTCAATCATTGAACACCGTATTATCAACTAATTTTATTAACGTAACTTACTTTATTTTATATTCTAATAGAAATATACTATTTAACCTGTTCTTACTCAACTCAATCCACAGACCACTTATTGGACTCAACCTATCGCACAATTCTCTTTTAACTATCCTCCTTTAAGCCCTAAACTAGCGCCTATCGTGAGTAGAAGCTCAGTTTATTCCTTTTCATAATAATTCAAATTGAGGATTTAAATTTTAACCACCGTCGGTAACAATTCTTTCTGCATAACCAGTCTCATGACCATCAACGACACAGGGTGTAAGTAACCGGCCGATCCCGGGTAAATTTCCGAAAGGTTAGACCCTAAATAGGCCATCGTGATCATCCTTTCGACGTTGCCCGTTGCTTATAAATTCTCGCCAGTGAAGATGAGCATATCTGAATCTAATCAGAGTGTCTATCGTCTATATATTATATACACAGTATATATTATATTATAAAATATAATGTATGTAGTAAGATATAATAATGTATTTATTAAATCTTAAGGTAATTAATAAAACCAATAAACATAGTGAGCGTATCAATATAAAAAAAAAACTATAACCAGGAATCGAACCCGAGACTCCTACGTGATAATCCAAACACCATGCACGTGTGCTGTTCGGGCAGCATCGTGAAGATTCGAAAAACTTTTATTGCTGGTATTACTAAAGTTTAAGGTTTGCTTAGGATATACGTTCGATCAATTACAAACGTGAAACTGGTTCGAGGCTCCCGCAACTGGGGGGCACGTCGACATCAGAATACACATGCTTTAGAGTGCCACCCGGTATAAATCCATGCATCTCACGGAGCTCATGAATATCACGCGTAGTATTACTATATATACTCGACCAATCCAAAACGTGAGACTGGTTCGAGGACCTTCCGCTTAGGTGGCGCGTCGACGCCGAAATCAAATTTGGACCATGAAAATCAGTCCATTGGCAATCTCCCTACTCATTTCTGATTCAACAAATGTGTAACAGGTGTTTAAGCATGTTACTAAAACCGGACTCTTCTTCAGTTCCCACAGTATAAATTCCTAGGACAGCCGAGCGATGCCGCTGCTGTAGACATTTCTAATAAATTTCCAGTGACTGTTTTACCAGCTGAAAACTATCGTCATGCACTCTGTGCCGCGTTCCGGAACGCATGACAGAGGGCCTGGGAGGGAGAACCGCCAGCGAGAAAATGGCCGATGGGGTTACGGGAAAAGGGCAGGGACGTCGAGTGGTACGAGTTTCGCGACTGAAAATGCGATTTTCGCGGTAACGCGTGAGCATCGACGGTCAATTAACACGGGGGGAGTTGACGGTGCGTTCGGTTCAACGTGCAGGCTTATTAAAAGTACGCGAGGTCCATCCGGTGATAAATAATCGTCGTTCAAAAGAGCGTTCGCGGTTCGAGTGGCAACAAAAGGGCTTGCCAGAGGTAAACACAATCTTACATTTTTGCGAAGTCTCGCGAACCTATTGCTTTTTTTTTAAAACAAGGACTAAAAGTGACAAAGCATTCTTCAAACGTGCCGTAAGTCTTTTCATTCCATTCACCGGAGCTTCCTGGTCTTATCTATCCCTGGACTCTCGTAAGCTAAGAGTATTCATCGATCAGGCTGCTTCAACGTCAGCCACTTGTGGCCATCTACGGACACTTTTCGAAGGGTGTCCTATTTTGTTTTCTTGGAGCAACGCTCCAGTCTGTCTCTGAGTATTAGTTAAATTTTGTTTTTTCCTTTTTTTTTTCTCATCACTCATAGATTTCATGCAATATACGCGAAATGAGTTACGTGCGAAAAATCTTTAGCTGCTATGACAGTAAGAACGGAGCAAATGTTGTTTAAAGGGACGTCGTATCTTGGATCTTACGTGGGATGGCGCTTCAGCTCTGAATTTTCGTGCTTTTATTTTCTCTCTTGTTCTACGATAAAGTTATATTCACAACGTAGATCATTTTTCCTTTCTCTTACGAGTGAAAAGTGTCTAGCCATGCCACTCTTAATTATGATTGATCTTGAAACTGGTAATAATGACCATGATGATTTCCATTACGATCTCATCATGGCTACTGTGAACTAGTGTGATCCTTTTCTCTCTGTTCTTATAATCCATTGATCCCTGCGTTATTAATTAATTCGAATTATAAATAAGTATTGCGAGTGCCTTTAAATTTTCATTTTGTGCGATTAATGTAATTGTTAATTGCGTACGATACTCGATGCGTTATCCCACGTCCTGATTTACGATTGTTTCGAACGAACGTACGCTTTTATCTATATACTTTTTTTTTACAATGGCCAATAATGCTCAATTGAATTCTATTTTAATTTATCTTTATCGATAATCTAGAGTGTGTATAGTGGATATAATCTTATTAATAGATATATTACACTTTGTAATAGTTCGACGTGTCAAATTAAATCAACAAGTCTTGTTACTCGTCTTCCAGATACATCCTGCGTTTACCAAGATACTTTGAAAGTAACGAAACTCAATATGGCGGTAAGATAATTGTGAAGACACAGCTGATATCTTGTTGAACTTCACGTGTCCTAAAATCGGGCCGAAGATGTGAAGAGAGGCGGGTCGTAATGAAGCCGCAGAAGAAGGCTGTCGTTGGCCGAAAGGCAACAGGGACGACAACCGTGGCGAAGAAGCGTCGGGTGTCTCCGGATAAATTGGTGGCTGATCCGAAGAGTGAAAAGAAAGTTAAAAAATTAGAAAAGCCCGAGGAGACAAGACGGAAGTTGGAGAACGAGAGGAAGAGGCAGGACAAACCGGACGATAAGAAGAAGCAGCAGCAGCAGGAGGAGAGACGGAGGATGGATAAATCAGAAGAAAATAAAAAGAGAATGGAGGAGAAGAGGAAGGAGGAGAAGATTGAGAAATTGGAGGACAAGAGAAAGCAGAATAGGGATAACGAGAAGAGATTGGATAAGCTTGAAGAGAAAAGGAATGAGAGATCCGACGAAAGGGGGGACGAGAGAGAAGCAGACACACACGATAATACGGAGAAGAAGAAGATGGCAAAGCACGAGGAGAAGACCAAAGTCGATAATTTAGAAAATGGCAACAAGTACCAGACCTCTGTGGACGATAAGGATCCTGAGGAAGATAAGGTGGATTCAGTGAATTTGGCATCGAAGAAGAAGAGCAAGGAAGAGAAGAGGAAGGATGTGAAAGCAGGAAAGCCTGAATCAAAAGAAAATTTTAAAAGTATGACGATAAAGGATAGTAAGAAGTTGGAGCGAAAGAAGACACCGGAAAAGGAAATTAGTAAGAAGTCTTCGCCAACAGGAGTAAAGAAGGATACGAAGGTGAAGCAAACGCAGAAGAAGGCTGTGCCGAAGAAGACGGTACTGGCCAAGAAGATGGCGTCTCATTCGCCAGTGGTCGGTAAGAAGTTGCTGGAGAAGAATGTTAAACTAGTCAAGGCGTCAAAGAGCGCATCGGTGGCTGAGAGTGAAGAAGATGAGGAGACAAAGAAAACGAAAAAAAAGAACAGCTTGACATTGGTCAAAGGAAAAGTTCCCCAGGATAAAGGACCAAAACTGGCGAAACAGATGAAAGCCAAGATCGGTCAGAAGCAGGTGAAGATGAGTGCGACTTTAAAGAAGGAGGGTAAACTTAAGAGAATCACGGAGAAGATTGTCATGAAGAAGAAAGTGGAAGCAAAGGAATCGGAGAAGATAACGAGCGAGGTCAAAAAAGCATCGAGCAAGGACGAGTCGGTTAATCAGATAGAGGCGAATAACATCAAAAGAGAAATCGAAGAAAATAAGGAGGAAAGAACGAAGGATGAAAAATGTCAAGGAAAATTGCAGGATTCTAAAAAGTGCACGAAGAACGCTATCAGAGCTAAGGTTATGAAGAAGCCAGTGAAAAAAATAACAAAACCAGTCAAAACGCAATCTGAAGAGAGTGACCGTAAATCGACCTCGTCGGACGAGGTGACCTTAGACGAACTCCTGAAGAAATCCAAGGTCTCTGAAGAAGCTTTGAAGAATGCGACAGGCTCAAGACAGGAGCACGGTGAGAACCTGGCGAAGACAGATTTGAAGGTGGAAGCTGCTAACGCGGAAGCCAGTAACAGTTCCTCCAGTGGTTCTTCAAACTCGGACGAGGAAGACGAAAACGAGAGTTCAAAGAAGACCAGACGAAGAATGGCGAAGAAGAAAGAACGAAAAAGCTCACCCTCGGACGAACGAGCTAGAAGGATGAGATTATTCGGTTTTTGGAGCGGTCCAAAGCGCCACAGGGTGGCATCCCTTAACGCCCTAGCTAAAGTCCACTGTTTGTACGAGAACGAAGCCGGCGGTGTGTACCTAGGTGGTTTCTGCAAGCCTAAACCGGAGAAAGAGAAGCAGAAGAAGGCCAAGGAAGAGAAGGAAGAATCAAAAGATAAAGACAAAGAGAAGGACAACAATCTAAAGAAGAATGAAAGCGCAGAGGAGAATGCTCCAAAGAGAAAACTGAGGAACGTACCAGGACTGCGTGGGAAGCACTGGGACATGATAGAAACTTCATCATCGTCGTCGTCCTCGTCGGACGAGGATTACGAGCAAGAAAAGAGTGTGGAGCCAAATAAAAAGAAAATCGTAAAGAGGCGAAAAAAGAACGAGGAAGTAATGGACTTGAAGGATATGGTAGTCTGCAAGAGAATGGCTAGTTTGAACGCATCGGCCATTTTGGCGGCGTCTTATTCCGACGAGAAAAATCGACAGGGATCATCGTCATCATCGTCAAATGACTCCACCAGTGAGTCTGAGGTTGAGATCATCAAAAGGCGCAAGCAGAGTGATTCAGAGGTCGACAAGCGAAAGTCACGTCAAGGATCAGATTCGGAGGAGGTCATAAAGCCATCAAAGAAGGTTGTCATCGTCAATCAAGATACCGATGTCACCATTACTGGTAAGTTTTACACTTTGGTAATTCACCGTAATTGATCCATAATTGAACAATCATTGCCAAATATCAATACTTTCAATCCTAACTGATTCCAGGGGTATATGTAAATCAAACTCGTTCCACCCATCACGAAGGATTCTGCAGTATCGCCGGGATGCAGTATAGAATCAGTTCCACAAGCCATACGCAGACTGCAGCTACTGCAGTAGCGACTGAACTCCACGACCAGGTAACCAACCAAGTAAAATAAAATAAAGTCACCAGCTCAAAGTTGAACGAACAAGAGCAGGTGTTTAAATAAGAAAATAATTTTTCTTTCAGCCAAAACTCGAACAACCCTGCAAGTCTTACACACCCTTGGGAGCACTGTCATCTATGCAGCCACCAGGAAGTCAAGGAAATCATCCTCCAATGTCACCACGACGTCACTCGGCCTTTTCCGCACCCCATCAACACGGTGAGTCGTTATCACTATCCTTTTTTAATCTACTCATATATATGCATGAAAAAGTTTAGGATCCACAAATCCAAAGTGTTACCCTGCATACCCAAACGTATCCGACCCAGCACCAGCATACGTTAGAAATTCATACGTCACCCAAACATTAGTTTTGCACCTTCCCCCACGACGACCATCAATGTGACATGATTCACGAGGAACGAAACATGCCAATTGATAACTGGTTTACCGATCACGTAATCCATCGTCCAATACGATAAGTCCCATTACGAAAACGAAAAGCAGACCAATGAAAATTCATATCTGCCAATTGCTACTAGAAAATTCATGGCATACAGGATATACCGGCGTGGTACACGTAAACACATAATTACGTCAAAACATACCCCATCAAATCCATTTATCCGTTAAGTATTAAAGATCACATCAAAGGTCCTTAAATTTTTACGTTGCCCAGCGACACCTGCCCGCATGTAGTATCCAATATCCAATATGCAGACGCTAGATCTCCCTATTAATTTAGCGCCCGAAAATTTGTTCGCCTCTTTCAGCATACGTCCCTGCACCATCTGCGCGCGCACCCTCTTTCATCCTTTTCTCCTCCACCAGCCTGAGAGAACGTACACAGGGCAACGAGGGACCTGCATGCACGTGCGAATGTACATACACGCATACTCTCGGGCCAATCTACTAGCACGGTACTATTTACTACTGTCCTATCTTACACACAGACACGACTGTCTATATACTCCCCTTCTTATGTAAACCGTGCCGCCTCTAACTACGCAGTGAGTGTTCCGGGCAGATCGCGCGCACACTGAGAACGACCAAGTGAGGGAGCGAGCGAGGAAGAGAGAGAGAGAGAGAGAGAGAGAGAGAGAGAGAGAGAGAGAGAGAGAGAGAGAGAGAGAGAGAGAGAGAGAGAGAAAGCTCTAGCATGTTGAGCGAGCAGTGCTCAAGCACGCAGAGGGACAACGCACACCTGACAGTTCCTCAGTCCCTCACGAGTGGTCGAGAAAGACGAACGTGCCGCTAAAGATACAAAATGCTGACTACGCGTCTGCTTAATTCCTTTTTTCTGCAGTTCCTAACAACCTTCAATCTGTTACCCTACTGGATCTAGTTACTCCCTACGTATGTATATACAGTGCGCGAGCTGTCAAGGTTAAGAAAAAGCGGTGAGACTAAGAAAATTTGTTTGCCGGCGAAAAGTGACGTGATACAACATAACCTACAAGGATAACGTGTAATGGTCTCTTTGGTTATATATATATAGTTATTTTTTTGTACCTTATGAGTCAGTCTGTGCATATGTAGGTACCTTTAACCTTCCGTGTTACGAACGTTGACAATCCACTGTCAAGCACGACGACGATGACCATTGACGTCACAGTATCTTCTTGCGTGACGCGCAACGTGTTGGCATGATGCGCGCGCGATATTTTCACAGCGTCGTATTAGTAGCCCGTGAGAATCGCCGCATCGTTCCTCGTATGCGGATTACAGTACTCCTGGTGTTATGACTACAGATAGCGTCGTTGCCTTGAGCATCCGGAAGCCACAGATCGCATGTTTAACCCGGGTTACGAGACTGTTCGTTGTCGCATTTCGACAGCGTCTTTTCTACCGTCAAGACCTCGGATCACGGAGTCCTGAGATTTCGGCTGCTGCTCCGTCGACTCGTGACACTTCGGGAATACTCGAGGGGCTCTCAGGAGTTCACGTCGCGGATGAATGGACTATTTCGTTCTTAAGTGATCGTTCGGTAGTGTCACTGCACTCGACAGTGAATCTATGAGACGTTAGCCAATGCTATTCGTTGACCACGTGGAACGTCTCGCGCCTAAATTCAAACGTATTGACCGTTTTCTTTAACTCCGATCTGTTGTGTACTGCGAAGTGTTGATTTGATTTTTCGTTTTTTTTTTTTCTGTTCAAAATAAAGTGTTTATCCAAAACTTTCGTTTGTGTCTATGCGTCTATTAGACCTTGTTAATCGTATCGGAAACTCGTGCCGGCTTGAATTACAGTTACGGCTGTACGAATCACACATGGCCAAGTCCATACAGTGTAAAGCACTCGAGGAAACGTAACGTGACGCGATACGGATAAAGTACCAGGACGATACGCAATAGAGTGGAACGAGCGAGTGAGGGTTCTTTCATTTTCTCGTTAATACTCGAACGGCGATATATCGATCGATTATCGTGGCTCGGATCGATATCTAAGAGCGTTTCACACGGTGTCCCCGTTATTTCGATCGCAGGAAAATACGGGTAAATATTAACTGTATTATTTCTTAATTCGCGATTACACGCGTCGATTCCGCGTAGTATTGATTCACGAGTGTTTTAAGGATGAAACGCGGCAAGAATTCATAGCGATCCCGAAGACATCTTCATCGGGAAAATCATATCGGAGAGTCGAAATTTCGTCGTGCATCACGACGAGGTCGGTTCTTCGTGGTTGCGCAGCGTAAAAATACGCGGGCATTTACGAACGTGTATACGCCTGCCCTTGATATACGTTTGTTATCAGTGGCTTCTATTAACGTGCGTGAGTGACGGTCACGCATGTGCAGTGTAACGTGTATAGAAAGGATCGTCAGTCTCTACTTGTCCAAAGGAGTGTATAGCATATCAGGGATCCATTGGAGGTTAGGATTAAGTAATATAGCCCGGAGAGTGGACTGTTTAGAACGTTTAAATAACGTGTGTGATCTCGATAATAATAAAGGGACTTAACAAGAAGAGTAAAAAGTTGTAGAATACCGCGAGTGATACGGTGCGTACGTATATATATATTTTTTAAATAAATTTTCCTAAAAGGTTACCGTGTCGTGGCGGTATTGCGTCGTGACGCTCCCGCGAGACATTGCGAGATATTTTGAAGAGAATTTTAAAGAAAAGAAGAAAGACCACAGTGCCGATACATACCTGTAGAAATAATATTTCATGGGATTGCATATGCTATCTCTTATTATACACCTTCGTACATACGATATATGTATCATATATTTTTGGATTTCCTGTTGAAATACGAACGCGACATGATTTTGGCGGGTGAGTACATTTTGAGATACATCGCTATACCATTTTATCTTGACACTTCGAATCTTAGTGGATATATATATTTTTCTAAAAAAAAAAAAAGAAAATCCAAAAATTAGAACGAATGTTATTCCAAAATTTTTTTCTCTCTCGCACTCTCTCTCTCTCTCTTTCCGCCTGCCTGTATACATACATATTTATCATCTGTTCCACTTTTTTAAGCGTGGTAACCAAACACCTAGTCACTCCCAACAGAAATTCATTCGTGGTACGTTTTATCAGTAGAGCCTATCGAGGTCGATGAGTGATCATGAAAAATGTCCAGTGTCTTCTTGAGCCTCCATACTTCCTGGCAGAGGCGCCCTTTGTATGGTAGATCACGGATCGATATCCTTCGTTCTACACGAAGAGCTAAGAGCCAAAGCCGATATAAATACCCAGCTAGCGTTCTATAGTTATATATATATAACTATATATTATGTCTATGCATAGCCAGACACTGTCCAAACCGATCCCCTCGCGTCATCTGTAACAGGGTAGTTCCAGGGTGCACCATAATTGTCATCGCCAGCGAAACTTTTCACCTGGTCGCGAGGTCGACACGTGCAACAACGGTCCCCTGGTATTATTATCGATCGACACGACCGTTTTACCTTTCATGGAACATATCCTTCGAATGCACGTTCAACCGTGTCAGGGGAGGCTTCTCTCGTTATTTTCTAGAAGCTTCTATATACGTGATCACGGCGGGCTGCTTAAGAGATCGGTGAGTTTCGTCGGCCATCTTGTTATATACGAATCGAAGTGCACTGTGGGAATCAAGAGGGCAATTTACAAACGTTCTTGCAGCAAACGCTCCCTGTCTCTCTCCCTCTCCTCTCTCCAGTACAGATATCGTAAGCAAGAGAGGAGTACGATTATACCGTGAGATCTATTGAGATGAATTTACGTATTTTAAAAAAAGTTTAAAACTTAAAAAAAACGGTCGTACGACTTCAGTTGTGTGTCTGAATAATTTAAAAAGTGAGCTAGTATTATTTTCTGGATTGACGGTTGGTAAGCCTTTGCGCTATGTTTTCTTCTGGCACGTCAATGGTACGTACTATATGCAAGTCATACGTCTTGCTGAGTGCGAGTGTGCGTTAGGTATATTTAACGAGAACGAATAAATTTCAGTCGGCTAATGTAAATGTAACGTGATGGAAATTGTGCGGAAAAGTTTGCGAATTGCCAGGGGGGAATTACGAGGCATATGACGCGCAAATTCACGCGTTGACACGTAGAGCTGCGGGCTTGTTTTTAATGTGACGATCATGGGGGATGGCGGACGTGCGCGCATTCACGACTTCGAAAAGCGGTTGACAACCGCTGAGCTTCTATTGCGTCTCACAATGGCGCTGCCGGAGTCTTTTAAAAACGGCGCTTCCTATATCGTGCCACAGTGCTTCCCAAGCTTCGAGGATTTTTGCGTGGTGGATGTGTCTGGCGAAATTTTCAAATTGCTTTTTTCCCTTTGTATCGACGAACGGCATTGTACGACAGATACGTGCTGTGTTGATGTAAAGATCCTTTGTTTTTTTTTTTTAACTCTAATTTCGACTCGTTCACGTTGCACATTGCCTTTTACTATTTTCGTTATCTATCCATTTACCATGTCTAAGATTAATCTACGTTAAATATAACACTGGTATGCATGAGCTTATATTTTTTTCAATGAAAATTATATTAATTTCGTCTAATAAAAATTCAAAACATTGATCCTAGTATTTTTTGTTTCAATCAGCACAACTTTCAAACACATTACAAATCAATGACTGCATCGTCTCAATTTCTCTAGTGTTTTTTTTTCCAGTCTTATCATAACGTAACTTTCAATAGCTCCTGATAGCGAATATTATAAAGCAAACATTTAACAGTTATATAACAGCCATAGGCAACGATAACTTTCCGTGTTGTTAAAAGTCTGCCAAGAATATTTACTTTCGTTTGGCGCGTGCAGACGCATGAATAATTAAATAAATAATAAAAGTATATCAAATATAGAAATGTTTGCCCACACGAATAATCGCATCAAATAGAAAGACAGCAATTCCCCCACGCAAAAAGGATGGACATTCAAAAGGGGTTGGTAGCTTCGTGACTCGAAAGGAAAAAAAATAGCGTACTTCCTCGATTGGGCTTTAAACACGTCGTAGATATCCGACACGAACGAATGCGCCTACGTATATCTTCCCTTCGCTTCCTCCTGTCCCACGTTCTCATATAGAATCGCAGTTTATATAGCACCGGGTGCATCGGCGCACGGAAAGCATGCACGCGGTGCATTCTAGAAGAGATATATCCAGTGTCCCCGGTCTTCCTGGAACGAAGAAAACAGATTGGAGTAAGAGGGTTGATTTTCGGTATCTAAAAAATCATTATTATTATTAAGTACCATAAGAGACAAAATTTCCCATGGGACTCGATTCGTTATCCAGATGTGTATATACATATATATGTATAATATATATCCATGCACTATAATATTTTTATGGAACAACTTACATAGAGTATACCTATATATCTCTGACTGTTTCATCGGGGTAGCCGGTATCAAGGATACACAAGCACGTGGGTGGCTCTTTCTGTATTACATAGCGAACTCTAATATACACCCACGTGTTTATGTACCCCATTATGTACAGAGCGTAATACATACTTAACGCAGAACATACGCTCGGTAACGTCCGGCCTCGTGTGCTCTAACCTTTAAAGTCACGCGCTCTTCCTAACCTCATCATCGGGGGATCTGTCGACGTCGAAAACTCGCCCACGTTTTCGGCTGCGCGTGGGAAGCCTATAGAGCAATGGGTAAACCGCCTCCTCGTCACCGTCGTCATTCCCAGAACAAGAATTTATTCGACGTGCGAGTCTATGGGGATATTCACGTGTTACTATAACCACGGACCACGTGACACCGGAGCGAAAGAAGATTGGCTATTTTAATTTGGTTTTTTAAAATTAAACAAGTAACGTCATTCGGCTTCGATGAAAATTGGAAACGATGACTCTGGTAGTTTACATGAGTATTGGCCCATACGAATAGATGGGTATCGCGGTATAGATATAGTCAGTGGGTAAGGGATATGTATTGGAAGGGGAGGGGGGGGGGGAAAGAAGGATGCACAATTATTTTCTCAGGACATTATGGAGACTTTGGCTTGTTTCGTGGGAAAGGTAGATAAAGTCCCTATTGGTTCGTGCCTATTCCCTACGGTGACCCAGGATGTCTTACGGTGGTTGTTTCGTCCCCTTAGTCCTTTCCTTTTCCTTTTTTTCTCTTTAAGTTCCTTTTTGTCCCGCTTGGTCTCGTTTTTTTCTATAATACATATGTATATACCTTCACCTCGAAATTAGACGTTCCCCGATGCACACGCGGTCTTTCCTTCCTTCCTGTGAGTCGCGCGAAGGGAACCAGAGAAAGAAATGGAGCAGATGTCTACCGCGATTGTGGAGACGGGAACACGGGTGCCGTTTGCCACCAGACCCTCTTCCCCTCTGCCTCCCCCCTCTTACCCTTCTGTCCTATTTAGGCATATCTTGAAGGTATCCCGACGAAGGTCCTCGAGGGATATTTTTATTTCCCCGTCGGTAAAGAAGGAAGCTCCGAGTATTTTCTGTTGGCGTTAATCCTCTACGGGAGGGTCGGAAGGAGGAAGAGGACAGCTGTCCTACCCGGGACTATCTTAGGGACGCTATTGTCTTCCTATTTCCATTCGGTTAATTTTACCAGGCGGATACTTGATTATATGTAAAAGATAGTCTTGCGCAATAAACATATCGCTGTTACCGTCTTGGGATGACCTAATTTTAGTTATTGATCATCGTGCATACTTTTCTTATGACTTATCACCAAGAGACGCTGTCATCGTTCCTCGTGACCGATCATGAGTCTCTACGAGTAGCTCAGACCCTAAAGGAATGCCTAATCCTTGATCTACCTGGCGGGGCTACCCTATGTCATTCGAAAGGGAAATAAGTCTCGAGTAATCGTCCACACGTAGTCTAGGTATAAGAATCTGGATGATGATGGCTCGTGCCACTGGGCCATTAAGTTGTCCAGGTAACACGTTGCCGTTGGGTGCCAGGATGGTCCTAGGATACATTCAAGAGTCTCCAGAAACGGTTGTGTCGCGGAACAAAGAGGGATGGTAAGGGTCGGGACTGGAGGGTAGGTGAAGAAAAAGAAAGAAAAAAGAAACGGTAGCGGCGAAATGGAAGTTACCACGAGTAGTCGTGTAGAACCGAGGGAAGAAGAGGTAGCAGCGCGCCTGTAATAAAGGAGAGTAAACCAAGAAAAGGAAAGAGAGAAGGATCGGTTGTTATTTGGCAGCTGTGTAGCGACGGGGCAGATGCTTCGTGAAAACGTCTTTGGGGCACCGGGCCTTTGCGTCTCTTGGTTTACTCCTAACCCTGGGCTCTACCACGAGCTTCGCAACAGCTACTCGAGAAGGTGGAGCAATATATCGAGAGCCAATATGATGCTTGCTCTCGAAAGTAGTCGGTACGGAGATTTGTTTTTTTTTTCCTCTTCATGGCTTAGTTATTTCGCGTATAAATTGAAGATCAGTACTTGGGTACAGACTACTTAGACCTGGTCCATCCGGCAGGTACTGAGAGCCGGGGTTTTCAGGTCCCTGATCGTCCTGGTCTCGTGACCAGTGCTTACTAACCAGATACGAAATTATATTGAGAGGAGACACGCACCCAGTATGGTATATATGTATATGTATGCATATATAGATATAGTGTACTGAATTGATCGTAGTCCTCTCACGCAGTACGGATTACACAGGGACAAGTGTGCTGCGCCACTCGTATGGGAAAAATACGTCATGGGAAGTCCTGAGAGTCGCCCCGTGAAATCATCCGGTTCCTTTTTCATATGGGGTGAGAAATAAACGTGGGCTGCGTCCGAGCGAAGGAAGACTCCCCTTAGTGGATGACGTCAGCCTATACACTCATTCCGTGTATACAGGCTACGCGCCAGTCTGTCGACTACTTCCACCTGCGTGGCTATCTTTTTTTTGTCTTCTCCTTTTATTCTTCTTCCTTTGCCAGAAATTGATCGTCTCTCCTGGAACCTCACTAGGGGCTGTTGTATCGGCAGGATCTTACTTATTACCGGGTTGCTCTCGAGAACCGGGACGGACGGGTATAGGCTATCGGCTTGGTGCGTATCGTTTCTGAAACAACGGAGAGCTGGTTAGAAAGCCGGAAGTCTGGGAGGAAGTGAGTACGACGAGTCGACTCGTGCCTGGTAAAGTCCAGTAGTTTTGACTTTAATCTCTCGATTCTTTCCCGTTTTGGTATTTTTATACGCGTTTCCTCGTGCTTTTCCTGTCTTTCTTGTTTTTTTTTCCCTCTTATTTCAATAGAAATTCTTACCTGCTGGATATATCATACTCAATTCACTTTCTTCGTCTCTTTCGTATTGCGGGCACGAATTCCTGGTGCTACACGGGTAAAAATTTTTATGAGAGATTTTCTTCTCTTTTTTATTACCCTACAGCTATGTTCCTGCTGGGCTACCTTTGTCCAATCGTCACTGCTGCGGGTATGGAGAATCGTACGCAATAGGCACGATCGACGAGTGCCAAGACCGGATACAGAGAATGGAGGAACGCCGGTACTGATAAGAAAGACTATGAAAATGTACTGTCACTGTTGATAGGTCGTTTTACAACGCGGCTAATGGGCTCCCAGATAAGAAGCCCCACTTTTACAAAGCGACCCGGTACGATCGTGGTGATCTTGCGTCAAAGTTCGCATGTGCAAGGGCATTACGCGATTGGGAAATATTATGGCAAATTAGCCTGATTCGATATGAAGATTTAAAGAAATAAAGTCCCAATTCGTCTTTGTCCGTCGATGCGTCCTACGTGAGCTCGCACCGAGGCCACTTGGAGAATCTACTATCCTGATTCTCGTACAGAGGAACACGTATGGACATCTGTTGGCACATGTGTACACCTATGCTGCATATGTAGGTATACTCTACATACTGACGCGTAGTGTCGTCTCGTTGGAAATGGAGCGATGGTGGCCTGATTAGCTTCGAACTAGCTATTCCACGGTGATCCTAATCCCTGGACCAGCGTGTATACATTCACCGACAAGATCCCCTTTGGCTAAGCTAAGCCCATTGGAAAATTCAGAGCCTCGTGTATACATTTTGTACAGGGGGATAGCAGCTAAGGTACCACGCGTGAAGCTCGAAGACGATAGTTGTAGATTTGACAGCTGTCACGGGATCACTTTGTAGAAGAACGGTTTGACAACACCTCGTGTCAAGAGTGACAGAAGGAACCACGTGGTACGTTGGCGAACTGCCAGAATGATCAATCAATGAAGACGGCCGAAGATGCCGGAAGAGTTTTTCAAATTTTCTATACCTCCCGTGAGTGCGAGAGAGACGGACTTATGGTCGGTTCGATGCGTAAGAGAAGGACAGACACGGCACTCGGCTCGAAAAGTTCATCACTTCGAGAAAAGACGTTTCCTTGTCAAATTGTCTTGTACCTATCGCAGATGGGTATTTTGAAATCGTGCCGAACTCTGTTATCTTGAAAATTCGAGATGGCACGTGTCGCCGAAATTATCACGCCGTCACCGAATCGCGAGATAAATGATTTGAAATTTTGAAAAAAAAAAAATTCGAAAATTCACTCGAAATCTTCTCTACGAGTTCGTTACTCAATTCCGATTAAACGAGATGCTGTCGTCGAAAATCTCACTTTTGCGTTCTTATCGCGCATCCCTGTAGATATGCATATATTCCTATGTGTCATGACTTTAACCTCGTTATCGTCAGATTAAGTAATTTCACACGGCAAGATCACCATTCGTTCTCATTTCGCGCAGATTATGACTTAACCGAAATCCCACGATATAAATCCAATCTCGTAACATCAAAAATCCTCAGTGAGTAACCACGTGTCGCACGTTCAGTCTCCATATATTTTTTATTCATTTTATAAAATATTCCCTATATCCATTCGTGTATGGAAAAACGTCTAGTTACTCGCACGATACACAGGACACACGTGTCATCTATTAATTCAAAACGTGGCCTCCGAATGTCAGCGTGAGATATTTGCAATTCAATGATCCGTAACAGTTTCAGACTCTCCGCTAACGTCTATTCGAGTGGACAGGTAAAACCACTTCAATGAGATAGAACCAAAGAGTCTTCGTGCGCATCGCCCTGTACGTAATTATCGCTAGGAAATGTTTTTCCACTATAGCCTCCAGCAGGAGCGATGAAAAAAAAAAAAAAAGCGAAGAATCCAAGTACGCCTATATAACGTATTTTCAATGCACGTTCGTAATACATAAACTATATATACATATATATGTAATATACAATATTCAAGGCCTTGTCCAGTTTGCCGCGGAATCGGCAACGTGCCGTCGTCTGCTGCTCTGTCGGCCGATGGCGATGGCGGCACTCAGTGGCCGTGTGGGGCGGTAGCGATGGCGATGGCGACGGTGTCTATAGTAGTGGGAAGCGGCAGCAGATTCGTACGTGTCCTGGGGACGGCCCTCGGCACTCCGCGAGTCGGCCGGGCGAAGGCAGTTGAATCGCGAGCTTCGCCGCTGGCGTGTCTCTCGCTCTCTGACTGGTCTCTGTCCGTTTCTAACGTACTTACGTACGTAGGACACTGATATAGTATATATACATATATAATATATATACACACGGCTGCCGTAAGCCCCTCTGGCAGCATAGGCCCATTGTTATTGCCACGCAGAAAAGAGGATCTTCACGAGAGCGACACGCGCGAACGACATTACGGTACCGATCGATCGCGGCTGCCGATTGTCGATCGATAATACCAGCATTGGAAGGGAAGCCAGTCCTGCCAACTTGGCCGGTCTGTTTTTATCTGTATATTGGAGGTGATACTTCGCGCGCAATTACTACGCGAATAGGTGTCATCGTGGTTTATCTTTTTTTTTCTTCGTCGTTAACACGAGAGTACTCGATGACGTAATTAATGGCCCGTCACGTGGTTAACGTAACGTTTTACGCGTACCTACGTTTCGCGGGAAATCGAGCAAGAGCGTTTCGGTGAATTTTCAATCGTACGGTATTACAATGCCCGCTGATTGGTACTGTGCGGGATGCTGTTCGATGTCTACGATATCCTTTTCTGGCTATCTAGATTGACTTTTCTATTTGAGGGTACCATTACGAAGGATTGCTAGTGCCGTATAGGCTGGTGTAACTATGTGCGGACGTACGTGGCTCGTTTGGTCCATTCGTGTGTGTGGAGGTGGTCGATCGGTTACGGAGGATGAGGTGCCGGAGTTCACGATTAATTCGAAGGAGGTAAAGAAGGACGAAGGGGATGCTCCAGGGTTGTTCCGTGAGATGAGCGTGCGATCTTTCAAGGTAAAAGGGGGGAGGGTAGGGGGTGGGGGGAATCTTTTAGGTGGCAGGGAATTGGAAAGATGTTATTGGGAAAGTGAAGGGGGGTGAAGAGGGGGAGTCGGAGGGGGGGGGGTTGAAATTCAGACTCGTCGACCATAAAGCATGCGCCACGAAGGAGTCCTCGAACGGCGGGTATTTTCGAAATATCGTACGGCGACTACTCGTGGCGCGAAAAAAAAATGCGCAAAGTGGGGATACACGCTGAACTTTAATCTACTATCACTCTTATCTACGGACCGATAGAGTCCGCGCTTTGTCGTGCGATCGTATTCAATCGCTTGGATGCCTTTATAATCGCTTTGAAATTTATCGTCCGATACATCCGTGTTATGTTTGTCGCGCGTGAATTTGTGAGGGGTAAATTTTTTTCTCGTTCGGGTCAAAGTTCAATTCTTGTCAGACACGTGTTGCGAATTACCTTCGGTGCCGTATTTTTCTCATAGCCTCTACCTTTTAAGACCCGTCTCGGCTGAGAACCTCTGCGCCCAGTATACTACAGGACTACCGGTTAACTTAACCGTCTTAACTTAGAATGAGAAATGATGTAACTTGTTGACGCTTCCTTGCTAAGTTGGTCTTTCGCATAAGTTACTGCGTCTAACGGAACTCAAGCTCTCCTTTACACGCGCGCTGCTACTGCGAAATTCCCGTCATCTTTACGTACGTACGTATAGCTCATTCTATCGGCCCGGTCCGTAACGTTATTTACGTTAGACGCCTCGGTTCCTCGGCGCGGCTCCCGATAGGCCAATCGTCGAAACTTTAATCGGCGCACGTGTTTACTCGACTGTTTAGACTATCTTGATCGAATTTAAGATCATCGAGGACGCAGCTGCGCGCTTATCAATTCGTGATATACCCTGTCCCTTGTGAAACGTCCTTTCGAAGAGAATTCGTATGCGGCTACTAGGGAATTGTCGCTCGCTCGTGTTTACCGTCTTACGCGCCGTAGGTACTCTGTATGGTTAGACACATGTAGCCAGGCACGTATCCAGTGACGCGTTCGTTGTCGGAATTTATACATACGAAATCCGTCATCGCTTGGTGATACGGTATCGCTTAGCCTCTATGGGTGTCTTATGGGATTTCTTATGGGGTCGTTGGTGAGTTAGGACTCTTTTTTTTTTATTGGTCTTCTATCACGGATAAATCGATGAAGTATTTTCTTGATTCTCTTTCTCTCTTTCTTGTCCACAAAATACAATCTACATCACGGGCGTCTTATCGGCACTCGATGTCTGTCCTGAGAGGTTCGTGCGCTTCCCGACACTTTGCCGCCTTTGTTTACACGAAATCCAATGAACGTCACGCGATAAGGAGCCAAGCTAATTCCAAAGCTTATATCAAATTTACCAGGAATCTTTGTACGTTATATTTTTTTTCTCTCCTTATCCAGGTTCGCGCTCCCGAGTCTCCTGCGTGTTCTTTACAGTTCGTTACTTCCTCTCGATCGATGTTTGTTATCGAGTACTATTTTTTTTGGACATGCGTTATATGTGTACTTTGATCATTTTTCTTTTTTTTACTGTGATCCGAGTCCGACGCGACTTCAAGGACCAGCATATATGGACTAACGGTTTTTGAATGTGTCGAAAGTCTTTTTCGCATCCTACTTTTTTTTTTTATTTCCATTTTTTATCTCACGCCCACAGCTTGTCCTGGCGGGACTTCCTACATGCCGCTGTAGGCTACGAGCTCGTACTATCTCCTCTCTGGCAGTTTAAAGCGTGACGTAGGCAGCTTCCTATAGGCAGAACGGAAATATAACTTTTGGCAGAAATCCGCGACGGAATCGTCGGCTGATCCTCGTGTGGTCTTCTGGTCGCGTGTCTGTACTGTCCGACTCGACTGCACGAAACGGACTGGTTGCCTTCGTTTCTTATTCCGCTTTTTCTTTTTTCTTGCCTCTCTCTCTTTTATCTTTCTGCCACTTCTCTCTCTTCTTTTATTCTTCGTGCCCCTCGCGAGAAATAGACTGCCGCGATTTTTTTTCCTCCTACACCATGTCGGGTATCGGTAACCGCTCGTGGCGAATACAGCGGGGCGTCGCGACGCGTGAATTACGAAAGGCCTCCTCGTCGCGCCCACGTTCGCCAACGTGGAAACAAATTGCCAAGTGACACCGAGTCACAGTTGTGATTCGACGTCCGCGTTTGATTCGTGCAACGGCAGCTACGAGTAGTAACAAGAAGTGTCAACTATTAAATTTTTAAGTATAACGCGCTAGACGTTAAACAAAAATTTCTTCTTGTGATACCGCCTTTACGTCGGCCAATAAATTTTATTAACATCTCCGATAGATATATACAGACATGCGAATTGTGCTCTCGGCTCACTCGTTCGTTTCGCAACGTTAACGAGCGTCGGCATTAATCTTGAACATATTAACAGACGCATCTCAGTGGCCAGTGAGACGTGTTCGATAATCGATATAAATCAAAGGGCTCCTAGAGCCGATCGTGGGTTTTAAAGAAAAACATGACGAAGAACCGGTGTAAAATCTGTGAGTTGCTGGGCGAGAATCAGGTTCTCAACCATGGACTGAGTCACCCCTGTCACCTGACCAACCTGCACCAGCTGAACCACCTTAATCCCGGGCTGAACTACAACGTCAGCCCCAACATGAACTACCTAAATCACGGCCTGTTAAACGGCCTCTATCTGCCACAGCTGAAGGACATGATGCTCGCTGCCTACTTGCTGAGAGGTAAATTATACAAGAAATCGGTCTTTACTGTGGATATCAAAGGGGACATCGAATTTTGAGATCCGAAAAAAAATCATCATACCCATCGACACACCTCGTAACCTACATATAGTCATTTAAATGCGTTAATAATATATAAAAAAAAATTACTCCTCACCCACTCGCTAGTCTTACCTTCCTTGTGCCTCACGAATCCTCACTCACGTGTACCGTATAAAGGTTAACCCACATGCACTGTCATGCGCACGTTATATCCATACTACGTAAGACGCGTGTATCTCTGTATCAACATGTGTGTGTATATATATATATATATATATATATATATATATTGCACTAACTCTGCTTTTCCTGCCGGTTCTGTTACCCGCTTGGCGATCCGTTCGTCCGTGTAAACGCTGCCTTTACGGTTTTCGCGACGCTTAACGGCGCGATTTACAGTTCTACTTGCTCGGCCGTACGACGTTTCCTCGTCTTCTTCGTCTTTCGCTACTGAAAATGTCTTTTATTATCGATGAGGTCGATACGGGGCCGGAGGTAAGAATTGCGATTTCTCGAAGCTGAAATAATCGATTTTTCGACCAACCGATTCGCGGTCATGGTCGTCGACTTTGATACGTCGAAGGTCCGACCTTCGCGACCTACGCTTATTTGTATACTCTACTCCTACTCGGATAAAAGATCCTGATAAACTTACGATACTGATAACTCGTATGCTTATCGTTTATCGACGTTATCACTGTTATCAATTATTTTATCTCTCTCTCTCTCTGTTTCCGCCAGAGGAAATCAATCTTAAATCCACGTTTACCGATGGCCTACCGATCGTTCGACGGATACAACGCGAATTGTAACGGCAAAAGAAAGTGCCCGACCGCGATGCCCAGCGCCGACTTTCACGTCGCGACGTCGCTGGAAACACGCTTCACGTATACGAAGGTCCTATCGTAGCGATAATTCATATCCTTTAAAACTCTGGCGAATCCTCACTGTTGCTACCGGCAAGTTCTCTTCTTAAGTTGAATTGCATATATATATACACATACATGTATAAGTATACCAAAGAAGAATCCCGCCATGAAGAGTTCCTCGAAGGTACAATGTAAAAAAGTTTCTCTTACTCTGTATTGACTATATATATATATACACGCACACATTAATCTTTCGGTACGGCTTTTGTTCTTTCCTCGTTACTCCTCGCGCCTAATCCGGGAATGTTTCACGGGAATCCAGTTTTTCTCCGGAACACGGGTACAAGAAGCGGCGGGGACCGGTGAAGACGATTTGGCGCACGTCGCGCTTTGCGATTCCACCCTGACGAGCATAATTACCTCCCCGACTCAAGTATAACCGCGGGCGATGCTTAATGCACGATTTACTGCCGCGGCACGTTGATTGGACCGAGACCAGGTCGATTCTCGACTGCTGAAAGAAGCTCGAATTATCGAGTGGTTTCGGTTAGCTTTCGTGTGATTCCTTGGTCTCGGCGACCGATTTACTTACCGACTGAGTCTCCGTGCAGTCTGCGTAGGCCTGACTACTTGGAATTCGAAATACTTTGTACTTAGCGGGAAATGCCTTTCCGCGTGTCCCAACCCCCCTCCGTGTCATTTCCCTCGCGGATCATTCGAATTCCTAAGCCAACTATTCGAATCGACAATACAGACCGGATAAAGCGCTTTGTATACGCTCGATCGCTCCCGAATAAAGAACCGCGTTATGGTCGTCCTCAGATTAGAAGGTCGTCAGCACTGGCGTGTCAATGATACCGGCACGTTTGCCAAAAGGAACCTTGAAGACTCTTCTCGCGGCTAACGTCGAGATTGGATTTTATACGCGAGCTTGTATACACACGGCCGACACAAGTGGGGTATTTGCGTTTGATAGGTTTTTGAAAAAAAAAAATTTTTTCATTCTTGTCTGCATTGGCAATTTTTTTTCTCAAAATTGTCCTCATTTGATTTTTACCGAACATCCGTCGTGGGTCCTTCAAGGATTTTTAATCCTGATGACTTTTCGACCTAGGTGGGCAGGACCACGTGGTTCATCATGGACCTAGCTGGTTCCTTATGGATCCTAACTCGTACCTAGTGATTTGTAACTACATCGCGCCATCTTTTTTTTCGACCATAAGTCTGATTCACTGTAGGTACCGGTGTGGTATTTTGATTGAGATATGTTTTGATAATTTTATTTTCCATTATGTTATTGTCCGTATCCGAGTGGAGATGAATCTGTAATCTCTGAGAGTCCGCGGGCGATATCAGTGGCGTATACGACTCCCGGTGTCTGCTTAATTAGACGCGTTCTACGCGGAGCAGAAGCGCGGCTAGATTACCGAGACGGTGGGACTTCTCTGTGTACATACGGTAATCTCTCACGTAGCACCTAACCTGTTGGCATTTCACTGGAGAAAGTAGCGAGACTTGCGGAGCATAGCTCGCGCACTCCTGGGACACTCTTCGAAAGAGTCCAGGTACGTACGTATCGGGGTGCCTCGATATACCCGATCGAATCCACCTCCACTCCAGTCCTGGGTAAATAATTCATAATCGTCTTTGATGAGGTTTACCGTCGAAGAAAATGTATCTTGAAAATTTTACAGCTTTCCTTGTACAGCCCCCGTCAAATTAAATATTGACTACGGGCCCACACGCGTACGCGGCGTAAAGCTCGCGCGTTTACGTCCTCGGCAATTGTCGGCGTGAAAAAAAAATTTTAGCTGTCACCAAGATCGGCCGATTTTTTCGTGAGCGGCTACCGGGTGAAAAAGGATTCGAGGATATTTTTCACGACAGGAGAGACCAACATTTCCTTGGGGCGCGTACGTGTCGTTTCTAGCACGCCTTGACCTTCCGCCCGTCGCCCGGAATAGAATTATTATTTTTAGTACTGGGCTTTTGAACACGATCCGTCGCTCCCCCCTCGCCTCCCTCCAAACCCGTGGACACCTTTTTCCAGGGGGGAGAGAAGTGACAGAAAAAAGGGTAAAGAAAAAGGATCATCGTCCAAGCTCCAATTCCTTCTTCCGGAAACCATCTTAACTTCCCGTTTATCATTCGAGAACGCACTGACTCGAGACGTCGGGAGCGTCGTGGCGCATCGAAAATCATTTTGTTTTCGCGCTACGTTTCACCTGCGAATTTTCCGCCATGCAATTAACACGCTCGATATTTTCGACGCATTAATTGTAGCCCAATTAAAGCACTATTCGCGTACCGTAAACATCTGCCGTGACATTTGGACACCCTATGGATAATCTCTAAGATTTTTAATTCTCCATGCATTGCTTCGGGATTTTTTTAATCTCTTTTAGGAACTCTTAGGGAGATAGAAAAGTCTATGGAAAACCATCGTTATCCTGTTGCGCTCGAGTATAGTAAAATAACGACTGTTACTTGGTCGGTAAGGTAGGTACGATGGTTCGAGTCCGCGATCGGAATCTTGAGTTTCTCAACGCTTTCCTTTAACGAGGTTTGGAATGCTTTAAAAAGAATGATAGCAATTAGCCTCGGAGCAGGGTGTAATGGCTACTTTCGGGTGGAGAAGGTCGAACGCGTACCGAGAGCCAAGGAGATACTCTTTCTCTCTTTCTCTCTCGCCCTCTCTCGCTCGTTCGCTCAAGAGAGCACACTATAGAACCGCAATACGGCAGAGTACAAGCAGTAAGAATAATATAGCCGACCCGCTTTGCACCATTGGCGTCAGCCAGCAGCCAACCCGAGCGACCAGCCAGCAGCCGAGTAACCTTAATCGGCGAGATTTGTTCGTAGCCTGTAATCCTCCCGCTGGACGCATACGCCAATTTCCCAAGGATCGCGAGAACGAGAGTCATTTTTCGCACAAGGAGCCGTATGTGTGTCAGAGAGCGAATAAATTTCAATTTAATCCACAATGCGTCCGCGTCACACTGGTAAGAACTGAAAATGACATAAAGGCTCTCGAGCAACACCTACCGGCTGGGTATGTCGGAAAATTGTCTAGAATCGGTCAATATTTCGGGTTCTAAGTCGTGAATCTCGACGGGGATGCCTATGGCTAAGGTGGATACGTATCTATACGTATATCGCTCGAGAATTGGGAGCTGGCTAGCGTATCGGGAACGAGTCAGCGAGGTGGCAAACCGAACGGTGAAACAGAACAGAGCCTGGCCTAGTAACGGCAAATCTCTGGTGTCAATGTATCGTCCCTGCAACTGTGGGAGAGTATCGTGTCGGTACACACAGCATACGCTTTCCTGCTAGGCCTTTATCATTGATCTGCGATTCAATCGGAGCATCGTGTATACGGGTAGCGATGTATCCGAAGCTCATGGATCTTTGATAAAGTGGATAACTAGCGTATTAACACGATGGGGACTTGTTGGGCTTATTTCGTACGATCTGCGACAAGTATTCGTGTCTCTTGGAGTAGTAAATGATGCCTGATGTCTACCGGTGCCAAATGTGTACCAGACGCTGATTATCGTCCTGAGGGTCGGGGTGGAGCTGATTTTACGTGCACGAGGGGACGCTTGTTGATCGTGCTGATTTATGTTCTCCAACGCGCTGAGGTATCGGAGGCAGCGTATACAGGACTCACGAAAAAGGTCCGTTCACCTCTTGGTGACGTCAGTGACTCGATGCCAACACCAAGAGGCCCCTGACCAGGTCACAGACCGAAAACAGGAACTGACTACGTGCTCTAGCTTTGACTACTTAACGCTCGACGTGCTCAGGAGGCGGGTTCCTTTCTGCCGATGTCAGATCCTTGACTGCATCTTTGGCTATCGGATTTAGGGTTTTTCTTTTACTATGATGGCTTTGTCTCTGGTTTCGAGGCTTTTTCTCTTGGTCTTGGTAGCTGATGGTTTTGGCAGGCACGGGGCTTTTGTCCAATTGGATGGGACTGTCGGGTGCAGAGATGAGACTTGATACTATTTTGGGTATCAATTGATAATTTTTATTTCTTGGGGTGATTTGCCTCTGGGAATATTTGGATGGATTTCCGAGGATTTCTAGGGAATTTTGTGTAGGAGCTTCAAGTGAGTGGTTACTTTTGTACTTGTGGAGTTTGCTCTTCCGTGGGGAGTTTCTTTTTTTTGTAGGTTTCTCTTTTTCTATGATCTCTTCCTTCTCTTTCGTTTAGTATCAACTCTTTGCTTCCTATTGTTTCAGGTTATTATCAGCCGGCTGGACCACTGATACAGCATCCTCCTACATTACCTCCGGTGAAAGGACCCCCACCGGAACCAACCCCGACGCCGCCTCAAAATTCCGAAGGTTCCGATGACCTAGTTGCAACTTCCACGACATCCGGAGGAACCAGTAGCTCAGGTATAGAGATTTTCAGGAAGTCCTTGTGACGTCACGTACCTACCCCTATTCGGTCAAAGGTGAATACTCATTGGAGCTAATGGCTGTTTCAGGCAATGGCGGTTTCTACAGAGCGTACTGTCCACAATATTATGGCACGCCTCCGCAGTATCAGGAACTATGCTATCCACCGACGTACTCCCATCCCCATCCGCATCCACCTCCGTACTACAAGTACGCACCGACGTACAGAAGGTAAGATAGAAACAGAACCAGGCTACCGAAGACCTAGCCCAATTGCTTGGCGGATGTGAGAATAGCTGCGAATCGTACGAGTAAAGAACCCTGTTCCTTCCTAGGCAGTACTATGGATACCAGGAATCCGGCGGAGGAGGTGGACCAGGTGGAGGAGGTGCCGTCGGTGGTCCGGGTGTCGTGGAATATCAGCCGCCTCCTCCGTCAGCTGAATATCCGCCACCCCCGTATTACGGTGGTTACCCACCACCGCCGCCACCGCCGCCTCCAAATCCAGCATATCTACACACTCAGGGGAGACCGTTCGTAGACCGTAAGTCCCTCATTGCTCCTGGTCCTGATTAAGTGTCTTCCTTTGAGACGTCGTAAGGATTCTGGGTAACCGACTGTACGACTTTGGTCCTGATTGCAGATGCAGCTTTCCAAGGTTGCCCATGCCCGATGCAGTCATGTCCAAAAAACGTGGATACTGGGCCCCTTATTGGTAATGGTAAGGGAGCGCCAGTGGTATCAGGGCCCGGTCTGTCATTGCCACCCAGTGCTTTGGTAGGGCCGCCCTCACCAGCGAGGGGGCTAGCTGGGCTAGCTCCTCCACATGGTGCCAATGCCTGGGATACGGATCGCGTCAAAATCAACACTCACCGCAACCTCAATCAGAACCAACCTCCGCTAGCGCCTACGCATAGCTTACCTGGTGGGCCGCATGTTCATCCACAGAATTCGGACTGCAGGACCAAGGTAAGGTTTGATGAGGATAGTCTAAAGACTCTTACGAATGACCATTTGAACGGTGGTACCCTTTGTTCGTGTGGCAGGACGAGAAGACTTGTCAGGACGATAAGCTGAGGAAGTGTAGTTGTCAGAAACATGCGTGCACTTCGACCTGCGAGGTCAAAATGGAAACTCTATCTCCGACTGATAAGTTGACCGTGACCACGTGCCCGAGCTCGAAACTTCGTAATTTCAAACTTGAGAATAATAACGTGAAGTGTGAGTCCTGCAGTGTGGAGTCCGTCGGGGAGAATCTACCTTGTGCAGCAAACTGTGAGGTGAAATGCGAATCGGGATACAAGTGTGAGATTATCAAGTGCGAACAGTGCATGAAGGAGGGACAGATGACTATATTAGAAATTGACAAGGACTCGGGAATTCTCATGATCGACGACAAGCTCGAGACTGAACCTGACGTCAAGGAGGAGATGAACGACGTCGTCGTTATTGAAAATGAGAACTGGAAGAAACCGGATTACGAGTCTACGGTTCAGGAGACTGTTGAGGATACGGAAACCACTGAGATCAGCACACTGGTACCAGAGGAGGAGGAGCAGGAGCAGCCTAGGTGTCAAAAAGTGACCAAAAGGAAACTATCTTTGGACAGTTTATCGGACAATATAAAGAAACGAAAAGTGAATAAAAGGACATTATCGGTGGGTTCGGCGAGAGATTTAAATTGTAACGATCCAAGCTCCAGGTTGACCATTCCTACGGAAGCTCTCGCGGAGGCTGCCGAACGCGTTGGCGAGCCCTGCGCTACCAAGAAGAAGCAGGCCAAGAAGGAAGTTCCGAATCAGAAACGCAAGACTGAGGGTTCCAGTCCTTGCGAGACACCAGCCAAGAAACCTAAGAGTTCAAAGCAGACGGTCGGCGCTGGCTGTGTCTCGAATTGCCTGAAGAATCCCGCGAGCGAAACCTCCATTATGGAGACCATCAACAACGTGATACAGCAGAGTCTGCAAATGACGCAGAGGAAGGATCGCAAAATGAAAAGTGGTGAGCGAGTCGAGAAGAAGAAGAGCGTCAATTTAATATCCACCACATTGAAGAAGGTCACCAAGAAGATGGATCTGGTCAAGGCGGCGGTGTCGGAGAAACTGAACTTCGCTAAGTGCGAGACAAAGCTCGTACAGCCGAAGAGTAAGGTCGACGCCAAGTCGAAGACCAAGACGCAGGATGCCAAATCTAAGACTAAGGTTAAAGCAAAAATTGTAGAGGTCAAATGCAAGGTTTTAGATTCGAAATCGAAAGTTCAGGATCTTAAGCCCAAGGATACTTCTAAGAGGCACGAGAATCAGATCTCCAAGCTTCCTAAGGTCTCTGAGATATTCGAGGAATCTAAGAAGGCCTGCCTGGTGAAGAAGAGGCGTAAGAGTACAAAAAAAACGAGTAAGAAATCCTGCAAAATGGAGGACAGTTTACCGGCCGAGGAGAACCTGTCGCTTATAAGGAAACCATATTTGAAACCCAAATGGAGTAACGGCTGGAGCTGGGAAGGCGAGTCGTACGAGGCTAAGGTTTACCTAACAGTGAGCACTCTTTTATCTTCATAGTAATCTGAGTCAGATGAGAAACAGAGAAGTTTATCAGTTTCACACGGGAATATATATATTTTTTCTTCATAATTTCAGAACGAGGAGTCAGCCATTAGACGATGCTACACGATTATGAAGCACGAGAGTGGCGACGTCTTAAGACCTCGAGATTGCGTCCTTCTCAAGAGTGGTCCAAGAAAGGCTGATTTACCGTTTGTCGCGAAAATCGCTGCACTCTGGGAAAATCCAGACGACGGTAAGACTTTTATTTGTAGACAGAAAAAAAATCGCTAATTTCCCTCGTACGTGAATCTATCAATTTTCAAAATCTTCTTTCTTCTTCAGGTGAGATGATGTTCTCCTTACTTTGGTACTACAGACCGGAACACACGGAACAAGGACGCACGGAATACGACACAGAGGATGAGGTCTTTGCTTCTCGTCACAGAGATGCCAACAGTGTTGCCTGTATAGAGGATAAATGTTACATTCTGACCTTCAACGAGTACTGCCGGTAATTTTATAATACCTATAGAAAATAGATATTCTTTTAATTGATAAGAGCAATATTTAATAATGTATATTTTTATTTCCAGGTATCGCAAAAATCTAAGAAGAATCGAGGAAGGCCTTGAAAGTCCTGGCTTGATAGTTCCACGTGGCGATCAAGTTTATCCCAGGGAGCACAGACAACCTCCAATTCCAGTACCTTCAGACATGGTACTTTTCTGCCGTCGCGTGTACGATTATCGCGGTAAAAAGCTCGTGAAGAATCCCGGATGACTCGACCTCATCTAAGACACTTCGAGATAGGAACCAATGGAAATGCACAAAACTTTGCGGAACCATGTTTAAACTGCGCGCAGATCTCTCTTCGGTCGGTAGGGGTGGGCAAGAATAAAATGGACGTCATCAAATCATCAACGATTCGTCGCGATTTCGTCGAAATCTCAAGGACACAAACGACCACATTCATTCCATTGGGATGTAAATTCATCCTGATAATAATCAGTGCAGCAACGTTCACGTTGCTTCCCAAGAGAAGAAGAAACAAACCGAAAATTACCAAGTCGCCGGAAATCGCGAGGAATCGACCTCGACGCCGTACCAGCGTCTAAAAAGTGGCACGGAGGTAGGAGTCGGCGTCGAGACGGCAGTCATAACATTAAATCGACGCCATCATCGTCCTCGTCCGTGTAAGATCCGCAGGAGAATTTCTTGCCTCGCTAATTTTTCCAAAGATAGTAATTTTCTAAAAGGTACTTTAAAGAAAAGTTGTAATAATAATATTATTAATAATAATAATACACGACGAACGACGATGGCTACGGTTAACATGAAAAAACTGTACAGATTGTCATCGCGTCGATGGCGACTGGCTTAAATAATATATGTAACGTCGCCACGTTGATTTCCATCCCGTCGTCGAAAAAATTCACATTGGACGATCGTCACAGCTTCCGCTACGCGCAGAGACGATTTTTCTAGCGAGTTTAGTGGATTTGACAATTTTATAGAGAAGAACGTAAAAGAGAGCGAGAAAGAGAGTAACGATATTTTTTGCGAGATAGCGTTTACAAGTTTAAAGTGAAAATATTTTTCACGTAGCAAAAACATGAGCATGCGTTGTCGCTCACCGTGAGGATACGACCTTAATTGCGGAGGAAACCTTGGAGCAGTTTCAAATAGGATTATCAAGGCGCAGTGATACGAGATGACAGAAGACCATATTTTCTTTATTTTTATTTATTTTTTTCTTTCAATAGAAACAATAGTCTCGCCATGGTCATTTGACAAAAAATAGGAAGACATCTGTCACTCGACCTAATTCCTATGGTTAGTTTTTTACTTGAACTGTTCAGTTAAGTAATCCTCATTGAATCAGTATCCGAAGCGCCTCATTATATAACTGTGCGATTCATCTCTATGGCCGCGTCATCAAAACTGAAGAGAAATTATTTGCGATCATTGCGATGCCTCCGAATGAAAAGATAGAAAAAAATAAAATCAAGATATTCCGCGGTACGTTCTGTGCCAATGATCGTTAAGACTTAATTTCTCTTGCGTAATCGCCATTTACTTTCTTGTTCTTTCTCTGTCATTTCGTTCATCGAAAATGATCCCCTGGGCCATTGCGACCATGTTGAGAACAAAAAGACCACTCTGTACATTTTTAGCATCTATACGTGCTTACCGGTAATTATGTCATTTTCAGATAACATTGCACGCTGAATCTTACAGCTAAAACGGTAAAGCGCATCGGCAACTTCGCGTATACATTTATATTTTTCTTGATTCTTTTTTTTCTCTCTCTCTTCAAATCGGTATATTTTCAATTTTTATTATATTTAACCCACGAGGGGTTTTGCGTAAATCATGAGTTCAATTTTGTATGTACTTCGAGGTCCGACGGTAGAACGAATGTAATTCTGCATACGTGGGAAGAACGTTGTTTTTTATCATTTACATTGTTGAATGACGGGGTGTTTTGTTAGAAATTATATTATATAAAATTAATATATTGATTATATTATTTCTATTATTATATTATGATTGCTATTATTATTATTATTTAATATCTAATATATTGGACGTAGACTATAAGTTATTTCCGATCGTGTATGTGTGAGAGAGAGAGAAAGAGAGAGAGAGAGAGAGACAAAAGTATGAAGAACGAATGAATTAATTAATTAACGAATGGCAGAATTCCTACGAACGAAAACGAGAGACTGTCTGAGAGTCAAGAATCGAGACGAAGAGTAGAGAAAAGAAAAAAAAAGAAGAATTTTAAAAAAGAACAGTAAATTGAAAATGAAGAGAAACGAACATATAAGTTCGAAAGAAATCGTCAATACCAAAAGTTTCTTTCACTTTCAAAATCTTTTTATCGCGATTTAATATATTTTATAATTAATTTATTAATTTATCATTATTACTTAATTAGGTAAAATCCGATAATGGAGTCGCGGTAGTATTACGAATGGCGCGTGTATCGATTTCCTGGTGGACGTTGACGTGTCCACGTCCACTTCATAGAGTCTCAGTAACATTATACGTATCGTCTGTGGTTTTAAAATTTTCTGAAAATTTCAATGGCTTTTTTATTCTTTTATTTTCCTCATTCCAATAACAATCAGCGAAGTCGCGCTCGAGATTCGAAACTCGAAAAAAAAAAATATTCCCCAACCCATCATAAATGTGATCGAGAAACTTGATGCTCGCGCGACGACATCCCGACGTTCACCAGGAGGCGAGTTTTCGTTATTGATAATTTTATATTACTTTTTTTTTTAACGTATAAGAACAAAGTGGGACAATGTAGTTTTTTATAAAGATTTGTCAAGCAGAACGGAGACACCTAAGGGGGGCGACCGTGGGCTACGCGACCAATCCGTACAGTGTGGCCCAAAAATAACGAACTTCAGGATCCACGTAGACGAGTATCTGGATCACGCGATCTCACGTGACATCGAAAAAGTGAAGATGCGAATATTCCTAGAAAATTAAAAAATATATATATTTAAAAAAAAACGGTTAACATGGGAACATTGCACAAAATTGCATATCCTCCGTTCATTTTACATAGTCGATGGATTTTCTCTCTCGTAGAAAGAAAGAGAAGAAAAGAGAAAGACGATAAGGAACAAGAAGAAATCTGCATCTGGTATCCATAACATCTAATACGTTAAGGCTAAAACTTTAAAAGCGTCAAAGCTAAAAAAGTTTCAATCAAAAGAGAAGAAAGAAAAAAAACTATTATCACCGCGATCAAGTGCATATTTTCAAAATGCACAAAAATCCAACAAAAAATTCATCGAACCCACGTTTGCCTTTGTCCGTCTCACTGCTCCTTTCCTTCATTTCCAAAATATATTTTTTTCTCCCCATACGCCCCCCTCCCCCCCAAATCCACTAAAACCCCGCCAAAAACAAATTCCACATTAAAATAACTTTTTACGTTAAAAAAACGGCAACGACCTTTCGCCCGGTAACGGCTCGACTAAAAACGGTATGAAACGAACTCATGCAAAAATTCTCTCTCGATGACTGTGATTCAGTGTTAAACCATCGTCGTTAATTACGTAATCCCATACGTAGCGGACATAAATTTACGTTATCTATAAGATATACCTTATATAGGCACACTCGGATTCTGTAAGTCTGGACGTTTACGTAAAAAGAAAAGAAAACGTTGAGCACGCTCGAATTTTTCCACCGGTAATAATAATAATAACAATAAATAACAACAACAACAACAACTATATTGATAACGATAATAATAATAATATTAGTAATAATAATAATAATAATTGCAACGTAATTCCGAAGCTACATCCTGTTCTAGCCGCGTGGCTCCGACGATGAATCTTCTTACTCGTTGTGCAGTGAGAGAAGAAATAAGACGTTTAAACGCATAGTATCTATACTGTCCGTCATCGATGCCTTCCCGACAGTTTCACTATTAATTTGTGCACCAATGTGCACTGACTAATTTCAGATCGGCAGCCGACCGAAACAGAAACCGATCTGCGTGTTGAATATAGTGATATTACATAAATGAATTTGCAAAGTTGAATATTAAGAGGGTCTATAATCGATAATCCCGTAGACTTTGAAGACTCGTTATTTATCGATAAGCGATTTCAGTTTACAGTAATCCTTTTCTTTTTTACTTTCTAACTTATTGATTCGTAGGACAAAAACAATTAATAGAGGTTTCCGCTTGTTCTCTACAGCTTAATGTCACAGCTATTAAAATATGTATGTTTTTCGATTTTATTAAAGTGGACCAACGTATCTTGAGTATAAGACAGAGTGACTGCTAGGGCTAGTTGCGTGGTAGAGATGCTCGAGAAAAATATAGAAAAGGAAAAAGGATTGAGAGATTTAGATACGTATGAAAGGATGGGAGATTGTATAAATAAAAAAAAAAAAGAATTGAGAAATGGAACCCTCCCCGCCCATTTCCGTGAGGCGCTAACTCTTCATCGAGGAGCCACTGCTCCTCCGTGACCCAACTAAGGAACTTGTCAGGGTGAACCTCCCGAGCCGTGTGACCCAAGGGAAACCCCAGTGAGTACATAGAATGAGTGTAGAGACCTGGACCGAAAATACGGATCAAAAACGCACGGTCCAAGTCCAGCCTCGAGGAGCGTCGGGGGCCTGTTTTACGAACTGCGGACTGACGTGTCGCAAAGGACTGTAGGGCTTTTCAAAGGGTCCCGAACTGTGAGCAACTTCAGACGCAGAACTCAAGGCATACGTGTAAGACCTGGATTAAGCACTTTCGGATCCTCTGGTCCCAGACGCACATCATCAGGAAAGGGTACCGGACCGATGTCGCGATTATCCCCAGCCTAGTCCACCGCAACGAATCACTAGGCAGCAGCGACCCCGACCGAAGTCGGATGATCCTTCAAGGGACCCACAATTACACTTACAGCCTCCGTCGCTTTCCGCTCACTTGCCAAAAGTCGGACCAGGTCAGGCTCAAGGAGCCAAGCTCGTCACCGGAAGCGAACCACGTTACCCATTGATCAGCGCGGAAATTGTTCCCGGCAGATGTGATCGGAGCTACCAGGTAGACATAAGGTAGACCTGTACTCCAAATGAAATAGCGCAGACGCACGTGGCCCATCCCCTAGAGAGCGCAGTAAGGATCCCCTAAGCATATAACAGCGATATATTCAATACTGAAATTAATCGGTTCACGTAGGTATAGGTGGGACGGATAATATTGAAACTGTCCGAAAGGCATCAACGACGGGCTGTGTGCACTGAAAATATTAATAAAAGGTGCCCTTATCATTGTCGTTACGTAAGGAGTGCATTTTACGGTGCATCGGAAATGACGTTGACGCATCCCAAGTGACTTTGGGATATCGTAGTGGAGATAAGGAGGAAGGAGCATAAGGACGTAGGGCTTAGCGACGGATTTAGGCTGAGAGCAAATCGTACTGCGCCCATGACAGGATATACAAAATACAATAAGGAGAAAAGGGGATGATGAGATGATGGGAGTGAGGGGGGGAGAAGGGGAGGATGAGGAGGGAGATAAAAGAGAGATAGTTATTTCTACACGAGAATTAAGATAAAGGTATATAAATAATATAAATAAATAAATATATATATATATGTATATTACAAATACACACTGAGAACTTGCGACAGATACGGTCCAGAGCAATACGTGATACTTCTGTGGATGAGTATATCTGTTGAGTGCAAAGAGAATAGAGAATTAGTTGGAAGATACAGGGATGGTGGAAGAAAAAGAAAAAAAAAGATAAATAAGTGCCACAGTCGTTCCTAGCCGCTTTATATAATTGCGCAATACGATCTTTTATTGGTCGCGGTCGTTAATGCTGTTTCAGATTTGAAATTTGATTTTTTCTTTTTTTGGAGGGGGGGGGGGCATTTGGATAAAATGATGATTTTATGGAAAATCGACTGGTCCCTGTCAACCTATCTCCCTCGCTATCACATTTTTTCTTCTTAGTCCTTGAATTTTCTTTCTCGTTTTGTTTTTTGTATAGTAATGTCGTTTTCAAATTTGCCGCGTCGATTTCGCGCATCCTCGATATACTTTTGAAAACCACGGGCTTCCTCGAGAGTGTCACGCGTTACTTTCAGCAGTATTTGGTACAAATATTATGTACGTATAGGCATTATGTATGCTTCGTAGAGGGTCGGGTGTTAATGACGGGAAGAGATTGATAATTAAGAATTGAAGAAGAGAGAAAGAGAGAAGGAATAAAAATGAAATATACGAAGGATACCAGTTCAATATGACAGCCGTGCGAGTGGGTGATTGTGAAAGAAAAATTTTGCAAAGAATAACCCAAATTGGTATACGACAATTCGTAAGGGACAATTGTGATTATTATTGTTATCAAGATGCAATTCTTTTTTTTTCCCCGATGACGCATCTCGCACGACTTTATTATAACCGCCTCTGACCTTAGTACCGCAATGTGTTTTTCACAGATACCAACATACTTTGCCACAAACCTGCAGACCGGGACACCTTCGATGTCTTGTAACATTGTAATATAGCATTAAAGAGCAAAGGTTTAATAAATTATTTGATCAATCTTGGCTCTGAATTTTATTCGCACGGTATCCCGATAAAAAAGAGATCCTCCTTTAAGCGAGATTTTTCGACTTTCCTATACCTCCCGCGAGTGCGAGAGAGACCGACTTATGCGCGCCCACGTGCGCGAGACAAGGACAGACATACTTTGAACAAAATTCCTATTCCCCTCTTTTTTATAAATCCTATTCTAACAGTCACCTTTTTTAAAATATATAATCGTATTATCTTTTTATTTTTATTTTATTTTTTATCAACTATACAAAATCTACGTGTAACCTATACTCTGTATTTTTCTTCATGCTACTCTTATTTTATATATCTTTCACTATTATACGTCTCTCCAATCTCTATCCTGGACCTCTGAAAATTCCCTTGTCCAATGCTCTCTTTTCGACAGTGTTAACAAAGACAATACCGACCACTTTCATTAGCTGCATCCTGCTAATGACCAGCACACAAGTAGCAAGGAGCGGTTGAAAGCCGCAATACCCTATCGGCGTTCGGATAACTTAAGGAATGTTTCCAGAATGAAATATCGTCTTGAGACAACATGAAATATCGCCATTGCGTTTCTGGTATAATTTATATTCACGTTTTTCTCGTATCCAAATATATCTAATTTCAATGTACAAAACTCTATATAAGTACAAGAAGATGACCCTGAATTTCACGGTTCGGTCAAGGCTCCTTCAGGCGTTTTCTTCTGGGACATCTATTCCCGAGGATTGTACAAGCTCAGCCACTGTGCAGGCAAAATGCAAATTCGCTCCTTGAGACGGAGACTCGGACGATACTGAGATAGGGCAGGTTCTCGTTTAATTACTGGAACCTAATTAGGCAAACGATTGATTATCATCTGCATACGTGCTGCTCGGCTATTCAGTCACTATGAGCGACTGGTACATCCTCCTCGCTCTTTTCTCAATCTGCACAAGGATGGATTCACTTTTCTTTTCCCTTCTTCAAATTCTCACATTTTTTTCTTCTGTTCTCGCTGGGCAATTCGTACAACCACATATTTATTAGGTCCAGAGCTCTCAGCATCTTCAACAGGAATTCCTGGAGCCTTCACGAGGTGGCACGACGACGCGCATATTTTTCCCCTGCAAAATCAATTGTACTATACAGCACATCCTACGTAATACAAGTACGTCACAGGAATCTATCGGTGCTATAGAGATAATGCGGTTTTGGCGCGAGGCCAGAAAGTGAAATTGTGTCCTGGCGCCCTAGATCAGCCTATTGCTTATGTTGTGTATAGTCTGCGTCTATAGAATCGGGAGAAAAAAATTAATCTTTAATGTATACGCATATTCGTACTTACGGAAGGGGATCCTCAATTTCAGCCCTACCGTCGTGCCATTCAAATTCGAATAACCTAATTCCGCCCTAGTGTCACTTTCGACCGCTTGCGACTTTACGATATTAATGTCACGTCACGACTTGATCCTGACCCTGATCCACGTGGCTCTCGAAACTCCTTGGCAGAGATTTTCACTGACGTTCATTTAACTGGATTGTTTGTGTCCATTGGCTACGTAAAAGAATTCAATGAAGCACGCCTTAATTTCTTTATACACTGTTTATATAACTTTATTTTTTTGTTTTTTTTTCTCCACTTTCCTCCAAATGGCCCTGAGACTTTTCGAGATACCCGCTCAACGAGCCACATCATCTCAAATTGCAATCGATAGATGGCCGTCTTACTGGCGCCAAAAGATGTCTTTATTATACGAAATATACAGACTCCTTCATATGGCGTGCCATCCAGTTTCGCTATTTTATTTATGTAATCTATCGATCTAACTACCCTTGACTATCGACATTTTTTAAGAATCAATGTCACTTTTTTTTTATGTCGCTCCAAAACTTTCCGGTCGTATAACGCGGACGAATGAGGTGTGACATGTGAAATGTATACAGATAAGAGGAATGAACGTTTGATTCGATTGAGATGCTTGTCATTATTATCCACCCCGCTTAAAACTTAAGGCTCAGAGCCTTATGACTCCATCGTGTCGGTTCATCCACTTCAGGTGGTTTGATTGATTTTGAATGGCTCACCCTGTACGGGGGTCGATGTCAGCTGGTTGATTAGTACGGCTCTATTTTCACTGAGGGCAGTTTCAGGACCGAGTTATGCAGAACGGATCGTACGGGAGCCGAGGGCGCCGTACTGGCGACATCAGTTACCCTTAAACGTTCTTTGGGGGTGGATCCACCCAATTCTCCTTTTAGGCTAAGAAAGTACAAATTTTTGACTGACCCGTCGTGTTTCCTCCCCCAAAAAACAACAGTAGTTAGTGACACTTTGTGATAGACACCCCTATGTGATTACGAGGTTATTACATTGACTGGTGAGCGATTATTTTCAGGGAGTGACAGTTCGGTACCTTTGTTTATTTATTTATTCAGATGTCACTTACGAATCGTATTGATGTTTAATCACGTGTTTCATATATTATTGTTCATATGTTAATATATTAAAGATACGTGGAAAAAAAATATTTCACGTGGCTTCTGTTATTTTGAGTTTAAATTTCATATCTAGAGTGCATAATATTTTTGTTTTTACTTCCCTCTCGCAATCGGTATCGCGTAACGGCAGGATTGGTACCGAATGATAAGGTTAATTAATTAATTAAATATATACAGCGCGTATGTAATTTATAATGGTAAATTTGTCTGCAGATAAAGTTAACAGAGTAATGTTGCGATTGCAATGATACGCTGAAAGTGCAGAAAGTAATTAAAAATAAAAATTGAAAAATGACAACAATCGGTATTTGATAATAATTAATCGGCGATTCTCCTGTTTAACATCGAAAGATGAACCGTGAGAATGAGGAAGTAAGTAAACGTACTATGCAATAGTCATGTAAATTATTATACACAATACCAATTGATTATACTATTATCGCACATTTTGATTCGAAATATTTAATTACGGTATATATAAGCAACCCGATGTTTTTTTTTTAAAATTCAATAATCAATTTTTTTTATCAATTTACTTAACAGCAACGACCAATCTCACAAACGCTATGCGGTGCAATGCAAAAGGAAGCTAATTGCAAGTGTCTGGTATTGTCATTGCTAATTTACGGCTGTCTAGCGGCCATCACGTGGTGTCGTTGTGCTAATGTTACTAAGGTAAAAAAAATTGGCCATAAACAAAGAAAAAGTAAAAAATGACAGAGAAAAGTATAGAGAACAAATTTTTCTTAAATAAATCATTTTAATCCCCTGGCATAGGTCGTCATCAATGCCTTTAGAAATCCCATAAGAAGCACGAAGCACGTGTCACCCTGCGACGATGGTTACATTTACATACCGGTGAGTATTTGCCATGAGTATATATGACAAGATAAAAAGAAGGCCTAATAAGAGTTGATAAATTAAAAAAAAAAAACAGGTGGCATTCATGGGTATGCTCTACCTGGTGTATCTGGTAGAGTGTTATCATTCGCCGACAAGGATAGATCTTTTGCATGCGGAGAGTCAAGACAGCGTCCTGTCAAAATTGTCGCAATTGAGATTTTCCCAGCCAACGATATGGTGGAAAGCAATTTCTTATCATTACGTGAGAAGGAAACGGAGGATAACACGGTACAGGAACGGTGATAACTACACGACAACGCAGGTAGATCTTAAAACGATTTAGGGATCCACGTAACGCCTTTTATTTAAATAAAGAAATTACAGAGCAGGTCAAAGTGATAAATTCGACCTTTTATAAGGTCCTTCTATCTTGGTTCTTATTACAGGTCTACTATGAGAGGGCGAACACGCATGCAGCTACGTCCTTTTATTTTTATGAATACTGTGGCGTCAAGGACATCAGTAAGGAACTCATCCTGGACCCAACGACACCAATCACTAAGATAAACCTGACTAAGGGATTTGCATTTTCTAATATGAGATCAGCGACAGAATTTGAAGAGGCCAGATCTCGATTTTTTGCTGAACAGGCAAGTTCAGTTTAATTTCTTAAAAGATTTTTATTAGGTACTCCTACGATGATTGGCACTATCAATCGTCATGTTCCAGGAGCACAGAGACAATTATATGGAGATGAGAGAAGGCTTGGACCTGGGATTCAATTTCAATCCTACTAACTTAGTAGCCGTTTTTGGAAATCCCTGGTTCACCAATTCCTACGTTTACTGGTGCTTTAGTGCGCTGTTACTAAGCTGGCCGCTCAGGATCATCATAGAATGTAATACGCAGTACGCTGATTATCAGGTAATGTTAACTTTTTTTTTAACAAGTATAATAATATATAATAATGAAAAGTAACGCATTGATTTTAAGATCACTAAACTGTTTGGGGTCAATTACGATACTCCATCCAGTAGCGAACCCATTCACGCATCCTCGAGCCAATTAAGTGCGCCAGGATCGTATATGCTCGCACCCAGTTACAGCGAAGCGTTATTAATGGATCCTTCAGCAACCGGAAACGAAGACGAAACCGGAGGAATGGTACCGAGTTACTCGGAAGCACTTTTGTACGAACGCGCAGAGGATGTTACGCCCTGTGAGATTACAGTGGAGAGGAATTATAATGGGAGCGATATGACAGTTACTGCTGGGTGCGAGTGTCCTTGTCACATGATTGTTCCAGGCACTTCCGCGTCGACGATTAGCCTTGCGGAACGAGAAGAGGTATCGGTAAATTTAATAGAGAACTCTGAGGAAAGGTCACAGAACGACCTGAACGAAGTGCAGGAAAATTTACGGCTAATCCAACGTTCGGGAAGCATTAGTGAGGCTAGTATAGCTGAAAATAGTTTTGAAAATTCATCCAACGATTTTGACAAAGAGATAAGAACGTGTTTCAATTGTCAAGGCGGGACGAGCACGCAAACAATTAATTCCGAAATTCTACCAAGGATATTAGGACACAACAGACTGAATGGCGGATGTAGACAAGTATCTTTAGAAACTTTAAATAGCGGAAACGCAAAGGAGATAAGAATACAGCGTGAAATATCCGAGCCAAATTTGAAAACTAATTCGGATCTGCTCAATTCGAATACGCTGTTTCTTCGTGTAAACGGTCAGAGCCTGGAGAACATTTTGGAGCACGACGAGGTCGAAGGTCACGACATGCGAGCTTGCTCTGAAAGGGCTGAAGCTTTGGTCCTCGAGGATGGAGACTTCCTGGCCCTAAAATCAAATCCGTCCACAGAGTCCAGCAGCGACAGCAGTGGCCAGGGTGCAATTCCGAAGAGGACAGAGACGAGAAGTCGGGTCACTGTCAATCCAATGTGTGAGGTCGTCAAAAAGATACCAAGCTCCAGGACTTACTTCTGCTTAAAGTCAATCCTAAAGCAAAACAGAAGAAGGTACACACTCGTGACAACTGAGGAGTTAGAAAGCTTTGCTGAAGGTGAACGTAACAGACTGGTCTTTGTCGAGAACATGGAGATACCTCAGCGACCAGGAACGTCCTCTGACAGTGGCTCCAGTAGAGGCTGCGTTGAACTTCCGCTAGATGATAAGACTCGTGGCAATCATGGGTCGCGAGAGACTCTAGATAGTCAACAGAATACAAGAAAAAAACAATTACAACGAATTAATACTAGCTGCTGTCTTACTAATGAAAAACGTGAAAATTCCAGGTAGGTCAAAGTATCTCTTTGGTAATACCAACCTAAAGTCAATTATAATTAACCCAAAGACAAACTTTTTTTCAGGGTATTAATATTCGCCAGTCCCATACAGGAAGTATGTCCGAGTGATCCATTCGGTGGTAAAAAAGTGGTACCAACTGAAAATCCACCTGGTTACGAAGAGGCCATGAATCTTCCTGTGCTCACTCGACTTCGTAGATCCTTAACGGAACGTGAATCGCCCAATCAGAGAACTCATAATTACCGGAAGCACCATCGCACCATGAGCGTAGAGCCGGAATACCTGTTTTCAGAGAACTACGGACAATGGGATCAGAGCGATTATAGAAATAGTCTAATATTACCAACCGAAGGTTTGATACCGTCACAAGGCACAAAAATTCTCGTGCAAACTACCAATCGATTACCAATCAATCAATCCACAATATTGCCTGACGAAGTCGTCATGGAGCAAGAAAATTTTTTAGAATCCAATCAACCCATTTCTAATCTTCCTGAAGTTGCTTCCAGAGGTAAATTGTCCAGACTGACGCGTTCCTTGACCGAAAGACGTACCGGAAGCCGAAGGCCCGATCATTGTCTTCACAGAAGCTTCACGGAACGTGTCGAATTTGCTCGTAGACCCGGAAACAGTAGACGCACCAACCTCAACATGGAGACTTCGTTGTAACGAGTGGAAAACGTTCGAACTGCTTTTTTCGACGACGTAACGAAAATTTTATACCTAAGTGCAGCTTATGTCTTCTTTTATTACGTTTCTTCTGACAGATTTTCATTCAACTGATATTTTTTAAAAAATAATTATTGCTCGTGATGCATTCTTGAAAATGACCAATGACCACGTGCACAAGTGAGTTATAATAATAACAATGTGGTTATGTTTTCGAAAAAAAAGAAATGGCTGCCGCTAAAAAGAATTTGCTTTGCCGTACGAACCAAAACGCCCAATGTAAATTCGTGTTTAAGCTGCTTGGTTTGGGGCGAGGGGGATAAAGGGGTGATAAGGATATTAAGTCATTTATAAAACAGCTGCGCACAAAGGGCAAAAATGTGCCATAGGGGCTTGCGTAGAGATCGATAGTCATTTATTAATCTGATACCAGATGTCAAAATAACGGAATACGTGTATAACGTGAAACTTTGGAAAAATTTTTTATCTGGTATCACGATTTGTACGTTGTAGATGATGATAAGAAGGAAAAAAACAGAGTCGGCTTGCCTTTCAGATAAAGGGTACCTACTGCGAATTCAAAGTGATTTTTCGGAATTATTGACCTTTGTCAACAATGATGATTCTTCATTGATAACAAGATACGTGACGGTGGCCATTTTTAATTCGCACAGGACTCTCGTCGATAGCTCAATATATACATACATACACTAATAGTAAGTAATGAAAACCAAACACCTATTAATTAATTCGTAATCGATAATGAAAGTTACGAGATTTATTATGAATATATATAATATGTATATATAATATATTATATATATTATATTATATATATACCAAGATATATTTGTTGTATTTGTATTTTAAAAGCTTATACGTGTATTTTCGACTATACAGGTTATTATTATATTACATCGCGCAAGTATTCCTAACGTCAATTTAAGCTTAAGCTAATTTTTATTGTATTATGGTGATAATTCGTGTGTGAGGGGATTGTTGTTATTATTATTTATTCATTAATAATATTATTATTGGGGCTCGAAAATATGTGATATATATATATGTATATATATTGCACCGAATTTTGGCTTTTTGGGACTGACGCGAAATCGTCTCGAATGTTAGTTTAATATTTAGAGAAAAATCCTCGTCTGTCGCTAAGTAACTTTCCCCGTTTTCGGGATGTTCGCTTGGTAAACGCTTGGTTTTCCGAATACGTTCAACTGCCAAGATAAAAGAAGAGTAAAATTGGCAAAAATTGTAATAACGAAAACAAAAAAGAGGTCTCGCAAATTTGAAGATTCGCTACACGCAGTACACCGGATGTTAATTAATAAATAAAGTAGGCGATTCGTAGGACGTATACGTAGCTACGAGGATTATCGAAAAAGATTGATAGAAAAGAAAAAGAGAAAAGAATAACAAAAAATGAAACCAAAATTATACCAGGTGCTCGGATTATAACGTATACACAGCGTTCACTAGCGATATGGCGATATTGACATGTTACAAAATGGATTATTGGGGTTTTTGAAAAGAAAAAAAAATCTCTCGGTCCGCTCTTCTATTATGCAGACAATCCGCGAAATATTTTCGGGCCCGGATACGAGGAGATAAGAAACTTACCGTAGGAAGAAAATAAATAGGGGAGCGAGAATTAATAAAAGTTAATAAAATATTACATCGTATAACGTATGCCGTCTCAAAAAAGTGCTCTTGAAACTAAGGTCATAGTACGAAATGAGGGAAAAAATCTTAAATATTAATTATAATCGGGCACGCGATGAATTATGAAGTATGGAGGGAGGAGGGGGAAGGAATGACCAAAAAAGATAAGTTTGACAAAAAGTTAGCGCGATACCGAAAATAAAAGCCTCTGTACCTATATACTTAATGACGCAAATTTTTGCGTGATAGAAACTAGCAAAGTTTATAGTTCACAATTATTAATAAATAATTGATATTAATATTACCACAATTAATACCGTATATTGCAATATATTGCTTTATGTATAAAGTAAATTAAAAATGAACAATGGTTACTGTATAATAAATGTTGAGATATGAGAACCATGTGATTTTTGATCTTTGGTATATATCCGCGTGCTGAACGCAACGGAATGAGAGGATTTTTCATTTTGCATTTGATATATTTTTCAAAAACACAAATATCCGTTTAACGAATGTAATACATAATACTTAATACAATCTGCATGGTAATGGGTCAAAGCCAAATGGAATTTTGATCCAGAACCATATTTATGTATACTGCATCAACACATATACATATTTAGACAATATATTTATATTTATTTATATAATATAAATTATGTCCCACGTGATCTTCGCTTATTTTATTACGTGTCACCAGGACGAGCGAAGATCGCATAGGCGCATTTCTAAATGTCGATGTGAGAAAAACTGTCTGAAAACCTTTGTCGTACTTGTGCCGTGATTATTGTTGTTTTGTTTCGAGGAATAAAAAAAAAGTGTCTTCACCATTGTAATAAATATATTTTTTTTTTCTCTATCACGGCGCGAACACCATTGCTGTGTGTGAAATAAAAGATAAGATGCGGGTTTTCGTTTATCTTATTTTTTTCTGTCTTTCTCCCTTCATCTTGGACTAGCGTATAGCAGACACTCGCGTCGAGCTAGTTTTACCAACGAGCAGACGTTCATTTTACAGAGTATAATTAATACATTTATTAATACTAATTATTCTTTGTAAAGTCGGGCCGCGTATAGTACACCCTGTAGTACAGTGTTTTACTTCGCCATAGCGAATACGAATTGTCGAATTTGAGTAGGTAAACCCCCTAGAAAAAATAGCATCAAGGCAGGTTTGTAAGTTTCCATGTTTATTATGCTATATATTAGGAAAAGTTTTTATTTATTAATACACTCACCTGCCCTGGATACTGGTGACTGCCAGCGTACACCTCTTCCTGGGAATCTCTCCTAAACACCTGAAAATTAATAAGTAGATAGTAACGAATTCATCTTTTTTAATGATGTTGTTATTTGCTATACTTACAGGTATTATAATACTTATAGGAGGTGTGGTTGGTTTATATTCAGATTTAACGCCGCCATTGACAGCTCCGCTTTCTAGATCTTCTCGAGATTCGTAATCTTCCTCATCCTCGTCCTCGTCTTCGGACTCGCTGATGTGCACGGATACTTGATTCGTATCCGGCTTTGACCATTCAAAGTACACACCGAAGCCAATGTCATAACCATCTGTTGCAAATTCCCAAAATAGACAGGAACCATCTTCGTGAGTGGGTACTCGAACTGTCACTGTTTCACCATGGCCAACTTTAATGACAGCATCACTAGCTTCTTTTCTGATGGTATCCTTAAACTCGTCAACACCCTTCCTCGTCCACATTTCTGCTGGGGAGATTGGTGGCCAGTCATGTTGTACTTCGTCAGAATCTTCATCGTTTAATGGTGTTGTTTCTGTCGATTCTACAGCTTCATTCTTTTCCTCATCTTTGTTAGTGTTTTCTGGTATGATGTCCTTCTTTTCATTGTCCTGTTCCTCGATGACTAATTGATTTTGATGTAATTGCTGCATGTATTGGTGGTAGTGTTGCTCTTGTAATTGTCTTATAAGAACACCTTGTTGCTCAGGATTTCCAGGATACTGTTGCTCGGCATAAGCCTTGAATTGATAGTAGGTTTGTTGATTCAAGGCTTGCTGTATTTGTCTCCTTTGGTTCTCCTGTTTTAGTTGCTCTTCCTCTTCTTTCTTTTGAGCTTCTTCTAATTCTTTCAGTCGTTTTTCTTCTTCTATTTTTTTCAATTCCTCTTCCTTCTTCAGTCGTAATTTCTCTTCTATATCTCTTTTCTGTGCTTCGACTACAGTCTTAAACAAAGGGCATAGCTTGTCTAACAAGACTATGAAACCTTCCATCGCCTGTTCCTTTGAAATATCTCCTAAATTTTGCCATGCCATTCGACGATCTCTTCCTATCACATCTAATACACCCAATGGTGGTGCATTTTCTGGTGTACATTTACCATGAGTTACCTGCTGCGTAAATGCCACTAACTTCAACTTGTCTTCGTACGAAAGATGCACAGCCTTTCCTTCTTTTTCTGTAAACAAAGATATACAATGTGAAAAACTCATAAAAAATAACACATTGTGAGTATAAAATCGATATCAAGCTGTTGCGAATAATTAATCGTGACTGACGTGTTCAATGAAGAGTCATTAATTTTTTATGCTGTGCAAAACCTTGTCAATAAATGTTCAGAACTTTTTGCCTTCATTTACGGTTGACAATAATCCACGACAAGGCATGAGAAAATTATTATTAATCAGAAACAATTTCTGACGTCTGACTATATTTTCAAATTCATTTTTCGCAAAATACTTAAATGCAAAGTGTAAACAGAACAAGCACATGACAGTCCATCAAACTAGCCACGTACTAACATTTAAAACGCCTTGCGTATCTATTGAAGCAAAATATGAATAATATGCTTAGAATTTTCAAATATTCACACTACGAATTATTTATCGTCTTTAAATATAAAAACCATATAAAATGTAAAAGAACGTTAAAAAAAGAAGAGTATTGCTGTCGGGTATAAAGCACACTGACCTTTGTAGAAGTTGAGCGCAATTTTATACAGTTCGCGTGTCTCAAAACCCGACAAGTGTGGTTCAAAGACTTTTGCGCTTTTACTATCGTCTTTATTTTTTGTTGTTTCACCGGTAGAAACTTTCAATTTCTCAAAATCCGTCCCGACGACGGAAATCTCACTGTTTTCGGCCGCCATTTGCGTTTGACTGACACGTCAATGAGCAGTAATGCCAAAATTCACTTTCAAGCCCTCCAAAAGTTACGCAAAGTTACACAGTAACTACGATTGCCAAAAATCGGAAGAAGGAACCATAAATTCAGAACAGTATTTCCAAAATTAAATCTGTCAGCTTTTATACATCCGTCATCATATACTCCACATGGATACAAGTCATTAAATTATCAGCCGCAAAGTAACAGTTGGCAACAATAGCACTACCCCTTCTAGATAATACTCGCGCACTGTACGGTTCTAAAGTTTCGATAAAACTTAAAATACGTTCTGCACTAACATTCTTTTCCGCGGAAAAGATTGATTGTATTATTGGCGTAATGCTAAATGTTTTCTAATCAATCTTCATACTTGTTATAAGCGAAACAAGAAAAGATTTCCAAATAAACGACTGTCGGTATACTTGATCGACGTGTAGTGCTGTGCTGCCTCTACAGTTTGTTGCCGACGTGACCGAAATTATCAAGAATTCCCGACTTATCGTCAGTTATCCAGTTACCACTAGGATGCACAATTTCCGGGGGCCGATAAATGAATTATTTCAAAGAACTATTATCAGTTGGCGCCACTATGATCTACATGATTAATTCAATCAAGATCTGTTGGATTTCAACACCATGCTAATTAGGCACTTCACTCTAATTGCATTGTTGTGATCCTCTCGAGCAACTCTTTTATTATAAATAAGGAGAAGCTCTGGGTAGTAATTGAACGACTGATACACGTTTGATAATTTTAAAAAGTGTAATTGAGTTGTAAGTTTGATCATTTTGATTTCGAAGGATCTACAATGATGCCAGATGCCATCAGCTAGATTGCGATTTGACTCGGGTAACATGATAAGGAACATTAGACACAAGTAACAGATAACGCGTAAGAGATCAAAAGATGAATATAGAGAATTCTTTTAATTTAAAATCATTACGAAATGTTTGCTGCAACAGAGAGAGAGAAGACGCAAATAATTGCGAGGATACGCAGAACTTTTTGCGTAGAGTTTTTATTTGAAAATAATATAGATACGGACAGTTAATTTTCGAAAAAAATTCTTATCGACAGCTTCGATAAGCAAAGATTACGGCCATATGTCATGGTTGTGCTGGATGACAAGATACCTATCGCACTAAATGCCCTAGTGGTTCAATAAAGGTAGTTGAGGCTGATCGAGTCCCTACTTTTCAGCAGCCGTGAGACTTTTTCCAAGGAAACTGGAATTCTGAAGTGTCATCATGGCGTCATACGTATAGTAATAGCTACGTTTTATTTTATCCAATTATACTTGACATCTTTCTAACTCTGAGACTTTGTTCACCTCCTTCTAGGTTATTTAAGTCAGAACCTCGAGTACTCACGCACTAGTGACCCAATATTGCGGCGGCTGAGAATCTTAATTCCAATTGAAAGCCTTTTGTTTCTTGCATTCTTATTCCAATATGATAATCCTTAATGGCATCCCAGAAGAAAGTACAAAAAGCGTAGCTAGACGATTTACCAAATTGGCAATGTATTACTAAATATAGATAGGGCTTTAATATTACTTTATCAGAGCTTAGTATATACTGTTTGGGAGCACTTGTCCACTAAGCCTGGACACTTCACCTCGAGGGTCTCTTGTCATTAAAAAATTAAGGTCCAGTCATGCATCATATTGAATGACCCCTAATCTTATTCGACTTCGATCGATCTCGTTCACCGTGAGAAAAATACGAATTTCACTCGATTGATCATCTCGCTCAACGAATTGGATCAGTCGAGAAAATAATAATTTATAAAAAGATTAATGCAATCTTTCCTAAATTTCACTACGGTCCATCAACTGTCTTTGTCGAGTTTATAACATTCGATATTTGGGGTTCCGTATGCTGTTACATCTTGCAGTAGTGAAACTAATCTATATAGGGTGTTATCAAACAGATAACGTTGCCAGCGCTCCTATCTGGTAGCCATATTTTCGATGCAATATATAGGTGATCAATGTATTACCTATACTTTCCAGTGTGGTAATACGAGCACAACCGGTCACCTCGTACAGATCCTTTTCTTAGGACTAGCTAAGCGATTTGTTGCGCTAAGTTATACCGGTCAGAGATCGATAGATCATGATTAGTTGGCTGTGTGTTTTTATTCCTATCTCAAAACTAAATCCAGTCTAAATATTCCACGCTATCGTACCGCGGTCGTAGGGAATGAGTATAATGAAAATTAGTAAATGAATCGGCTAATTTCTTTGTATTAATGAAAAATCTGATAAAATTAATTATTATAAATTATATAAAAGCTCGTGTAATAGAAAGAGTGAAAGCGAATTAAAAGAAAGAAGAAAAACGTGGCGGATTGCCGACAATCGGAACATCGACGATCCGACGGTCAAGACGATTTTCATTTTCGAAAAGGGACACCAAACGGGAAACGATACTCTGATGGACTTTTCCCCAAAAATCAGTCGTTTCCGACTGTAATATCGTTTTACGTCAAACTGACAATTCCTGGTGATTGAAGAACTCAACAAATTTTCGGAATACAACAGTACGACGTACATTTAAGGAAAAAAATGGCTGCTGGATACGATGAATGTTATGATGCTTCCTGGCATCTGATTCCTCCAGATTATGTTAGCAATGAGGATGAGTACAGGTAAGCTAAACAAATATTTTATATATTGTCTGACTAAGTGAATTAAAAGATATTATAAACATATAGAGATTCTTTGAACTCACGTTAACGCATTCGATTTGGATGATATCAGGCTAACCGGAAGTAAACGTTTAAGAACCGTCACGCATGTTGAGGGTGAATCCTCGGCGTAGAGTGGTACGCCTTGTTACACCTCATAGCGGAAAAGGCCCAGCTGCAAGCACCTGTTGGTTTCCACGATAAATTTTCGAATAATCCAAACCTAATCACCCGTTTACTCTTACAGAACAATCAGATTTCTTAATGCCGGTTTGAGTTTTTTAGCCCAATTATAAAAAATCATTACCACATTTAGAACTGTTGTAGTTAAGTTGATGTATTAAGGGCAAAAATTATTAAGAGAAGACAAAAATTAAAAGATACTTTAGGATAATATATATATACATATATATATGTATATACATATATATTAGTGCAACCATGATGCTTGAAATAACTTCTTAAATGTTTCTTAAAGTATGCGACTTAACTAGCCGTGCAAAGTTTGGGTCACGTTTGACCCCGTGATTTCTTTAGGGGCCTCATTCACTCAGTGAGGGCCCTTGAGGTGCCCCGTCGGGTTTTCTACTACGAGACCTTACTACGTTCATTCATGTGTCTTGGGCCCGCTGGGCCTTTGTTAAAGACTTCATGAATGAACGTAAAACTCAATAGTATTTTTTTTCTCTCCATCTCTTGTAACCTGGAGAAACTCGCGCCCTTTTACAAGAACGAGATATAGCATGTGTATCTTGTTACTAAAGGAGTCCTGAGTTACGCCAATGCGTAACTACAGCGCATTGGATATATTATAGATATCTTGTTATCCAATTATATCAATTGATTGGTACTGATTACGTATCGTCTCTTGATAGATAATAGAGAGAAATTAATAGTCAACGAAGAGTCACGATATTCGGGTCGATTAGATGTGTGGATTCTCAAAATTATTCTTGTCAGATTCTTTCCCATGGTCAATTTGAGTTTCGTGTGGCATTTCTTTTTTGACAAATGATTTCATGTCAAATTCATGGGGTGCTTAAAATGGATTCCTTCCTCCAAAGAGACCACACAGATAGGTAACTCGCTTGAATGGAGATGCCAAAGTATACTTTGGATTATTTTACTTACAGGTACACCTGTAATAAAAAAATTTACTTACAGGTACACCTGCAATAAAATAATAGTTTAGAACTTGTAATTAATATTTACAACATAAATTATACTATGAATTTTTCTAGGTACAATTGCAAAACCGTATCTATGATATTTTTACGATGTTCTCCAGTGGCATATATATCATTTTTCAAAATAACCTCTCGAGATCCTTTTCGAACGTGACCAACTCGTAGAGAGATAAGTGGTGCTTGAAATGCTTGAGCTACTCAAGGTACACTCGAGTATAGGACAGAAAAATCCACCAATATGAAAATCCCTAGACGATCCAAAATAGGGGTGCATGAAAGGGACGCCGACGTTAGGGTGATATTTCGAAAATTTCGTTAAATCTTGCGCTGGCACGTACAGGCAATAAAGGTAGAAGCGTTCAGGTGCGCCATTGCCACAGCCGACAGGTACTGATATTGTAATGTTAATGGTGAATTTCCAAAATACCTACTAAATGGGTGAGCATCCATTGAGCGTGGCACGTTTTGCTGCACCTGAACGTCGCCGACCAGGCCGTTCTTCGTAGGTTAGGTTATGTACAGTACTTTACGTAGAAGTGCGCCAGTAAAAATCAATCGAGCTTCCATACAGTTCCTTGTGTACCTAGGAGTTATTTGGTTAGCTTGAACAATTGAAAATTCAAATTGAAAGATCCTTTGACTGCAGAGACTAAGAGAAGACGAAATACTGAAGTCTAGTGTAAACTGTGAATCTTAGAAAAAAAAAAGCATCAAGATCTCAGCTGATCTCAGACTACAAGGAATCATCTAGCCAGTGACAGCCATTTGTAATTTAAATCCTGTAATCCGAAGCCGCTTTTCAATGCGATTAACTCGACCGCAGATTAAATCCTTCGTTAGCGTTGGAAATAAAGCTTTAACCTTACCACCAGTTAATCCTGCATTCGAGCGACGGTCTAGAGACTCCTGGTTAATCCGATCATTTCGATACGTTCCTTCTCACAGTATTTCTCTCTCTTCGTTTCTCTAATAGAACGAAGTAAAATAGTACGTAGAAACGTGCTAAAAGTCTGAGAGAGAAAAGGATTATAATGGGGGAAAAATGTACCTTGTATGACGAAGTACCAAGTGGCGGGACACGACGAAGCAGTAAAACAACGAGACGTAGACAAATTGGATTGCGTGCTCGAAACAAGTTGGCACAGCTATCGCCAAACAGCCGTGGGAGCAAGGCAAATGTTCCTCGATTGCCGAGGCTGAAGTTGCTCTTCTTTTTTCTTTCATTTCTTCTTCCTCCCGTGTCTTTTTTTTATTCGATTTCTCTCATAGCAAAAGGTAGAACTGTCCTACCTTAAACTTGATTCTAACAGAATTAGACTGGTAGACTCAGGTAGCGGCGTAGCGTATGATTCAAGATGCGCAGTAGCCCACTGCGCAACTGTCTGAACTGCGGCTAAAGCTAACCTATTTCACGGCGGAATTTATTCCGATGATATATCCCATGGAACTTTCGGTCCACCCTTGAAGAAGAGACTCCATGGCACCGCCCTCTTCCGTAGCTTTTTGACTTTTTCAAAGTATCCACCAACACAATGAAACACTGAATGAACCGGAAACCCTCGCGTCCTGCCTTCCGTTTACCTGTTCCACGCCGAATTGGCCTTTTCTATCTTCTGTATCTATGGGCACAGGAACTATATATAATACCTATGTAGGTATACGGCGATGCGTCTATGGCGAAAACGAAGTAACACGTGTATCTGAACGAGTGGTGCTACAGGTTCGCTTTATATTACCTTTTCTCAACTATGGGAATTTTCTACTAACCTTTTGATTTCATGGGGTCCACTTTACTTCGTCTTACATTCTAGTAAAAAGGGTCCGTTTTTCTTGCTAATGTTAAAGAATCCTGGCAGTTATATGAGTAATTGCAACGTGATACATTAGTCGATCGTTAAAAGCATTCTACGATTATCGGTCGTTAGGGTTTATCATGAGAACGCGTCATTTGCTTGACTATGCTTTCACGTATTAGTTTATGCTCGAATATAGAAAAATTATATTACATAGATTCTAGATAGGATCAGAAACATGATGCATACATGAATACAGCTATGACTAAAGTTATGTCAAATAATTAAATTATATTGCTCCTAGAGTAAATTTTGAATTTTAAACACCCAAATTTGTTTCGACTGTCAGTGAGTAAAAATAAAATAAAATGTAATTATTCAATTAAAATCAATTCTAGTGATAATCAGGACTTGGCTGATCAATATAAAAACTGTGTCTGACATCACGTGCGGCAGTTCTAACCCACTTTTGACTATCAATAGACGACAATCTATAAAGAGGAAGAGAACGAGAGAGAGAAGTGAATAAAAAAACATGAAAGATCGAAATGACACAGTAAAAGCACCGCTAATGCTCTTTCACATTAACACTCGACGTAAAGTATGTTCTCGGTGTAAAAAGCGCTAATCGATGAGAAGCAGCGATTGGCTGCCGCTGGTTCAGGGGTTGAAACCACCCTTAGGAAGTTTCGTCAGAACGTACGTTCATTGGTTAGTCACAGGGTGTAAGTAAGGACCGCCCATTGGCAATCTATCCGTAAGTTACCCAACCTACGAACACGCAACTTTCACGACGGTTAGTGAATCTAGTAAATTTCGAAAATTCCCTAGAGAATCAAAGAGGCGTTATACTAAGGGAGCCACCGGTACGAGCTCGAAATTTTACGGTGACGCCTACGGGAACCGCCCCTGACGTCAAGGGTGCTTGAGACCCCAAACAGGACGTAGGTAGGGAACACTAGCCGTCAAGTGCTCGTCGAGGACACTCAAAAACTACAAGAAGTCCTCCACTTCGCTAAAAAGGACCTCACCCGCACGATCCTCGACATTTTAACCTATAAAAAATTTTCGCGACTGTTCTACCGTGCTAGTGTTTCTTTTTTTTTTGGTTTATCGTTATTTACTTCGACATTGTAATTCAGTGACTGTTCCGGTTCTTTAGTGTGAGTGATTTTTTGTTGGTGTGAGAGATCCATAACAAGGGGGAGAGAACACGGTTTTCTCTTGTCAAATATATAAGAAAAAGGTAAACCAAGTTCGAAGTTGAGAAAATTGACGAGGGATTCTACGAGCAAGGAGCATCTAGACGGTGTCTGTCTTTCGTTAATATGTACTGACAAAAGTTTATCGCGAGTTAATCTCCACCAAAAATGGCGGACAAGAATAAGATTCTACCCTGGCCTCTTCTACCCTACTCGGCCAGTCTCTTAAATCATGTCTGGTACAGACAGCTTGCACTGAACTCTAGGTAAAGAAATAGTCAATATCTCAAGATCTGTGTGTTGTGTGTGAGCGGGTGGATGTGAGAATTTTTATCTAGTGCTTTTATTACACTGTCATACGTACATATCATAAATTTTAAATTGAAAAAAAAGAAGACCAAAAATTTCAAAATAGAGACATTGTAGTCAGAAATGGAAGTTTTTACATTGTCTAACAAAATTAATACGTCGAATTAAGATTTACAGCTGCTACCTTATCACATTGAAATGATATCGTTATTCTTGATAAGGAATCAAACGCTTTTCGTATGTCCAATCAAAGTCTACACGCGAGACAGTGAGAAAGATTGGCTCATATCCTGTATGCCTAAAATGGCTGCTTCTCAGAGGCCACTTAGGGAAATGAACAATTTTCAAAGCCATAGTAATTCACCAGAGTGTCTAATAAATTTAAACACGCATAATTCCCATAGTGTATCACCATATGGATCAATGATAAACTTTCCATAAAGATAATCAAATGATTTATATGTAATATCAGGCATTAACATACCAGGACTATATTATATGCTTAATGTATCTCATTCAGGGATTTCAATGCCGGGTTACGCCGAGAAGGCAGATTTTTTGAATTTCTAAAATTCCTCTACTTCCTGTACATTTTTTTTGTTTTTGTTTATCTCGACTTCCGGCGGCAACAGGGACTTTGAAAATGTTCAATACAATGTAAGGATAGAAGCGTGGCCGAACGTGCCATGATAATGGGACGTTTAGCTTACGGTTACAGTACAAACTAAGGTCTTCTGGGCAGGTTGTTTGGAACCTCCCGCAGGTATCCTTAAGGTCGGTTTTTAGAAAAAGACACGTTTAATCGCATCTTAAAAGGCCGCTGGCTTCTTGACGAAGTGTCACCCGGTTCTACGGCGTCTCCTCTTCTAAGGTGGTTCAAGGCAAAATTGGATTGGACCGTCGGGTAGTCGGACGTATTCTTTGTGCTGAAAATCACAGACTCGTAGAAACTCTTTTTCGTTAATCGCAAAAAGCCAGAGTCCCATGAATACTGGAACTAAGGTTCTATCCTATACACGATGGTCACCTGCTGTTTCGCGCCTAGATCCTTTATGGGTAAAATCACTTGCTTAGTAATTTTCACTATACCACGACAAAACATTTACTACGGTTGAGGCAACAAAGTCAAAGACAAACAATTGAGAAATTGGTTTTTACGTAATCCCCCTTTTTTTCTCTTTAAAGATTATTCGAAAGCATGAAGATGCCTGCGAGGATGTCCAGTTTTCATATCAGCGATATCCTGGAGCTGAATGATCCCAAACCCACTCAAGAGGAGTCCGAGATACAGGGTACGTCAAAGATCTATGAATAAAGAAAAATTATATTTAAAAAACATGTCTTTCGAACACAAAATAATTACCATAAAATTTTATTCTTTTCTCAGCAGGCACCACAGTAATACCACCAGCAACCGACGTACCGTCGACCTATCAGCAACTCCTGGAGCACACGACGGCCATGTTACAACCGGCTGTACATGCGAATCTAGCCAGAGGTACATTGCCACCACCGCCACCAGGTATATTAGGATGGCCAACGGGTCCAGCATTACCCACGAACATGCCTCAACCACTGGAGGAAGTAAACGGTAAGTTAAAAATAGAAAAAATAATTATTTTGAGTTTGCTCGTGTATAAAATTTCTTATACCCAATATACGGATCTTGCTTGTACACATGTAGCTTCTGAATCTTTCCCTTGCACACACACACACACACACACACACAGACACACACGCACGCACGCACGCACACACACACGCACGCACGCACACGCACACCTAGTATTCCAACCACGGGATAGAGGGATACGTTGCAACCCTTATTTATTTAGCACCCTACAATTGGTCCGCCTCGCCTAAGCAGGATCTAATAGCCCTGTAAAAGGTCCTTGTGTCCCGTACCCGATTGGTTCGCGGAACAGACAGATGTCCTGCTTCAGGACAGATGCACGGACCGCGACCTTCGATGAATTGAAATTGTCACGCCCAAAAAGGGCATTGTCGGTGGTAGCCATGGTTCCCCAATTTTTTTCGTTCACTCTTCCCAACCAAGATCCGTGTACCTCTTGTATCTTCGGTTAGCGCCAAGTTTGCAAGGGGGTCGGATTGACCTGTGGGACACGTACAAAAAAATCAGTTATGGACAATCAGGAGGAGCGATACGCTTGATTATGGATACGCGGATTCGTCACGGGTCGGGGGTCAGGGGGGGGGGGCGTTAGAAAAATAATTTGTTCACTTGGTTCTATCTGCTAATTTTTTTTTCGCGTGGACCAGGTCATACATGTATTTACATAAGTTTATAGTTTTAGGCTAATATGTTATCCGGTGAAATAACAAAAGAGCGTGGTGGAGAATCTAATTGAAATCACAGTGCGAGTACCGGGTTCGGCGCTAATCTCCCATGAAAACGATATGGTTGATCCCGTTGGGTCAGGCGGGGTCGTGTAGCTATCAAATGGGCTTTATATTAGTTCACACCCTCCCCAACGAAGTTAGGGCTCTCTCACAAAGGCATATTGTTGGACGCGAAAAAACCCACCCTGACTCCCAGTTACTACGACGCATCGTAGCGTCTCCTTGGGGTAAAATTTCAGTGGAGGTTAACATCGGCGTTAAATCGATTAGACAGAGGAATAGTTACGTCACTCATTAAATTCATTATACAACATATGCCTTAGGCTGTACCCATGTCAGAGACCCTCCTTTAATGATCGTTGAAAAATGAGACTAAAAAATCGATGACGGCCGCATCTGCCCTGCTGCAATCAGTTCTAAGAGCCGACGATGATTCGTCTGGAAAAGTGCAGCTGCACCAAGAGTGACCTCGTCGCTCTAATCTACCGGCGAACACGTCATCCAGGCATAGTCGTTAATACCCAGTGCGTAGGTGTATATAGGTAGAGACCTGGTGATGAAGAAGGACGGTTTTGAAAAAAAAAATATTAATATTACTTTTCCTTCTTCATTCCAGTTCTTCAGCAGCCGGACTCGACCAGTCCAACGATCTCAGACCTGTCCTTCCCGTCTCACCAAGACAACGGCCACGAGTCCAAGGACGACGAGCAGGAGTTCGAAGAGGAGCATCATCCGAATGACTCCCAGGCACACGAGGGCGAGCACAAGAAGAGGAAGCGACGCGTACTCTTCTCCAAGGCGCAGACGTACGAGCTGGAGAGACGCTTCAGGCAGCAGAGATACCTCAGCGCACCCGAGCGTGAACACCTGGCGAGCATCATACGGCTGACTCCTACCCAGGTGAAGATCTGGTTCCAGAATCACAGGTACAAGACGAAGAGGGCAGCGACTGAGAGAGTGGAGGCTGGCGGAAGTGGATGTTCTCCAAGAAGAGTCGCGGTTCCGGTACTAGTCAGGGATGGCAAACCATGCCAATCGAAACTCATGGAACAGGCGACGTATCCCGGAAACGGGCAGGTACCGATGGCTCCCTATATGCAGAAACCATACTGGTGGTAAAACGTGTGGATCTTTAATCAGATTGATACGAACTGGTCTCTTTATTTTCTTCGTGAGAACTCAAAGTTACGCTGGTGTTTTTCTTTCTCTTTTTATTTCTTTCTTCTCTTTCTGCTGTTTCTTCGTTTCTCCGTTCTAATGGACTGGAACCGAGGCGCTTCGGTTTCGTCAAGACGAAGAGTGATTCTTAGTGCGAATATTATACATATAGCGAATAGATAGACGTGATATAGCTAGATAAATGAATATCGTAAATTCGAGGTTAATCTATCATTAAGTTTTGTACAAAGAATCGTTGCGTGTAAAGAGTTCAAATTAGTTATTAGTATTACCTGTGTACCAGTGTTATTCGTCCTTGCGACGAGATTAAATGGTACAACTTCGTCATCGGTGATTAGGATTAGCGCTCGTGACGTGTACGATTAATGGGATTGATCGTACGATTGGGATTGAATATCTATTTTTTTTTCCAGTATGTACTTCCGTCTTGTTCGTACGTTTCCAAAGTATTGCCCCAGGAAATTTTTTTCAAAAATTTTTATCCTTCCACTGGACGATCCAACGAATTGCGTAACGAGCATAGAGCGTCTTTGATATATCGCGTTAGCGATTCAAGACGTTGCTATGCGATAACAGGGATGATAAGGAATTTTTATCTATCGCACGTGAAAATAAAAATTGAGACGAACAATAATTAAAAAATCAGTGACGAGCGGAAAAGATCGTCAAATTCACGAGTCTGGGGGGGGGGGGGGTAAAATTTTTTTCTACTCAAAAATTTATCGCTCATCCAAATTGGGGTTAAAAAAATCTTACCTGTTCTCGTAAGGTATCGTGTAATTTTATTGTATATTAAAAAAAGAAAGAATATCAAAAAACCTCAGACACGCAGATATTCTATGATTTTCCGATTCGAACAATTTTCTAAAAAAAAGAATATTTCCCAAAAGAAACAAGCAAATAAAGTCATCAAGGCCAGTTTTTTTATTCGGTGAAACGTACGTATTTCACGTGTCTTATATCTAACGTTTCCCGATCAGAGATGACGTAAGGTGGAGATACGAATTATCCCCGTTTACATTAATATTTATTGTAGTAGGTTGTATATATGTACATTGTGTATGATACATAGTAAAATAATATATCAAACGCATATTTAATAAATCCATTGAAAGTGAAAAAAAATTGTTACTAGATTTTTAAAAAAGTCACTAGAATCCTTATTCCCCTAATATCGACCGTATCGATCGATCGATATCTCATATAAATGACGATCGAAGTTCGATAATTAATTAAATAATTTGTATACATATGTATATCTATATACACACATTGAAAAGAGTCTCGCAAAACACTCGAGAGAAATTTTCCACCCTTCTTATTCCTGTCTCGTAGATACGCCGGATGCCACTGTAGTTTGAGTGACACGCATCCGGCTTCCGTTTCCGAGCGGCCATCTTGTTACCGGTTTAGATTTCCTGAGGGCGCCCCCTCAAACTAGAGCGTTACGTACGGATGGCTCGTTGCGAAAAATTAAAGCTGACAATTCCGCCGTTCCCCTTTGTCAGCGACAGAGTCGCTCTATAGAGACGTCCAAGCATTTATCTCGTCCTTCGACACTGGCAACGTGTTTGCGCGACTGGATTGGTAGAAAGTATAGAGATATCGTAATGCCGATAAAATCGCGACAATAAGGTCACACGCATGTAACAGTGAAGTTTGTATATCGCCAATGGAATTTCAGCCAAATACAAAATTAATTGATGAAAAAAAAGAATAATAAGATAAACAATATATAATTTGAGAAAAAAAATAAATTTTACATAATTAATTAAACGAATAAAAGATCCATACGATCGATCGTTATCAAACAAAAAGATAAACCAGGTAAAATGATAAAAAACTTTTTTCAAAAAATATACAAAAAAAAATGTATCAGCGTCCATCTATCGACGCAGCTGCTATCTGCTACCCATGACCGTACCAACTTTTACCGACGGAGTCGATTTTTTTCAAAGTTGGTTGAATCGAAAAAAATTGAATCAAACGTATCGATCAATGATCGTATATCACAGACGGTTTATCACACTGATCAGGACTTCACCGGATATACGAAATTCACTGTGGTACTATCGGACGGTCTTGCCACGATTTTGGGGTGGTTTTATGTGAAGATGGATTTTGATTTTATCAACAATACAAAATAGTGGTATATATGTCCTGGGTTCTTAATCTAGTGGCATGAACTTTTATCAGGTTGGTATTTGCAAGCGAAAACACGATGACGTAGCGAAGTAAATGGAGTGGACAGCGGCCGGCATATGCTTTGTGGCGATTCTCTCTTCGGTGTCTATAGCCTATAGAATATTCTACGACGTGCGCGAAATGTCTGTGCGTTGAACCGGAAGTACCAGATAACATTGAGGGTACGTCATGATTTATATGACCACCCGTTATCTGACTTTTTGGACATAGACCCGTTCGCCCTTATTTAATATATATATATACATACACGTATATATAGGGTAAGGGTAGAAATCGAATTCACTCTTGTAAAGAACGGACACTGGTGACTCCTTACTATTTTCTACCCCATAATAGGTATCTAGGGGTGGCACAGTCAGCGTTCAAGTGGTCCAGAGTGAAGAAGGGGGTAGCTCGTTAAAACGACGAATAAATATTAGCGATAGAAGCACATAGGGTCAGTATCCACAGGGTTACCAATCAATAAGAGAAAATAAATTGATAGTCCCGGACCGGCGGGACGTCCCCTAATATTTCCGAATGTAATCGAGGGGGTGTGCTCTCTTGGAGAATCGAGTGAGACCAAAGAGAAGGAGAGAGTAAAAATAACCAGAGAGAGAGAGAGGGATGAATAGAAGTAAAAAAAAAGAAAAAAAAAACGAAAAAAGTTCGACAATGCAGTCAGCCCCTGGACAGTAGCAGGGGTTGCACTGTATTCCGAGGGTGTTTTATTGGCCGGTTTCCGTGGGGTGGAAATTCTGTATAATACAGTAGAATCTTTCCAAAGGAATACTTTAACCCCCTGTATCCTATAGCGCTTCGTGCTTTTCCTACCAGCTTCAGTCAGCCCATCCAAGTACCTGCAGTCCTGTAACCAAGATCTTGACTTCCGGTTTGTGAATTTTCTTCAAGGAAAGATTCGATGAAAATTCATCCCTTGACTAATCATACTGAATCAGCCTTGAATATTGTTCAATTTATAATACCGCATTTACAATTTACAATACTGCATACAAAACGGTAAACCTACAATTTACCGAGGTATAGCGAACTTTAATACGTCATTCATTTCCATAGAAAATAAATGATAACAAATGATGATAACCATAGTCAGATAAAAGGATAGCGCCAGTCAGTCAATTATCACAGTTACGATATAAGCCACAGTAAATTTTCATGTGAGCAACCCTTAAGGTCGTGTGACCATAGTCAAAAGAGCATAGCAAACCCATGGATGCTCCATTGTCTGTCAATGTGGCTCAACCGGAAGTTAACTTTTTAACCAAGAGAAGGACACGTGCCGATATCATCCAACCCACCCCGGGACAGGTCACGCGACCGGAAGAAGCATCCTAATTGATATTGATTCGCGGCCTCCCATCACCATTTTCAAGGGACGTTATTTTCATACCTAGTAAAATTCGATCGGGTTAGTTATTTTTCGTTGAATTTTTAACATAACCTAAAGGCTGTCGGTGGTTCGCTAATAACTGATAAAAAGAACCAGCAATTCCGGTTCTTATTTTTGGTCCCGTTAACGCGACGCTAAACCCAGCTGTTTATCTACTACAGTCTGTTTCCTCGCTCGACTCTCCCAAAGTAAATCCAAACGTTCGGCTCGGGCTTGGATCACAAGGCAAAACTTTTTAAAAACTTTTTCAATACGTAAAAGTTCGACGGCGCTGGCTTTTACTGTTGGCCGTTAGCAGTTGAAAAGCAGCGCGTAATCGCACGCCCGAGGCGATCAGAGGTTTCGGTTGGCGCTGCCGTTTCCCTTGGAGACTAGATTATATCCTTCGCTAGTAAAATCAGCAGACGGATTGGGGGGGCGGAAGGGGGGGCAACGCCAGAGAGAAGCTATTGAGACTGGAATAAATGTAGGACTGGGAGTGGGAGTGAGAGAGAACGATACTTTATATAGGCAGAGACACGAGCTACCGTCTGGACGAGTAGGCACTATACGATTGGATTAGAGCCAAGAAGTGGCGTCCTGCGTGGATCGGTTTGAACGATAAGATTTGCGGCTAGAAAAAACACAGTGAAATTAATCAAAGGAAAATTCAACGGGCGACCACCGACAAAGCATATTCCCTGTAAGAATTGATCGTTTCCGGTTCCGCTTCTCTCTTTACGGTACATTGCGGCTCAGCCATGTATTAAGATTACTTAATCAATAAACCCTGAACGGGAAATTAATATTTTTTGGGGAATTTTTTTTTTCAACATTTTCTTATTTTTACCTGTTTTTGGATTTAATGGAGATTTGTCTTTTATTGCAGTTTTTTTTCAGTTTACGGATATACTAGGCTCAAGACGAACGACGGGAGTTCGCAGACCAGAAGTCACTGTTTACACGAGTCGCGTGTACACCCTCTCCCTCTCTTGGTTAAATGGTTAAACATGGATTAAACAAACGGGACCTTGGTTAAACAACAGTTAGCAGCCTTTTAGTCATGGTTAGCCAACTTCTACACCCTAAAAACACTATGAGTATCCACGTGGGACTCATTTCGCTGACGCGTGACCGCGAAAGCCGTATTTCCCGACGGCGAAGTGTCGCTGGGAATTTCGTTCTCGTGAGGTGTTGGAAAATTATGCGGATACATTGGAAATGTAAAAGTGACTAGATAAATCTACCCTTGGAGGAGCAAGAAAAAGTGGCGTCTTTTAACACGGGATTTAAGCCGAGTCTGTTAGGGACACTTGCGAGGATCAGGAAGCGTTTAAAGTTCTGAATGGAGGGGTGCGAAATTCTCTTTATTATTATGAGGGATAAAAAGAAAAATATATATATATGGATAGTCACTTCTTACTGTCAATCCCACGTGATTTTTCCTCGTACTCGGATTTAGAAACGATATATTTTTCTACACGGGATTATGCTTTTGGACAAAAAAAAATTGTCAATAGAAATTTTCGGGGACGTTTTTTTAGTTACAATATTTTCAAAGTTCCCCGCGTATATGCGACGGTGGGATGAAAAATTTTCTTGCCCGATATCGCAAGTGTTATTTTAGGGGTAGTTTTTATTGTCGCAGTCGAAACATTCATGGGACAATTAACTGCTCGACCAAGAGCAATATGTTCACTGGTGTCATGGGTATATACAGCATATACCAAAAACACCCTTATTTCGTGTGTATATGACAAGCGAATCGTCCCACGCCCCACGGGGTTACTTAGTACCCTACAATGGCTGGGACACGCGTACCAACCATTAAACGATGGTTACGCCGATATATAGAGAACTGTCATAAAATCAGCGGTAATGCCAACAGTGTATTCTCTTTGCTTCACCCTCCACCCTTTTACGTAGAATCAGTGGTAACACTGAATAAAAATGTAGGGTTTCGGACAAAAAATAGGGGTGAGTCTTTATTAGCTACCGTCGAGATACGCATTTTTGGAAAATTAGTTTAGTGAATTTTTTCCAAAAAAAAAAAAAAACGGCTACCTTCGTCCCCACAAAACCACCCTGAAAATCCTTCGGCGAAAGATTATCCGAGATTTGGTAGCAGGGTTTGGACGTGGCAAGTATTCAGTAAGGGCGTCAGCGCGTGCATTGATTTCTCGCTCAATTTACCCCGTAGAATTTTCCACCTAGAACTTCTGACCGGACTGAGCCCGAGACCTTAAGCCAGTGGTAAAGTAAACGTTTACCAAATCGTGTCTGACAATACGGAATTTAAGCCTGTTAAATGCGGACACGGTCTGGTACCTATATTATGTCGTTCTATTTTCACAGAAATATGAGCCCCCTCGTCAAAGTTCTCAGTGGCTAAAATGTTCTGTACGATTGACAAGATTTTTGGGGATGAATTGGAAAAATATTTTGAGACCCTGTCGTTCGGGCACGGACATACGTATACGTGTAATTATATGCAGGGACGATAAACGGGATGATTTTACAGGTGAAATTTTAAGATGGCAAAGACAAGGCTATCATCCCTTAACCACTTGGAGATACAATAAAAAGTGTGGAATAATGCGAAGACTCGGAAAGCGGAGGCTGGAAACAACCCTTATGAGGGTTAATAATAATCTGATGTAGGGTGGTCCTTTCTGTATAGGTGTATATCAGGCAGGGTCTCGCTTACAAAATGGCTCAGGGGTTGCTGGCTTTTTTCGAGATGGTAACGTAATATAGGACGAGGAAGGGGCGGCAACCCCTATCCTAGGTCCTCACCTGGGCAAAGGCGTGGCCTTCGCGACAGTGGTCGATAGCGCTGCCCGGGAAACACACCCCGTGAGCGGGAGAAAAAAGAAAAAAATAAGGGAGGAGATGAAGCCACTAAGGAAACGCTCAGTCCTGATGGAACGACTGGAGCACCGTCGGATACTTCCGGTCTTGATATTTCCATGAGGTCATCAAAAATGGCTTTATATATCTTGAGGCTCTTGAAGAAATTGAACTGATCTTGAATTTTGAAAAAATACGAAAGGGATAATCTAGCAATTAAAAAATTAATAAATCTTTCGCATACGGTCCAATTTAGTTGGTCCACTTGGAAGCTGCGCCAGATGGTCCAGAAAGCCGATTCTGAGCATCGCACTACGTAATTAATAATAGTGCATAGCGAGTTACGAGCTCGAGAATCTATTTCGAAAGTTACAGATTAAATTCCCAGCATCCAATAAGGATCCTTGTTTGGATTTTACTGAGAGGAAAACGGTGATCTATATATACCAGACCCTAATTAACAGTCTAAATAGGTATTCGCGAGACGATGAAGCGTTTAAAAGCTCATTAGGGAGAATCTTAATGAAAAGTTCACATTGACCCAGGGCTGGTTAGGATGAGCTCAGAGGATCGCGAGATTGAACCATCATGCAACCCCGTGTGGTGCTACCCCCTTAATCAGGGAAGATACGAGGAAACGGTGCTACGTCAGCGCTAGGTATAAGGCGGCAAAGTGCTGGTTTGTGTTACCGGAAGTGCCGTAATAGCCTGACGTGAGGGAGTTCATCATACCAGGCCATTGTCTCTGGCGCAGTACTCTTCTTCGCTCTGATAGCAAACAATGAGTCTGACGTGTGGGGCTGAGGCACGAAAAATGGCCAATAAAATATTCCAAACAGCTGACGTCACTTGATCCAAAATAGAAAAGCATTAAAAATCTAAATCCTAACGACAAGGAACAAGCTTAAAAAATAGTCCAGGACCTAACAGTTGAGCAAGAGTCATTTCAGATCCATTGGCTACTCGTTCCCAAAAGTCCCTAGGGTGAAGGCCAATACGCAAGACCCGTCGACACGACCACAATAACACGCGACGTCAGTTTACGGTTGCGTTTTCGTGAACGCGACAATTGGCCGGATGTTCATTATTGTCATGGGCAGCGTTTCCGCCATTGTTGACATTGTCAGCGAGCATTTAGCCTCGAGAAAGCAGCCGATCTTGGTAAACGTGAAATAGCCTTTAAACGCGTTAAAATCGTGCATTGTGAGTAGTACCTTAAAGGTCGACCATTACCAAGTGCGTATACCGTACGTTAACCAAAAGACAAAAATAGATCAAGCAGATTAAGCATATTCGCATAGACTGCATATATAGGCTAAAAAGTAAAACATAACCCCAAAACAAGGCAGATACGCAATTTCAAATTTAACCGTTTTTGCGGTTTTCAAACGACGACCAAGAAGGCCCCCGTTACCCCTTACGACCAAGCACCGTCTGATCCGCAACGAAGTGTTCAACCATAACGATTTTAAAACGTGCTTTAAAACGCCAGACGCAACCCCGACTATTTTTCAGATTCGATTACAAGTCTGACAATTGGGTATCGGCGAGCGACACAAATCCCCAAGCCGATCTCTCGCTCGGCCAAGCAAGAAATCGCGTGGACGATTTTATGTTTTCATTTGGAAAAGTGCACTGCCCACCCCGCATTGCGTTTCCGGTGAGTTTGCGATGAGACTTTATTGATATAGGAGCAAGGGAGGTCCCATAGGAAATAAGAAAAGCGTATACAACATAGCTACCTACTATACAGATAGGAGGGTTAAATTGAGGTAATGACGTTATTCTATAAGGGTGCAAAAGTCGAGTCTAGATTCATATACGTACATATAGAATCTCGTATAGAAATGGTTAAAAATAGCAAAGCAATACAATCCAAAGTAATACGACGCCATTGAGCTGTTCGTCGCGATTCCAATGACGTCGATTCAATATGAATTCGACTTTTTTATTTTTTTTTTCAAGATACCGTGTGTACTTAGGATCCGACAAGTCGTACGTCGTTCGCTTTGCTCTCTGTGAAACGATAAATCAAATCTCGAGGCCAGCTGGTTGGTTGCGTGTTCCTTGCATTGTCACGGGCGTCTCGTCGTTTAAATCCATTTAACCTAACCAGCCTTATGGTTCGACAATGTTCGACGTATAGTTCGGTTTGTTCCTTGGGGCCCGAAAAATGGGTCCCCCCCTTCACGGGTTGGGCACGACAAGGCGTGTCCCGTGTTTCCGACGCATCTCCCTTTCACGTGGCGACTTTTCATTGGGAGATCGATGGCCTAGCTATTATGCATTCTAGAGCGAAAATGCGTCGCCACCTAGAAACGGATGTAGAAATAGTTTCCCTTGGCGGTACGAGTGCGGGACGTCTCAAAGAAGTCATTTTGAAGACATAGAAAAGATCCCGCCGGTCCGAACGACAGTTATCAGAATCGTCAATTCGATCGAGATCGGAGAGGGTCTGGGGCCTTAGATTTTCGAAATGGCCTATACCCGCCGTAAGTGCGAGAGAGACGGACTTATCGTGGCTCCCGTGCGTAAGAGAAGGACAGACATACAGCTCGTCCAAAATCTTCTTTCAGTTACAATTATTCTTCGTCAGTTTGCGACATGTCGTCAGTATTGTTTATGATTCTTCAATCATCCGTCAAAACGTAATTAACACTTTTTTTATCAATACCGCACCTCTCCTGTGTACCCACCTTAAGGTTTATTTTGAAATTCGAAACACTGCCGCTAGGCTGTCCTTTACCTATACTCTTCTGTCCCTTACGCTTCTGCCTGTAAAGTGTGAGCGACGTGTGCTTCCCTTGGTCTTTCCATATCCTCCCCACGAGCTCACAAGCAGGCACCCTTTTAGCGCGGCAAGCACACCCCCAAAACGTCAGGGCTAATTGATATAAACGCAGGCTGTAATATACTTGTCATAGCGACCCCAAAAACCCGACGTTGTAAGCCTCGGCATGGCTTATGTTAGTTGATATTAGACTTAGCGGTCTAATATTGGACGATCCTATTAACATATGAATACCAGCCTTGCATGCGTATGACTATCCGGGTAACGAGACTATATGCATGCGAATACAGTTAACGATTGATTTCTGTAGCCCTCGAAGGCCCAAAATTGTATTTGCTTTGCGTTGCGAACGCGGCTGTAGTAATCGCAATGGTGAGTGTTTTGAAAACGGTGATATCTTTGTTTTTATCATTTCACTGAAATGATAAGAAATTTTCATATATTGAAAAAAAAAAGAAAAAAATAACAGAAAAATCATGGCGTGAGAACATAGTGTGAAAAATCGTTTACAACACTGTGGGGTAACTCGGATATTGTCTTAGCAATTTGAAGGCTGCCAGGGGGGGACCACCCTTGTACCCCATAAACGTATTCATGACCCTATGGGACTATAGGGGGATTCGGGTATAACGCTCATGAAATCACCGCTGTCGATATGGAACCTCGCTGGTAATAAAGATTGATGGGCTTTAATTAAACGTTTAATAAAAACCGCCGTAACGAAAGGCCAAAAGAGATGCCTGGGTGTTATCTTTAAAATTGACCGATGCATCCGGCGGGCATTTTAAAAGGACGACAGCTGGTTCTCGTGTAGGTGGTTAGAAAGTTTTGAAAATTTTTCACATATTTTTTTTTTCTAACAGACTCACTGACTCTGGTGTGTGTATTAAAATTTACGTCAATGAGACGTAATACGGTAGATACTTTATGTATAGGTATATACTATACTGCTATAATTCAGTACTAAAAGGTGCACGAGACTCGCGCCCTTTTGTCCCAGTGCATCTGCCCATTGACAATGGTAATGGGCGTGAAATTTCGAAAATCTCTGCAAAAGTCACAGTCACCTTAAATGCCTACGGGAGCGCTGACAAATTCTGGTTTATGGCCCGGTCGACCAGGTGGTCCTCAAAAATCTCCTGCAGAGGATGCATCCAGCATCCACATTGTTAGAAACGTTTGGTTTCTCATTGACTCCAATTTTGTAAAATTTCTTTGGTTAAGTTGTAAAAAAAAAAATTGGATAAGACTTCCTCATCTTCTTGAGCTTCTCGCATTTCTCGTCCTTCAGTCGCGATGTCCACGTCCAAAAAAAGTTTCCCAGCAGCACGCGGTTGACCTTGAGTCATGAACGTCTAAATTAGTTATCGACGACACCAGCCAAGGAATATACCGGTGGTCTTGACTATCGTCCACCAAGCGGAATTATAGCTGGTACGGAGCGAGGAGCCAAAAATTAATATGCGAATGAGCAAAAGGCGTGAGCGCGCAGCATCACGGACAGAGAAGCACAGACGAGATGGTACGAGATGAGATCAGAAGGGTGTCGTGGCGTGAAATCGTAGCGAGCCAAAATATTTGTATTTTTCATCTATTGTCAATACGACCTGGCAAACCATTTACGTATTGTAACCATACCTTGGGGTCATGGGATACCCCAGAGTGTCGCAGAATGGCCTGTGGTCACGAAGAATTTCATGAATGAAGGTGAAGGTCCTGAACACCCTGCGCGCCCACCCAAATCGCCTAAATATCTTTGAATGGAAGACATTTTTAAATGCTACTGGATTTACTGCATTCACCACGACAAAGCATCCATTTGTCGAATAACTGAGTGTATCCAGCCGGTGATATTTAATGGAAAAATTCTTAGCATTTATTATAGTCTTTGACCAAAAGGTATCAATATTTTACTTATATATATTTAATTAATACCTGTCACTGTTATAATGAGGAATTATACCCATTAAAAAACAGAGTTTATATGCATCCTAAAAATGCTACTGATTTGGTGTAAAATGATATAAAGTCAGAGGACTGGTACATACGTGTAAAACGTTGGCGATACACGTCCAGAGATGGATATCCCACTAATAAGGCGTATCAGTTACCAAGGAGACAAGGCCTCCTTAACAGCCAAGAAGAATGGCGGACGAAAATAAGAAAAGCACGTTGGGAAGGGCTGGAAAACTCATAAGTTTCAATTTAGCGAGGATCAGCGTCCTCGGATGGGCTTTACGTTAAAGACGGTCTTATTGATTTTCGTGCATTTCGAGATACCCCTGTGTAGAATTGAACCCAATGTCTTGCGACGTGTTCCCATGGTCACTGGCAGCCTACTAAGTTGACAACTCCTAAGAGAGTCCAGCCGGTCTGCTGCGGACATGCAATTTTCAGGCCGAAGACGAGAGTTTCGAAAAGTTGTTGATCAACGAGAACGAATTCAGTGGTAGAAGCAACGGTAAAGTATAGCCAGTGAATACGTACACCAAGTAATCTCTACGTGGAATCAAATACAGATATTAAAAAAATAAAAATAGAAATGACGTGTCGTCTCTTAAATTAGTACCGAGATACATAAATGACTTACACGCGCGTATCCAGTGCACTGTACGAAAATAAATCCACAGATATTTCAATTGATATATGGATCATCGATAAAAGCGCATATTACCACAGATTTATCCAAAGCTCCTGTCCGCTTCGGCTTTCATAACCTGTATGCATTTCCGGCGCATTCACAGTTCATCTCCAATCTGACAGCTTATTGGCTGAACCAGCAGAATAACGTATAGGATTCGCAGTATGTATATTTATGGACGTCCAACTCACGAGCGAGGAATTTATTTATCCGACAGTACATAACAAGTTACACCATTTCCTATAGTAGACGTATGATTCCATCCAATACGCAGTTCGTAACGTCACGCTGTTCAATTATAACCACAAACGCCCATTCACGTACCGGCTACATTTTTACCGTCGCCTCCGCGTCGTGACGACTTTCGCCATTTTTAATCCTGGCTTTAAACTCTGGCAAACTTTCTCATCCTCACCCTGTGTACACAACACGTCACGACCTACGGCAAGAAGACGTGACACGATTCGTCTATAATTATCCATTCTGGATAGTGAATTCTCCGAGGAAGCAGCGCCGGCGTAATGAAAAAAGTCCCTAGGCACTTTCTTACCAGAATGATTACCTGTGATGATCGGAATAAGACTGTGAACTCACTCTAGTATCTCCGTTAGCTTTGACCACCCTTTAGATACTTTGTACTTCTGGACGACGCTATGCGGGTGCTCGTTGGACGTCTAATTTTGAAACGAGACTGAGAATCCAAGCTGAGAACTGGGTCAAGCGCTAAAATCTAGAATGTTGTAACGTATAGGGATGCTACAGGTATAGATATTTAAGACAGGACTGGGTCACAGATAACGACTCTTCAAATCTCAAGAGTTCTGGACTCTTATTTAAGGTTAGTTGATGTATTAAATTATGACGTGGCATGTGGACTTTCAATGCGTTAGAGCGCTTGTGATACGAGGAAACATAACCTCGAAAACTTGACTCCGTAAGACCTCCGTGGGGTCGTACGTGAATAATAACTAGACGGCTGTAATAACTTCTCGACTTACCTTGGAAGTACCACGTGAATCACCGAGGAGACATTTGGATGGACAGGCTCGTGAAAGTATCGCGAAAATTGGATGGGATTCCAAATTGGAATTTCAGCGGGTATCAACGAGGAGGGTTAGGACGAGTGGAACTTTTGAAGGATCCTTCGATCAGACTTGCAGGTTTCTGAGTATCGCGTGTTTCAGTTACGACGGAACGGGAAGGTCTGGATGGAAATTGTATATGGGTTTACACATATTTGTATACCGTGTAACGGTTACGTGTGCACGTAGCTTAAAGTCAAGAGTCATCGGAGTAAAAAGTGGTCGTAGCATCTCGGAATCTCGCGCCGTTTGGCCGTGGCCGAATTGAAAATAAATACTATCTATACAGACGAGCGAGGACGAGAATACAGAAATAAAAATAGCCTTGCATTTAGCACACCGGGTATACGAGTTAGCGTACTGGGGTTGCTTTGAATAAGTAGTGCCAAATCGGAAAGATCACCTTTCTAGCGGACGTCGATATCGTCGTGTAGTAATGCGAGACACCGAGTCGCCGGACTCGTGCCCTTTTTGGGATTAGTCGATCTTAACTGGTACTTATCTCTTTCAACGTCCCAAGCCTCATTACCATGTCAAGATCCGAAGATATCGACTGTTCAAAGTATTTTTCATCCACGACGTCCGTTGAGAACGCACGCTGGCGATACTTATTTTTTTGCGCACGGCTAAATCGTATTTTCGCCATGTGACGTATGGGGCGTCCTGACGTCATCAGATGATGTGTCGTAAACAGACGTATTTATTCTCAAGTCCACCGGAAATTCGCTCGCCATTAAACCTTCCCTATCGATCCTCATGTAACAACGCAAATTACCGTCGATTCTTAGGAATAACATTCCTTTTCCAAACTGACGATCGAATTCTTATTTTTTCTTCTTCCTTCACTGATCTCTTGATCGATTCTTCTTCAAGATCAAGAAAACAATTCTGATCCGGTTAATTCAGGTAGCTTTAAATCTTCGAATTCTCAGGATCCGTTGTGTAGACGTCTGAAACAAAATTATCTTTTTCAAATAACAAACAACTTTAATTTATTCTAGGACTCTCTATAGGCTACTTCAAATTCAACAAACGCCGTAGTATCGTACAGGAAATGCAAATTGACCTTCTTTCGAACACTTTTATAGCTTTCTCTGTAAATCTAACCTAGATTGGCAGAGGTACCGTCATCTTGGCATTCAATAAACAAAACAAATATACAAAAAGACATTTACTCAAAGTGCCTGAAGAAATTGCGGAACGTGTAAAATTGCGTCGGAGGATGTCAGTCGTCGTCGTAGTCGTCCGTCGTCGTACAGGAGGATTTCGATGTTTTGACCAATCGTTGGCCCCATGTGGGGGTTGCCATAAATGTCCCGCGCGTGTCGCCGAATTTTCCCGCAGCGCGGCGCCACCGGTCGACCTATACTAGTGCGCTTTTTTGGCGGCGGCCGCGCAGTGTAAGGTCCAACCCCCGAACCGACCGGTCATCCGAAACTAGGTAAAGGATTCATCGAATCGATCGGATTGATCGAAGTTCTTAAGGAGGACGAAAGTTTTATATTTTTTTTATTTCTTCGTACCTCCGTGATACTTTTGGTTGGTTTCTGTTTTTTTTTTTCGTTAAAAAAAAAGTCTTCTTCTACTACTTCTACCTTCTTCTGCTACTTTGCTGCATTATTCTCACTCACTCTATTTACTACGAGTATCGAGGATCAGACAGCGAACGCCAAACTACGCACGAGATAACAACAATATCGTGAGTGCACGGACTAACAAAAAAAAAAGAGCCACAGAAACTCTGACGATTCCCGACGGAAAAAGCTCGAAAAAGCTCGAGATCCCGTGTCGAGTTGCAGTTACAAAAGAGACTAAGAGACAAACAAAGGAAGTACTGTGCCAGTGAAAAACCATTCTGGACTTCAGTTTACCTGCATCTCTTACACCTCTTCTACCTATCTCTGTTCTACACTATATAGTATGAAGAGTCTCGTTACTTGTACTAACCAATTGTATTTGTGTATTTTTTATTGCCCAATCATAACACGTCAACATTATGCAGTTTGATAATAAACGTTTGATGCACCCGCTAACCGCATCCCATAACCATTTTTCTTGCATATACCGTATCTCTAATTGCGTTTACCGTTACGTGTTTTAGATACGTAATTAAATGCGTCCTGGTACGCGGGAACGCACGTACAGTGTGAATATTTATTATATTAATGGGAATTATTGTTTAAAAAATTAAAATTTTTTTCATATACAAATATTTATTACGGAACAAATTTTTTTCGAGCAATCCCCTTATGGTATCGTTAATCGATATTTTAGTTGAAATTACGATTTTCAATGTCAGCTGCAAACCAACCACATATCGTTTATATTGATCGGGCGATCGATTGTTTATAATAATTGAGGAAGATTTGTTTGATAGTTATGTAACATTTCGTATTGAGATCCCGGACGAAAATAGTGCTCAGCGTGTTGCTAGGTCGCTACGTCTGACCCGTTACCGATTCTGCTCCACGGTAGAACGCATAACAATATTCGCTGTTACAAAATAGAATTTTGATATTTCCATTTTTTTCACTAAATCGATATTCCCGTAAGACAAATCCACAGAGAGAACGTGTTTGGAAAATGAAAAAAAAAATTCAACAAGAATATGCCTTGCCTGGGAATTAAAATTTTTTTCTCGAATCTTATCGCTTTATGATCGCAGAAATAAAATGGATCACCCACAGTTAGACGAGACGCTATTTTATTTATACACAATGGGATGAACCAGGCCGCGATCGAGGGTTTCGATTGCGCCAGGCTGAGTGTCGAAAGTGACGAAGCGCGAAATAAATAGTTGAATAAGGCGGATAAAATTTGCAGAGCAATAAACAAAATAGTAGATCTGCCATTGCACCGAGGGTAGTCGAACCACGTGGCAGCTGACAAAGAGACAAGACCCCGCCTGCCAAAGTTTTGATAACCACGTAGTTGGAATAGAGAATATATATACAGGGTCTGACATAAGAATTTCGTAACGTCGATTGTACAATGCATAAACAGTTTGGACGTGAAATGCTAACGTAGCCTCGAGGAAACCTATAGCCGCCGAGATATATTTCAGTTTTTGGACCTATGCCCCGGATGATTTGGTTGACCACGCCACGAGTATTTTTAGCAGCCATCTAGATTACAGCCGACAGTCCGGATGGTGTCTTCTGGGTAATCCTCGTTTAATCCGTGCACAAAGAAGAGTGATTTTAAAAAAAAAAATAAACCCAAAGCTTTCAAGACCTTGAGTCATAAATTCTAACCGACAGGTATCGTAGTTTACAGTGAGAATTTTTTTGCTATTTTCCTGCATCGGATTTTACAAATCTTTAAATACAACCTGGAATTCCTGGCAGATTTAGACTTGTGTATATTCCGATGTTTGGTTAATGTTACTTTGACGTATGTCAGTTGGGTTCGACGTCTCTTGACCATTACCCGGTTAAGGTCAGTGTTACTGGTTCCGTTATACTTTGAAGAGATATCTGAACTATGACCTAGAATTTGGGATCGTGTTATTTATTTGAGGTTATGGCTGGAATATGATTTTGTTGAGAATTATGGTTAATTGTAATGGACTTACTGGGCTGTTAGGAATGAGATAATAAATAAGGGCGAGAATTTTGCGCGGGTAAGTTGAAAATCGGTCAAAGTCAACCGACTCGAAACGATTCATGGGGTTGGATGTCCACCTGTTCTCCGACTAAAAACGGCCCGGCCCGGGCAGCCTAAATATAGCGACCGCGAATCCGGGACTCTTGCGTCACTAGGCGTCGTGGGCGCCGAGACGCGTTACCGCCCGGCCAATCGTTTTACTTGATTTTCTCTCGCGACTCTTTCCTTATTGCAAAGGGCAGACGACGTGGGCGGGTTCCGTCTCGAGAACTTGAAATTATTAGGCTCCGGTTCGTTCGAGACGCTTCTGCGCGGTGTTAAATTAATTCTTCGTTAGGATCGTGATGCCATCTGTTAGATGTTCATGGAAGATGTGTATCATGTGCGTTAGTTTGCAGTATGACTGTCGTTATTAGGGTTAATCGTATAGTAAAGATAGAAAAGCTCTGAAGGTACAACGGGAAATTTATTGTATCGACAGTCGGTATGGGATTACCGGAAGAGCGTAAAAATGTAGATTCAATTCACTGTGGGATACGTGAAAATAATAGAGGTTAGATTTTTATGGTATATACAGTAGATACGTAACGGTATGTAATGCAGTAGCGGTTCTTGGCATTTTGCAGAAATGCGAAATCATTCAGGGCGATCCAAAACGGACGCGGGTTGCGCGCTAAAATTAGCGGTAAAGTTGCGTCAACAAAAATAAAAGATGACGCCGGCGTGCGTGTCCCTGTCTTCGATTGGCTCGGGCGTGTGACTCAGAGCCAATCGGAGGGCTTGTTTCATTCGAGTGGGCCACGGAGTATTTAAAATAATTATCAACGATATTTCTTGTATTTTTAGAATTATGCCTCATGCCAAAAGCAGCCAAGTGGCTATTAAAGGAAAATACAGAGACGGGAGCTATGCGCAACTAGTTATGTCTTTTATCGCTTTCATGAAAATCCTTTCACCCGTTGACAGTTATGATAAAATTTGAAATTTTAATACACAAACTCACGCAACTCAACGCTACGATAATATTAATTGAAAAATTCGTAACTGTTGAAAAGGATCGTGATTATTTAAAATAGAAATTCTTTAAGCCACGAAAATATAATCGTGAAAACGTCAGAAGAGTATGGAATGGCCACGAGCTAAAATAGACTTACGATTCATATATAGCGACAAGGTTAAAAGCACAAGCCCACGTGTTAAGCGTGACTGTCGTTTATGCAATTTCTCGTAAACAGAAAAGTTCAATCCTAACAGAATTCCATAAAGTCTTAAAGAACTTTACTTGAGAAACGTCAAGATCGTAATTTCCAAAAGAACGAAATGAAAACAAGAAATAGCTCTCGTGCGTTAAATCAGTTTCCATTAAAGAAATGGCACCAGTGCCAAAATGAAAATTAACGTCCCCATTTTTTTTTCTAATTTACAGCGAACGAGTGTGGTTAGCAGTTCAGTAGAGCGACAAAATGGACGCGCGATTCAAAAGCAATCTCGACATGATCGGGCGCAACGAGCCCATCACAAAGAAAGCCAAATTTTGGCAAAGCTACGTCCGCGCGTTGAAAGGTAAAAAAAAAGGAACCTATTTTCTATAAGACTGACAGTATCCTCTTCTTACGTCATGTATCTAAAATGGGACTATTTTATTTTCACAGGCACCGACGACATGAGGGCCCCTGAGCACACTCACAGGCCCCGCAGCATTTTCCGCTCGGAATACCCTGAGCTGCATTCCACCTCGTGGCCCTGGGGAAAGTCCATCTACGACGATCCCATCCACGCCGGAGAACGCATCAACGTACCTGGATACAGGTGTGTAGAAACAGATCCTTTTTGAGTCATTGAATGATGATTCTTATTAAAAAAAAATTTCATTAAATTAATTCAAGAAAAATCTTCTAATTTATTTTTATACTTATTCTTACTATACTTTTTCAGGTACCAGCCCGTTCACCGTGAGATCTACGGATACTCGCCCAGGCAGCTGTACCCCCACCAGTACAAACCCATAGAACGCTTCACCCCCGGTACGTACTAAACTAAAAAAAAAAAACAAGCGAAAGAGAAAAATCGGAAACAAAGATCGAAGTTTCGAAAGTATGAAAAAGAATCGACAAAAGAAAGAGAAAAACGGAAATGAATGCAAAACAAAATATTAGTACCATCGCATCGTGCCGTCGAGAGATTCATTCAATAACCACGTTTATAACCCAACGTTTGCATTCGGGCTCACAAAGTTAGTTCGATAAGTTCTCACTGATGTACTAAGGCTTGTTTTTTGGCTTCCGATTAGCAGCGCCGCGTACGACGAATTTTCGTACTATAAAAATTCATCCGTTATCGCGGCACTTTTTGAAATCACGATCAATTTCCCTGTGTCTTACGCATGATTTTCTCTGTCACTCTTCCTCTGTATCCTTTTTCTCTTCCTTTCTCTCTCTTTCTCTCTCTCTCTCTCTCTCAACTTTCTTTCATTCTCTTGATGCCATCGTTTACCCTCGGTCGGTAATATATAATCAGAAGCCAAAAACGCCAATCGTTAACTACGAATTTGTACGACGTCCTTCCCTGGAAGTGATAAGTAACACAACAATGTCCTATAGTGATGCCTGCACTCGACTAAAAAGTATATGAAAGGAAAAAAAAAACAAAAAAACAGTGTTTATTAAATAGTACCAGCGATTCCCGTTCGATTCTTCATTAGTGTCACTAGTGTCATTACTAAATTTTCTTGTGCCACTTTCCCATTTCGTTTATATAAACCAAATGCATCTTACCGTTTTAGTCATACGTGTTTAGAACAAAAGCAACCAAAAACGTACCCTAGCTGTAACTGATACGATTAATCGAGAATATCATATCATATATAATGATACTAATTTTACTCTACACTCTTTGTATCTAAGTTAATTATATACAATATATATACATGCATATACATACATAAATATTTAAATATATAAAAGTTGAAATTAATACAAAAAATTGAAATAAGAAAGATGATCAAAGAAGGAATTAAGTACGTATAGCACGTATCCGTCATGTCTTTTATTTCGCTAAAGCTATTTAAGATACTGATAATGGAGTAGGAGTAGCCGGTGTTCAGTCCAAATTTTGCTTTTACGGTTTTTTCCGGGCTTTGAACGAATAGAAAAAAAATTTAATATCCGCTCGTCATTGTTAAATTTTGTTATTGTTATACAGCTGTAACGATTCACGCGCACGTCCCTTAAAGCCAGCTTTTGTTTTTTAGCTTAAGAAAACCACCCGATCTGCCTTTTGATTTTTATTCGAATTACTAAAAAAAAAATCGAAAATATATGGATCATTTTTTACGAGCGATCCAAAGGCAGACGGCGTTACGCTACTTTTATTTTATATAATAATAATAAACTATGAATAATAATAATTCTAAGTATACATCGAGCCTGAAACTCACGCGGTTCGTCATCGCCACTTTTTCGAATAAAATGTCGAGCTATCAGAATTTACATTTCGAAAAAAAAAATTTTCGAAAATCATTTTTCGGGATGGTCCGTTTCGGTTTCCGGGGGGATGGTTACGCTCGGTCCCGCGATTTCTCATATTTCTGAAAGACAAAGAGGAAAAAAAAAACCAAAAGATCAATATCGCGATTTTGAAAAATTCGAGGGACAAAAAATGCACCCACGAATTTTGTCCCGAGGTTATAATAACGGTTGCACATTGAAATTCATTTGATTCGGGGTAGTGAGGGTTTTCGTAAAACGGCGCAACAATCTAAACTTGTTTCGTCCTCAAGTGACGAATTTTGAGCGTCCAATGTAAACCAGCCATAGCAGACAGTCACGCACAGACAGCCACATAAAAACGACAACAGCACAGAAGAGCACAAGATCATCGTCGGTCGAAGTTTGTGTCATGTCTTTGTCAACCCGTTCAAGATGTCTTGTGAAACGTCCAGTAATAAGAGAAAAGAATGAGTATTGGAATAAATGAGTAAAATCGAAGGTCCAACGTTAAAGACTGACGCCTTGCATGCTTATGATTTTGACTTTTTTCAGGAAGTTGTCCATCGAAATTCATAATTTTGAATCGCATCACGGAAATGAGCGACGTTAAGCGCCAACAGATCTCACGCAAGTGGGAAATTAAAGAGCGAAATTTTATCAACATGGTCGCACGACATCGTTTCATACTGCGCACGCGTTAAAAGGATTTACAGAAAGAAAGAAAAAAATGAAAAAAGGCAAAATTTTACCCAGAAACAAAAAAATTCGCACCTCGATCCACTCTGCGTGCATTTTCATTCGTTCCTTTTAGATATGCTCGTTTTTTTTTCTCTTTGTCGCTCTCATGGAAATTCCGAGCAAATATCGACAACATTTTTTGCGAGCAACAACAAAAATTATCGTATACGCTCTCGTCTACGTTCGTAAGGCGCGGGTAGTGGGGGTAATTTTTTTTCGAATTACACAAAATAGAAAATTTGTGTTCCCGTTTTTTTATGGTTTTTTTTTGCCGTTTATAGTTACTAAAACGAGATCGTTTAATCTACGATTAATTAAGTAGACGCATAAGAATGACTACCGGAGGTTTCATTAAGGCTTTAAATTACGACACGTGTAACTGTCGCTACGTGTAATTCTAGCCCTTTATATATCATTGTATGTACTTGTCTACCCTTGGATCCCATTCGGGAAGATCGAATGAATTTCATCCGATATACAGCGTGCTGACGAGAAAAGTGAAAATATAGAAAATTTCTGACCGTCTATGGTCACTCAAAAAAAAAACACAACTCGACTACGGCCGCCCAAACTTGAAAAAGCTGGAAATTTTTCTTAAAGCTTCGTGTTCTAATTTCGTGCTTTCGGTTCTTTTCGACGGTACGTCACGGTTACCCAAATTTCACGACTGCTGATCCTCGCTGGTGCCATTCGACGTGTAAAAAAAAAAATTGAGAAATTTTGAAGAAAAAAAAAATGTATAAAAAAAATTTACAAAAATGGCTAAGCGAAGCTCTGCTTTAATGATCGTCAGAAACAGGGTGAACCGAGTATTCCGTTTTACAAAAAATCGAAACCCTTTAATACATGCTCTAATTGAATTTTATTTAATATTGCACGAGAATCAAGGTGTTACTAACACAAGCGGCAACTTCGACGTCACAAATTAATGGCAATAATTCATTAAAACCAAGATCCAAAAATTTCTGTCTTTTTCAGGAAGTGGCATGTTTTCTTTTAATACGACCCCCCCTCCGTTGTATAGCTTAAGCGAATATCCGTGAAAAATGACAAATATAATTTTCGCCGTTATTTCGCGTTATCGTTCGAACTCGTGATAAAAGAAAATACATAAGTAACAATTAATCTCGCGACATGTACGAGTAGCATTAAAAAACAATAAAAATAAATATTAACAAAAAAGTACGGGGAAAATTATATTTGATAAGTCGTGACAATCAACCCGTATATTAAGTACGCTAACAAGGAAAAAAAAAGTCAATTTTTTACACTCCAACATTTTCAAGAGCAACTTGATACTAATTTTTTTTTGAGATTGACCAACGTTTTTTTGGGTCATCCGTTGAACGTTACGACTCTTTCGAGTCTGTATCTCTGTGTCGCAAGGATAATTATTGGACAAGAGAAAAAGAAAGAGAGAGAGAGAGTGGACGATTTTTACGAAAAACAATCTCTCCAAGGTTAGTATTATTTTCTATTTTACATGTCCTGTAATCGATTTTGTTAGAAACGCAAATATACTTTCTTTTAAACCTACGACTATCATGTAACCAAAATATCACCCAGTATAAGCTGCTCATTCGTAATTCAAAAAAAAAAAGGGCGGGAAAACACGCCACGCACTGTATGTACAAGAAAACCGGAAACAAGACCCCGTATGCCCCAAGTACTTGGTTGATGAGATTGTCGATAATTCGAAAGCAAAAAAAAGTCAAAAATAAAAAATTTTTAATAATAAATTTCGTAAATATTTAATCAAGGAGCAATCTTATCAGCCGCAGGTTCTTTCGAGCGTATTCTTGAGCTTGGCAATTATTATTATTTTTTCAAACTAATATAATACCGAGCATGTCCATTGCATGGCACTGGTGCGAATGAAATAGAAAAAAAAAAGCTACAAAATGCTAATCCAGTCAATCAGTACGAAGCACGCTAAAAAAATTGCACCTAATGCTAAAACAACTAAAAAAAAAAAAGATAGAAAAAAAGAAGGCAAACTCAATTCGGCAAAAGTTGGCCAGGCCGCGAGGGCGTGCAACAGAAAAAACCATACTTAATCGTACGTGTTGAGAAAACAAAAAAAAAATTAATAAAAGGATCCGAGGGGTCCAACGAGACTGAAAACTCCGAGTCCGTAGTAGTCGTAGAGTGTTGAAAATGTGGATTTTTTAATTCAACAAATCATATCAGTTGACGCATGAGAGTTCGCGAGCACGATAACGAAGGTCCCACGCAGTACATACAAAGATTACAACAACAAAAAATTGTCAAAAATGTGTACAACAAGAAAAACGGGACTCTTGCTCGTGCACGTAATCACGAAACGACCTACCTAATCAGTGAGGATTTTTTTTTTTCAAAATCTCATATAACAAAGAAAAATCGAAATCGTCACAGTTTCGATCAATTAAATCCCACGGAACATTCATATAAGACATAAACGAATAACTAACCGCATATTCAGTCTCTTACGAACGTGTCCTTTCTCTCATAAAAATCCAGCTAAACCCTTCGACGCCGAGAAAGCTTGGAACGACCATCTGGACCGTCTGGCCGACATCGACAGACTCTACCCTAGCAAGAGTCCTCTTCTGTCCCGTCACAGGAGCCCTCCACTCTCGACGAAACCACTCTTCGACATCCACGGTAAGAGAGATAAAATTCAAAAAGATATTACCAACCTTTGACCTTAATAATAAAAAAAAATTCAAAAAATTTTTTTTCTTATCCTCAGGAAACCTGCTCGACGATATATTGCCATCTCTACCAAGTCTGCTCCGTAAGAAGCCGTTCTTCGACCTCTTGGACCCACTTCCGTCGGCTCCCATAAGTGCATTCACCAGAGACCCCTGGTGGTACCCCAGCTATGCACCCTATATTCCCAATTACGCGCAATACAGCACCCCGTTCTACCTGAGGGACAGCTACCTCAGCCCTGTAAAGCGTCGCTACCTCTGGAGCCGACATCCCCTCAGGCCCTTCGGTAGGTCTTCTCATATCTACAAGTATAACCAAGGGACAGACTTATGCATTATATCAGTCATTGTATAGTATTTTCATTAGGTCACTCGCAGCTTCATTCATCTCGATAGACGCGCACAGCACGTTCGACGATGAAAAAAAAAAATTATTTTTACAATTAACAATCTTTTTACAGACCTGGAGGACCTGTTCATTGCCAGATTAATTTTATAGAGACGTGAGCACTTTCTTTTTTGTCGGCATCTCTTCGTATTCCGGAAAGAGAAAGCCTTTCTTCGCATACACGTTGTTGTATTTGCAAGCATGAATTTTTTTTACTCGGTAGCAATTCTATAGATAGACTAGTCTTTTTTTTTTCAACGATTCGTTTTTTTTTTGTAGGTTAGAAAAAAAGTAAATTTTTCAAATTATTATTGCAAGGAATAGATATTAGATTAGTCCTCGTGTGTCTCGTCGATTATAGATTTTACTTTGTTGTACATAAAGAACGAAAATCTTATATTTCAGGATCGTTTTACTACTATTATACGAAGCCGGCCCCACGATTTTACTTTACCAGGCCGTGGTACAATTATTGAAAACGACAAAGTGAGCGACCCCTGTTTCAAGTAGTCACGTTGTGTTCGCAAAAACAAAAAATATCCACTTGTCAATAATCAAAAAAGTAATTAAAATTTTTCGAAACTTCCAGCCGAACCCGTAATGAACGGCGCTACAGTAAAATCCACTCTGACGTATTAATTGCCATTAACACGAGATCGCCGTAACAGTTGTGTGAATAACGAGGGAAGGAAGGGAAAGAGATTTTTGAATTTTTATTTTCAGGCGCCGTTCCCACCCTTATAACATTTTTTTATTTTTATTTTTTTTTGGAATCGTCGTTACGTCTTGACGATTACCAAATCCTAAGTGAATTATCAGCACGTTGCGTAATCCCAATCTAATCGATACACGTTATAATTATTACCGCCCACCCATATCCACTTTTGTACAGTATACATATTACGTCAATAATGACATTTTGTATTTACAAAAAAAAGTCTATTACCTTTGCACAAAGCTATACTATTGCACTGCCATTATAGCAAATATTTATTAATTCCCGAATAAGCCATTGCTCGTTTGTCAATGTGTATCAGGGACGTTCCAAGAGTCTTAATTTTTTTAAAGTCAACTAAAATCAAAATATAAACGTAATTTCAAAATTAAAAAAAAAAAAGAAATATATTAACCCCTAAAAATCGACTCTTGAAACTCCATGAGAAGTATAATTACAATTCCTTTCATCTGCCTAACAATATTTTTCTCTCTCTTTCTCATTACAGCTCACGTCTACTAGGGACACCACACCTCATCCCGCATGGAACACGCGAAACCATAAATAAAACGGTTTAAAAAGCCAGGAAAAAAAAAGAAAAAAAAATATATACAACAAACATTGTATCATCCCGAAAACGTTCAAAATTTTTGCTCTCACAGTACAGATCGCCCACGGAATTTTATTTATTAACATTTATGTCACACGACGCGCACAACAGTGCCCGTCACTCATTGCTGGTTTATCAAATAAAGAAAAAAAAAAAAAAAAAAACTTTTAAATACAATCAGACTCAAAATCCCATTAATCTCCCACGCACTAAAAAAAATAATAATACCGAATAATCACAGCACACGAATGTACAACAATATGCATGTTTATTATCTGAAAGTTTTACATCTTCAGGATGTCCTCAAGATGACGTACCCAGTGAGAGAACCCATAATTATAACGACGTCACAATTAAAAAGTCCACGTTCTCAAATGACTTTGTCCTTGTCCGCGCAAAGAGACACGTCCGTCCAATCGCACCAGGTACATCACTTACAAATAATATATGTATCTTGGCTAAAATGCACATTAAGGGATAACCTCTCGCAATCGTGCGTCGGGGATAAGGACGCCGACGAGTCATCCGTAATACCTTACTTGCTAACAATAACTCGTGTCGCTCGTTAGACAAATGAAAATGCGTCTTACTAAAAATTAAAAAAATAAACGTACAGTCTCGTCGCAAAAGTTCTAATCGTAACGAGGAGGAGAAGGAGGATCGCCAGGATTCGCTCCAATTATTACATATCTAGTTCAAGTGCCAGAGTACGTAGTGGCTGAAGAAGACGCTGAACTTAACAATGAGACAAGGCTACGATATTTTTTTTTTTACATTCGAAGGAGTCCTCTGTGAATTCTTGTGTCCTGTTATCAGGCTTAACATTCAGTTCGCATCCTCGATTAACCTCTTTAAAACTTTCGAAAGATATACGTCTCTTGCTTAATAATTTTTCTTTTAAAGTCGGTATCCTATCCCCGCGCGACTATCGCGCTTTAACAATTCATCTCTAGTTCGCTAAGTAGGTACGCTTAAATCCCTCTTGAGATACATGTCGAATAAAGGCGTAATCATTGATATAGAAGCATCGTCTTAAAAATACTGATTTTCTCTTATTTCATCTTGTTTCCCTTTTTCAGAAGGGAGTTCCGGAGAACGAAGAAAAATTACTTAACGCACTATCGCTAGTCGACAATAATTGATAACGAGTCCATCAGTGACAATCAATGTCGCTGAATATTAGAGACTGGATAGGTGGATGGGTGGATGAGTTAAGTTGGAGAAGGAATTGGGTGGGAGTCAATGGTTACTTGATAAACGAGGAGGAGAAACCTTTCTTACTCTTGATGTCTTTATCATTTGTGAGATGGATATTTAAAAAATATATATATATATATTTATATGGCGTTCCTCGCTAATCAACAACAATTAAATTAGTTGCAAGGTGAACGTAATAGTAATAATTACACTTTTAATATTAAACAATAAATAGTTAAATGACAGTGTCGAAATGCTGTTGGTTAAACGCGAAAAGATAAATGTGTCGGTGTGAAATTAAGGCAGGCGAATTAAGAATTTAATTTCTTTCTTGTTTATATATGTGTATATATATCCTGTGCATATAGGACGAGCTCCCATATAACACGATCGATACGGTGCAAGTATAAAGAACGTTTTGCAATTATTCTGCCGGATACCTTTAAGACGCAATCGAGGAAGAGGTCATAATTTTAACTTTTAAGTTATTGATTTAATACAGTAGTCGTACGTCCTGTGGCTGAAACACAGAAAAAATACCATTAAGTATACCCCTACCTACGTTCCATTAACCAAAAAACTTTCATATCTTTTTATTGTCCATAAAGCATCATTCACACCTGACATACAAACTAGTGCACAGCATAATCAAGAATAAAATAAATACATCCACGCTTGTCTTACCTAGAAGGACAGCGTCTGCTGCTATGCAGGATCAGCGAAGGGCGGTCATTTCTTTTTTGTTGGATTTCTTTGTGGCGTCGATGGCCTCCCACCCTGACCGGCATTCATACCGCCATATTGGTATTTAGCCTTCTTCTCGGACGGCTTCAGGATCTGAAACGCAAATCGACAAGAGTATAAATATTCTATACGTGTAACAGATTGGGACTATAAGAAGTGTTACCAACCTGGAAACTACACATGAGTGTCTCGTCAACGCTCATCATACCGCCTGCGTTATCGAATTCTCCGCAGTAATTCGGCGCAGAGAACAACGTGACCAGTTGTCTTTTAGCAAAGAATTCGTAACCATCCTCCACGACTTGATGTGCCCTACATATCAGGTCCATGTCGTGTCTATTGAGAAATTTCGACACGACATCCGGTCCAAACGTGAAGGATACGCCTCTGTCGTTTTCGCCCCAACCCTGCAAGGTTCATTACTGCCATTTTTTTTATTTTTCTCTCTCTCTCTCTCCCCCTCTCATCTACTCAAGAGCACTTGAAAGAATGAGACGTGCCAACGACAGAGTTGAACAGTGAAATTTTGAGATGTCGTGCCTGACAACATTTTTTATTCCGTACCTGAACATCTTTGTCGGGATCTGACCACAGCAAGTCACATAGAAGGCCCGTATCCGGTACATCAGTCGGTCGCATAATCCTCTTTATTTGTTCCATTCCCTTCAAGGACAAAATACATAATAGCATTAGGTAACGAAAGTAAAAAAAAAAAAATAGCAATGATCATGAAAAAGGCATGATGACAGATGAAATCTTATAGATCAATAACGTATAAAGAATAATGAATCACCTGGAGATCAGGACTGAGTCCACCGTGACAACAGAAAATCTTCTCGTCTATTATCGCCGCTATTGGCAAACAATTAAAGCAATCCGTGAAAGTCTTCCACAGCTTTATGTTGTACCTGCGCTTGCACTCGTCGTAAAATCCATATATCCTATTTATGCTGGCGCACTCGTGATTTCCGCGCAGCAGGAAGAAGTTCTCTGGATATTTGATTTTGTATGCAAGTAGCAGACATATCGTTTCCAACGACTGCTTCCCCCGATCAACGTAGTCACCCAGAAAGAGATAATTCGCTTCCGGTGGGAAGCCGCCGTATTCGAAGAGTCGCAGAAGATCGGTGTACTGTCCGTGGATGTCGCCGCAGATCTTCAGAGGTGCCTCAAGCTCCAGAAGAATTGGCTGCTGTAGGAAGATCTCGCGTGACTTCAGACAAAGCCCGCGTACTTCCGCTTCCGTCATAACCACTGACTTTCCAGGTCGACATCCTCGCACTGTGCCAAAAACGTGGAAGAACAGTTTTGTAAGCCGTATCCGGATTGACCTCAATGGCGGATTCTTCTTGCTCGTGGATGAGACATCGAGCGAACTTCTACATTTTGGGACGTTCGTAGTGAACTTGTTTTTTTTTTTATGGCGCCATATTGTAAGACCTATGACGTATTTTGACTCTTTGGAAAAATAGAAATGCTGCTACACTTCTAATGAATTAGTTTCTATGATCAGCAGATAAATGAACTTGCTTGGATTACCTTTTATTTGACCAAACGTTTATAATCGATCGCCATTGCTGGCTGTTACGAACCGTTGCGTGTTTTATTGTTAAGGTTAATTAATTATTATGCGTTTTGATCAGACGCTACTTTCTTTACAAGGTTCGAGTGATTCTCAACAGTAGCTTGGTTAACATTGTTTTGTCGTATTTATAGATGACTGTAAAGGTCTTTAGAGTGCGGTTGAATTGCTTTTACTGTGATTATTGGAAAAGTGCATATCGCCAAGGTCGTAACTACGACAAAGTGGATCGTGTGTTATCCATGGGAGAGAGTAAGAGTACTAGGAGAAAAAAATAATTAATTAAAGTAAAATACTTTTAAGGACAGACCAGCAGGAATTAAGTGTCTGCAAATATGGAGATGTCTATTTATGGATTATTATTGGCAAATAGTCGTTTTCACGAACGGAAATTGTTTTCAGTTGACGTAACGAAGCTGTGCGATGCTTATACATTATATGATTAATATCCAGATGGTGTCAAGTTGCCAATTCGCTTGCCATACTACCGCCTACGTGGAGACAGGATGCAAAATTCGTATTTGCGTACAGGTGCTAATGGAGTCGTTATCTACTCGAATGCTCGCTGCTAATCAAAAAGCATATTCTGTTAATTTATTAGGCGACACGCGGGTTCTATATATCTTAATTGAAAAGGGTATTTTTCTCGTTTTTAACTTTTATGATAGACTATAAATGTATTACGAAGGGATTCGCGCAGAGTATATTTAAATATGCGGGAGGAGCAGGAAACTAAAATCCATATTCAATGAATTAAACGTAGTAATAAATAATAATGCTAAAAATAAGTAAACTGCGGATGCTAAGGGGTCAGTGGGTGATGGAGGATTTGTGCCAAGTTTATAAAACTGGTTCAGACTCTAGTCCAGAGGTGAACTAGGCCACATGGGTTTTTCGAATACACAAATTTCTAAAATTAGAAAGAGATTTGATACTAAAGTAAACATAATTTTACACATAACCGTCTATGCGTGGGCGAGAATTTTTATTACTCTACACACGGTTTATAATGTATGCTATTTCATGTATGCTATGTTCGTTGTCTGGAGCGATACAAAATTCTTAGTGAGACTGCTGCTTAGATAAAATAATGATCATGCAATTAGGTAGAAGCATCAGTGAAATTGGAGAATGTCATGCATGCAAAATGTCAGAGCATTCTATCTCATTGAGAATGATACACCTTGACGATACTGAGCAAAGGAGTGTAAATTACAGTAGCAAAAAAATTCAAACGTTTTGAATTCACTTTAATGTTTTGTGGCAGAACATAGAGTGCCTTATCTTTAATATAATCTTTGTGTCATGTGATAAAAGTAAATATGTTATTTGCAGGCTCCTCTGGTGACTAATCGATAAAGACATCAAAAGTTCTTGTGGTAGCACCAATGTAGAAAACAAAGTAATCACAATATAAATGTCACAATTAATTCAATACAGTAAAAATATCTGTGATCGTTTTGCAAGGGTTTCTATGCAATGTACTTTTATAGGATAGGCAAAAAACTTAGAAGGATATATACATTTTGCGATACTCAAATAGTAAACTAATTTTATATGCTATCTAAGTAATATCCCTGAATTCCCATGCACAGTACAGGTAATTGAGGCACAACTAAAATGAAGCTACGTGGGATGGTTTCCTCATTGCATACCGACAAAATCCGAAGAGAAAATATCTTTAAGCTTGGCTTTCTTCTGAACCTGGTCTTTCTGCGTGTGGTATACTTTACCGCAAAGGGTCCCAAAACGTAGCATGAGAGAAAAAACAAACAGAAATAGTTTTTACGGAAATAAATGAAACCAAGTGAAAAGAGATTCTAGTTGTGATGTGCTTCGACTAGAAGCGAAGCACCTTCTATCCAATCCTTTGGTAACGGTTATGTCCGACTGAATGAATAACAATAAGAACAAGCTATGAGGACGTGCCACATCATAAACGGTAAAAAGTCGGCGAAGCGATCTTATTTCCACTGGCAGAAAACACATTTAGTGTACAAGTACGAAGGACTTTACCTCGCGTTTTTCTAATGATTTTGCCAGGAGAACTCGGCTTGACATATTTCAAATAAAAGCTAGTATTACCAGAAAACACGTAGCATTGCTCTTCAAGTATAAAACTTTGCGTATCACGTACCTTCCAGCAATCTCTGTATAAGATTGTCGATGTTCAAGTCAACATCCGCCATTTTTCTCACTACTGTCTGACTGGGTTAATGTTTGTGATCCGACTCGTATGTACTGTTATCGACTGTCGGTCCTCGGAAGAAACTACATATTCTACTTCTACGATGCTGACAAGACAGTTATATCAGTACCCTACGATACGACATAATGCAATGTGGAGTATCAAACGATTGATATTTCATGTACGCGATGCTGTCCTGCGTCTGACAGAAATACCTGTCATTATTGGCTATTGATTCTCCCTCCAGAAACAAAAACTGACAGTGGTGGGGAATTCCAGTGGCCAATTATCTGTTCGAATTTGGTCGTCGCACGGCAGTGTCGTATGAATGCGATTTGGCCTGATGGTTCGGCCATCTTAAATTGCATTGTCATCTGTACGACTGCACGGTTTTTAAGTTCTGTAAAGTACCGGGACTCATTCTCTGCATTTTGTTGTACAATTGTGATATCGAAGATCTTTGAATAATGTCGGGCGGAGCTTTATTTGGCAATAATGCCACGCGTGGTGCAACCAAGAATTTGGTCGAATTTAAAGCTGGGAAAATGACTATGAAGGGAAAAATGGTCAACCCGGATACTCGAAAGGGACAATTATATGTTTATCAGTCTGATGATTCTCTTATTCATTTTTGTTGGAAAGATCGTACTACTGGAGTTGTGGAAGATGTAAGAATCATTGACCTTACAAATAATTATTCATTTATTCTTCTTGTATCCATTCTTTTACAATCATGACTTGGAACGATATTCATTTTAGGATTTGATCATCTTTCCTGAGGATTGTGAATTCAAGCATGTCCCTCAATGTAAGACCGGCAGAGTCTATCTTCTGCGATTTAAATTATCCAGTCGTAAATTCTTTTTTTGGCTACAGGTAAGTGTATCGTCGCAAGCATCTAGTTGGTTGATTTAAAGAATATATTGTGACAGTGTTTTAATAATCATTATCAATTTCTTGCAAAGGACTTAAAGACCGACAAAGACGAAGAGCATTGCAGAAAGATTAACGAAGTTCTGAATAATCCACCTACACCAGGATCCCAGAGGAGCGGTGGTGGAAATCCAGAAGGAGAACTACAAAACTTGTTGAATAATATGTCTCAGCAACAATTGATGCAACTCTTTGGTGGTGTTGGTCAAATGAGTGGTCTTGGTACTTTACTTGGTTCAATGAATCGGCCACATGGTGTTCAGAATACAAGGGTATCCATTACTTCTGCTTCGACTCCTGTAACTACAACCGTTGCTAGGCCACCTGCAGCGCAAACTCCCGCACCTACAGCCATTACTGAAACTCCTAAACCAGCTCGTTAGTAAACCACTTGAAATTATCTAGTATCAAAATATTGATAAGCTTGGTTACAGGTTCTAAACCATCTACGAGGACAGCACCATCAGCTGCATCAGAAAGTGAATCAAGTTCGAGTAATCCAATCCAGTTGAGTGATTTGCAGAGTTTCCTTTCTGGCATTCCTACGCCTGCTGGTGCAGAACCAGTTGTTCAGGTAATACTATATTTCTTTTAACATATAGTGTTTGTGTTGTTGATTGTATAATCATAAAATTGTGCCCAATTATTCTTCATTTGTTTGTCCACTTTTGTGTTTGTTACTTACGAAAAATTAGTTGCCGGCCTAGTTATATGCATGATGGATCGAGAACAATGGATTATAATATATTCATTGCAGTATTATGCCATTCGGGTAAAACATTTACGAATAATGTTATAGGAGTCATTTCTTATCTGAGAAAAGTCGTATATAATTTTTATTTGAAAAAAATATTACACGCCAAATTTTTATTGAACATAAAAATATTAAACATATAATTACCATTCGATGCAACTCTATTTATCGAGCAGAATTTCCAGATTACTTCAAGGTACTGCAGAATGTGTCTTAAAGATAGTCTTGTGTCATCATAATCTTAAACATTAATTAATTCAATCTTTTAGATTGTAGATAAAAGTCTGTGTCGTATGATACTGAAAAATTATGGAGGGGATTATCAAGGCTTACTTTTGTAGAGAAGTTCAATAAGCTTCACTCTTATCCTTCTGACATAAACATTTTGATAAGATTAATAATTCCCTCTCTTGTTAACTTCACTTTTCTTCATACAAACAAACACAGGCCTGTACCTAGAGTTCCTTCTTTCTATCTTAAACTTTAATACCAAACATACCGTCAAAATCTTTTACATACCATACCCTCCTAACGCATTGGCCAATTGCAAAACAAAATTCTTAGAAAGCCTTGCATAAGTTGACCTACATTATTATCTTATTTTTTATCATGCATCAACTCTAACGTTTCCTCTTAAAAAAATATAGATATAAAATAATTATATATAAATTTATTGTTCAAATTTACTATACACCACACGTGGATTATATTAACTTTTTAATTTCATGAGTTCATATATTTCATTTTTATACTTACTATTTTATCTTCATACGAAAATCAGAACCAATGTAACTTCTCGTTAATTATCAGTCAGGGGCCCGATACAATCGTATTGGCACAGACCTGTTGAAATTAAACAGAATGAATTACAGGGATAGATTAGCTATCTCATTACTCTAAGTACTTTATAGCTTCACTCTTTAACTGTCTCAGGAAAAACATGCCATTCGTTGTATTTCGTGTCTGGCAGTCATTAAATCCATACTTCTCAACAACTGTAACTGCGTTTGGAAACGTTCTGATATAATTCATCGTCGAGCATACAGAGTTCAATATACATATAAAACACTTAATTCACGAATTATCTGTGCATTTATAAATTACAGTATCGTGGAAACAATATATTAACCCCCCGAGTGTTACTCAGAACAAACACTATAGAAGTACTGCTGTAAAATATAATATCAAGGGATTTAAACAGCTGAGAACCGGTCACTGGACTTCTGTTGTGCATCAGAAAATTCGTAATAGTGTTTATCGATTCTCATAAACTAATTTCATAAGAATTATAGATAATCAACTTAAAAATTTCGTTCCCTATCTCATATCAGTTTAATTGATAAAAAGAAGAAAACAAAAAAAAAATCAAATCCCCTTAGGCTACACAAGTAAGTGGATTTAATCAGAAGACATTTCGACTCACTCTGTTACACGTAACTAATTGCTCAAAGCTCACTCATTATGTGGTTTCAGAGAACTCTCAGTTCGTCAATATAAGCTTTTAAAAATCCATAACAGACAGTCGTTTAACAACCGAAATCCACAGTTATCAAAGAAAATTCGTCGGTGCTCCAGTATTAAAAATTGAGGAAGACCTCGGCAGTTATAAAAAATTGTAAACGCTCCTAATGAACTTAATCATCACATTACACTTTGATGTCCACAACATTACGTGTCAGAGTGTCCGGTTACAGCTGCAATGAGGTTCCAAGCAAACAAGTGGTTTTTCGTTCACGCAGCATGTAGCGTATCAGACGTTTCCAAACCGCCAGTACCGCAAATGAAGTCCATGTCACAAGTGTCAGACGTATCTTTGATACAATAACATCGGTGTGCTGTAAATCAAAATCAGTATATCAAAAGTGAAGTTTCGTGGGTGTGATCGATTGTAGCAAATAAGAATAGCAGAGGGGAAATCGAATAAAAGAGGGACGGGCACGTATTCAGAATATTTTTGAAAAAAAAAACGGTGGCATGGTTTTCACGTTGCTTGGTAGCATTCTGCGTCTGAACTTCTCGTGGCTGTCGGAGACCCTGGCTTTGCTGAGCAGTTGGGGTGGTGGTTCGGGGATTATTTGCTGTTCTCGGTCAGCTACAGCACAGCTTATTGTCCGGCAGAGGGGCGTAGCGACCGAGCTGACCAATGCCATCCCATCGGCATTATCTGCGACGGGAAGTCTGGAGCGAGTAATGAGCACGCACTTGCCGCCCGGGGACAGCCTGTGTACCACGCTATCATCTCCCCAGTTCTCCCAGGCGCTATCAATGTTCTGGTCTGCTTTGCAGTCGGGCCAGGCGGGCCCTGTCATCCGACAATTTGGATTGGGTGCTGATGCAGTGAACGCGGCTGCCAGTGGAAATCTTGAAGAATTCGTCACCGCCTTGGAGACGGAGGCTAAGAGCGAACAGGATCAGGGACAGCAGGGACAAGACGATAAGAGCAAGAAGCAACAACCACCCCAGGGAGGCGGTTCCTCATCTGACAAGAAGGACGACGATGACGAGGGAATGGCGTTAGATTAAATTTTCATTACCACTTTGATTTTCTTATCAGTAAAGTGGATCGTTTACGTTTTCGTTTGATTGGACTCTTTCAATGTCATTTATGGCTTAACGTTAATCAGCGTACGGTCCAGGATACGATAGCGTAATGGACAGATAAATATTCTTACCGCAACTTAATTTTTTATTTTGCCAAGCGACGTAATAGGATATGATAACGTTCTGATGAAAATCGAAGTCTTCTTTTTTGTTTCTGCTTCGTATATCTGCGTCTTGTGAGATACAATATTTATGTAATTCATTCAAATTTTTTCGGCTCAACGCACCGTATGTGAATGGTAATGCAATTGGTCTGCGATTGGTACAGTTTTATGAAAATTTTTTATGTAACGCCTGTCCACTGTGTTTAAATGCCTAACGTTGCTTTGGAATAAACAGAAAACAAGGATTTATATTATATCTGAATTTTCGTAAAAAACGTAATTTTTGTATTAGGCTTGATGCTTCTCAGCTGTAAGATCATTCTGGTCAATCGAGCGACTTACATTTACGTACGATGCAAATATTTGTAAAATATTCTATCGTCCAGAGATTAAATAAAAAAAAAAACGAAAATTATTTTTATGTGTATATATATCATAATTTCGATAACCCGTTCAATCATGTATTTTTATCGCAATCGCTGTAATTTACATTTCCGCTTAGACTCGGCTAAAGAGGATCCAGCGCACTAGACATATGCACAAACAAGGTATTATGAGATTGCAAACCACAAAAAGAAAGAGAAAAAATAAATTATATTCGTCTAATAGTTGAACCATGACCTTAAACATCTCCACGTCACTGAAAATGCAAATTATTCTCAAGGAACCAAGTATGGATCTGGTACAATAGTAGAGCAAATAAAAAAGTTATAGCTTATTCACGGAAGGATCTATTTATTTCTGGTCGTAGGTAGCATTTAGAGATATTCATTCTCGTGACCTTGGACCATGAAACGTGTAATGCAACTGATCATTAACGGATCGAACGCCATACGTATTTCGTACGCATGCTTAAAACCCTGGATTACCGGATCCCCGCTGGCGGGAAAGTTTCCACCAATCGTAGAGATTTGTTTACGACGCACAAGCATTTCATTGGTCGTTGACAATAATCGATATATAGGCATGCCGCCACCTTTTTAAAGAATTCCTACGTTAGTACAAGGTTCTACGAGGATCGACTACTCGAATCATACCATAAGCACAGCTGGACATTAAACTGTCATCCTGACATCGGTCACGGGACTTCCCCGTGATTCCCTCAGCTACAGCCAGCCACTTTATGATGTGGCAAGGGGACGCATCAAATGGTGTCAGGTGTTTGCATGGTTAATTCGCGGGCTGAGTTGATTGGTCGACTGATTATGACGTCAGCCAGGATTGGCACATTAATTAAAGCATGGTACCACGCACTGGGCATTCGAACCTGGACCAGAAGATCCATCGTACTCCGTCAACATTTATTTTCATAACCAGCATAATTAGTGCTTCAACCAATTAAAAATTAATAATTATCATAACCAATCACTAGATAAAATCAATCCCCAAAAATCGCGTCTGACAATTAATACACGCACTATAACGAAAAGTCAACCTGAAACTACTTCTATTTGTTTCACGAGAACAGTTCAGCTTTAGGAAGCTAAAGCCCCAACCGCAATTCAATATATCTGGAGCAAATCCCTTGCCCTCAAGGCTGTTTCAAGGTCATACGAATTACTATCTGAATTAAAATCGTCATTAAAAAGTGAATGACAGTGCACCATGCACGTGTGTCATTAACTCATACCAGACATGGCGGCCGTTTTTATTTCAATGTAAAACAAATGAAACTCTTGTCCTGGGAATATGCAAAAGCTGTACGGTAGGGCGAGGTGCTGACAAAGGGCTGTATTTCCAAAGGGTATCTGGTTCACCCTAAAAGTACACCCGGTATTACTATACAATCCCCACGAGAAAAGAAAAGTGACTCATCACTAGTCAACACGGTAAGTACCAAAGAGATTCGTACAGAAAGTTCTTTATATGGTAATAAAAGAACGAGGAAAGGTGTCTTCAAAGAGCTAGGAGAACATAGCCCCACAGTAGTCACACCAGTTAACAACGCTAGAAATTCTACGCGGCTAAAGAAGTAAAATAAACGTGGGGCCCCGTGTCAAAGCGATACGAATAATCCTGGTAATCGTACGTCCCTGATCGTAGCGACATGCGCAGTGCACCGGGAATCGAACAAGTAGTGGGGACTCGTTCGCGAGTGCCGACCGCTGAATCCTTAGCGAAATTCGCTAAAATTGTTACGACGCTTTAGGTCGGTGGCGCGTCGTGTTATCCTGCCGAGGTACATTGCGATAATAAAATCGCGTTGTCAATAACGCGTGCAATGGCGTACGTGCGTGCGAGTGTCACAAGGAAATAAGCGCGGGTAACCGCGATAATAGGATTGTTGTGACAGCGATGCCAGTACGCGGGAGCGTGAGTGCGCGAGCGTGCGTGGACCGTACTCGTGTTTACGTAAAATGGCAACCTTGACACTTGGCGATCGCTTTTGGCGGCTCGTAAACGGGAAAGCATTACGTACACGATATCGCAAATGGCAACCGCGAATTTAACGCGACATAACCAAAACCCCGCGAGGCTCCCGCTGCTGTTACTCGTGGCAATAATACATTCGCTAAACCCGGGAGTGCATTCGCGTTGAATTACGATTTTAGAACAGAGTACTGGAGAGGATTGCGAAGACCCTCCTTCCTCTCGCCGTCCCTTATCCCCTCTTCGTTGTACGTACGTTCTACGCGTTATACCAGCACAGGACTCGTTTATTATCGGTGACGCTCGTCGCTCTTTTGCGTCTCCGCTGTATGCATGTACGTACGTGCTTTCTCGCGTCTAGATTCCGAGATCCATTCCGTCGGTACCGAGAGTCACGACTACGTAGTTGCCTTTCTCCGGTTCTCTCGGCAAGCCTTATACCAGTTTCTCGTGTAGTTGCCGAAGTGATTCTCTTTCTGGACTACGTACTCCGCGATCGCGGTAGTTTGACCGTAGCTTCTCGGAGACGTTAAATTTGGCATTTCTCGATGCTTGGCGCCAGAAATGCTCTAGACGCTTAGAAATATGTACATAGATTATTTTAACTGTGTTTTGTGTCTCCACTCTCTTTCTTCAGCGGTCTGTTGACCCGGGCTTTCGGCTCCTGTTTAATCGCACGTTACATCACGCTCTCCCCGTGCTTAGTCAGCCGCTTCGATCCTCACGGCCATGCGCGCGATATTCCTAACTGCAGGAGGTTCTTCTTCGCCCTCGTCTCCGCTCGTCCCCACCGTTCTCCCTTGGCATGTATATATCTATATTTCACATGTTTCATAGCCTACTCGAACCCCACGGCCTCTCGGTACCTTCTCTATTTTCACGGGCGAACTTACATACCTACTCCTCTTTTTGTCTTCTTCATGGCCAGTTGCTCTGACGCCTGGTAAAATCATGGAGGCATCGCGATACATGCTATGAACTTCCTCAAGTAAAATACTCCTCGGTTTGTCAATATGCACCGTTAATTAATTCGTTTTACTTCGTTTCACTCTTCTGCCGCGTGGAACTACGTGGTAGAATAAGCGAGCAGCTTTCGGTCGCATTTAGTTGCAGCGAAGCCCCACGTAAAGTTTCCCCGTTGTTTTCATCGCTCGCACACTGTAGCGCAGTCGACAACAGTTACTCGTGGAGCCCGTACGTCTTTATTACCAGAACGCATACATAACCCCTGCGCGTTGTAACGATCAAATTTATTAATCGTCCTAACAATATGGTGATAGTATTATATTAATGGTTTTAAATACGTACAGAGTATCAGTCGCATCGTGTACCGGTTTCCTCGGGCCGGGAAGTATCGACGTGCTTCGTTCAGGACAAAGAAGAACTTTACTCAATTGACTGTCAGTGATTTTGGCGCGCCTTCTGTCAGAGAGAAAAAGATAGCCGGATGCTCACGAATCCCACAGTGCGTGGTACCGCAGCAGAAAGAGTCAAGGAAGCATCTGATGGTGACGGGACACACGTTTTGAAAGAGTAAACTCTTAGTGCGGTACAAAAGCGTTTCGTGGCCCGCGCCGTGCCGGTTGACACGGGCCGCAAGTGCCTCATGATCTCCGGTTTCCCCGGCAGAGGATTTATTCGCGCTTCGCCCACGTCACACAGTATACAGAGTGATGCTGGATATACGAATGCTCAAAAGTATGCAGTTACGTGCTTGTTACGTGTCGTGGTTTTGAGTAGCCCCGAGGAAAAGTAAATAGTCGAGCCGGAGAAAAGAGAAGGAAGGGGGCGCCGCTTGTGAGCTGAAAAATTATTACGTAAAACTAGATAGACATCCAAGTAGCGAGCGCAGGACTACATAAATCGTTCGCTTTTATGTAATAATTCAACGAGGATCCCCGAGTACTGTAAACACAAGAGAAGGTGAGTCTGTTGTCTGCCCGATGCGCCCATCCATCCATTTCGCGTAGAACTGCTCTCGTCTCTGTCGTCGCCATCGAACGCCTCTCAACGTCGTTTCATGCGCTCCTGTTCCTTAAATATCGCCATTGCGTCACACGTCATACGTCTCGTTGATCGTTTGAACGTGTCGCTGGAATATACTGAAGCATATCTTTAAGATCTTTGCACTCTGCTTGTTTACGTAGGACGTATATATTTAATATATAATGTACAGTAATCAGGACTCCTATCGAAGTCCATGACTGCTCCTGTGATTCCTTCGTCCTTCAAGTCATTTCACGTAATTTTATCCTCTTTCAAGAAGATGAGGTTAAACGACGCTAAGGCTAGTATCCACGTCATTCCTCGTAGGTATTTCTTAATGCAACTGTGTTTATTTATTAAGCGTCATTGTCAGTCTGAATTACCTGTACAGGCACGAGGACAAAGAAATGGATTGACACTTTGGAATTATTTCATTATAGCATTTTTTTATGCTTCTTTTCATCAGTACTTTTTCTATGGCATCAAAACTCATATACTGTATGTACCTGCCTTACTTCGAGCCGCGATGGGCGCTAGAGTTTAAAGAGAGCATTGGCTCACGAGGACAAAGGTATTTGTAAATTCTGAGAGGAAAAGAGTACAGCGAGGCAGCGAGGGGGATAGAGAAAGAGCACGGAGACATTGAGAATGCATGGAGAGGCGATAAGAAAAAGAGAGAAAGGAGACATCGAGAAACTCAAGGAGCAAGTAAGCGTGAGCAGCCCAGGCTGGTCGCTCTGGCTGTTCTTTCATTCTGGTTCCCTGTCCAGGTTGCCAACCCACGGCCTCCGTATTTTCACTCGTTCTCCAAGTCGCGAGACAAACCAAATCAAAGAAAAAGACACGCACGGACTCGCCCTGACGAACGCCTTTATGTTTTCTTTTTACTCTTAATCTTTTTTTTTTCTCTCTTGGCCCTCTTCTTCTTATTTTCTTTGTTCATTCTACGGCCCTTTACGTAGCCTCTCGCAGTACGAATGCGAATGTGCATACAGTGCTGCCTGGAATGTCTCGCATTGAGAACAGGAGACGGTCGTAACGAAGCCGATTTTCGTGCCGGCTGAAAACACAACCGTTTCTTGTCCCTGACTTTATTTCGGGACAAAGTTTTACCCACTCAAGAGACACGCGGATTAACCACGGCCATTCTTAAATGCTTGTCCGAACTGTACCGAGCAGTGATACTAGCGAACATAACCTCTTTCATCTTAGCTCCGTCAGTATCTCCAAAAGCAAGATGGCTGACCAAATATTTGAATGAGGCGTGAAAATTATAAATTATCATTAGAAAAAAATTATTCACTCACTACGGTACAATATTAAATTCCACTATACTGCTAATAAATTAAATTTCAATAACGTATTTTATATATACTCAATATTCTAATACTCGTATCCTTTGTCCAGATTTAGAAGCCATTATATTCAACCGGAGCAATCCCATTCGCAAGATCTTTGCATCTTTGTCGTTCTTCCTGTGCACCATTCGAGCAGTTACCTTTTGTTGTTCTTGCTAGCTGCTTCAATTAACCAAGGTACAGTCAACTCACCTTTACTGTACACTGTGGTAAACCTTTATCCAAGGCGCATCTTAACGCGTACTGACTGTATCCCAGTATAATCGGTCAAACGATTCTCTTGCAGCATTCAAGATACTAAAGTTAAGCTGTCTCGCGTAATTGCAGCACGAGAAGTTGCAGAAGGAAAAATAAAAAGACACTGCGCTCTCAGATAGCTACACTGTTGTGTTATGAGAAAGGAGTGGGGAAGAACGTAATTGTCTGGAGGAATTAAAGGCTGGCTTGAGACTCTTGCTGCTTGGAGCTTACATTTTACAAAATGAAGTTCCAATGGCTATTTAAGGGCAACAATCGAACTGCGTTAATGGCGTTTAAAATAGCTATGATGCTAAGGAGCTCTCGTTCCTTTACAACTTCTCTATTCAATAATCAATCTCATATTTTTATTACGGTCAATACTGGAATTTCTTGTAGAATTTCTACCGTTATTGCTACTGCTTTTTCTCAACTTGTCACATTACAGTTAAGTAGGTTACCGTTTAAGACTTATCCAAATAGAATCTTAACTAATGCAATTGCTAGGAGTTGTAATTGCGGTGGGACAGTGCAGAGTGAAGTATTGGATATTTAGTTCTATGGAGTCTAGTAGATTTATCATTGTGGATTGTATCGTTACATAGTTCATACTTATTCCTGACTCATTGGTATAATAGTTAATACACGCTGTAACTGTTTCGTGAATATTCTGAGCTGTTGGTGTTATGTGAATTGGTATATACAATTTCTTTTTTACATTATACTCCAAGTACTTTATGGAGTAATAACGAAGGGTTATGTGGAAATGCAAGTAGGTTGGTAGAAATGAGTAAAATTGTATGTACACTTGATAAATATTTATTCCATAGACAATAGGGACTTTGACATCTTCGCGAGGGTAACTGTATTATTTCATGGGTTTAGAATGAAATTTAATAATACGCCTATGAATTAACGAATCGTACGAAGGCAGAATATTGGTATTGAAATATTTAACATCAAGAGGTGCGTGACAGTTAAATAGACGTTTCTGGTATTCAATTTAGAAAAAATTTTATCATGCTGTAAAAGCGAATATTGATGCTTCTTTGAAACACGGAATCCATATTAAGAAATATTGCGAAAGAGTACGCAGCCTCCTCGAGCGTTTACTTGGTTAACATCGTCAGAAACAATAGTACAGAGAAGCGACGAAACTGGCCGGTCAAACTTTCTTGTTTCCAAATTTATTAAATGTATAACGTCGCACGGTAAGAATCTAATTACAGAATCAATAATTCAAATAAGCCCTAATGATCATTTTTCTGTAAATTCTAGTTCGCAACGTGATACGGTTCTTATCCATAATTAAAAATGAATACGGTAACATCAATCACGGATAATGATAAGCAAGTAGCAATTTCATGGGTCGCTGATTATTAACGACACGAGAATCTCATTGGATAAATTTGTTCGCGACGAAAATATACCATTGTGAAAAGAAAAAACCAAGCGCTTCGAATTCTGACGAAGAATTCTATTAACAATGACTAACAACGTGAAATTATAAGAGAGTCGAGAATGAAAACGAGGGAGGAGTAAAACCGCGAAGTGGTTTCACTCGACCGGTTTAAGAGTTATAAATCTCGACAGGATGAAGGCGACCACGAAAGTCCCGGCCACAAAGCAGACGACGAATATATACCAGGTTTCCTCGTCGAAGACGTCGGTAAACGCAGGCACCTGATTGTACAGAGTGTCAATTAGTCTCATATTGTAATCCTTATTGCTTCCTGCAGAGTGCGCCATCTTGTCGTCTTAACTGGTTGGCCCTTTTTTTAGCAAAGTCAAAAATATGCCAAAAGAAAATATTCAGATAGTCAGGAATTCACGTGGCTATATTTTTTTCTCTTTCCGTTCCAACGACTGTATTACTTTTCGAAGATGATTTTTTTTTATCTCCCTTTTGGATGCCTAATAAAATATCTGTCGACCAAAGCGCATGCGTATATAGGTACTTTCAGTTAACTCTTTAGAAAACTTTGTCTTCACTGTCTTCGATATTATAGCAATTACCACCAATTCGATTCCTTCGAGCGGGATCTTCCTTGGGTAAATGGAAGCCGAGGAAATTGGGTTATTTATATTGTACTAATTCTCATGTGAATTGACAATGTAGGTCGTTTTATGCGTTACGATCGATTTTACGGAACGTCGCGCACTTATTCGTCTCTGCGAGAATGGAAAGAAAATATTAAATGAAAAAGGGACTCGAGTCTTCCTTCTTCTCTGTCTATAATAACAAGGGACACGTTGCGATCGATACTTTCGGTCTTCCTTGACTTTTTTTACACGCTACAAGCCTTCGCAATCTATCACAATATTCATCTATCGTACGAATCTCCTAATATCGCATAGCTCAGTCACTGGTCGCTCGGACTTTGCTCTGAATTTTTTTCAAAACTAATCGCAGTCGACCGAACCTTTTCCTTCTTGAATTTATTTTTTCCTTATGACTATCGCTTCGCTCCTTTTTTGCCTTTTCCAGTTGGCTGTCCAACTTTTGTCGGCGCTTCCTCTTCCTGCGGTACCAACGGGGTTATGTGCTTGTTATACTGCTGTAACAGCTCCAGGGTATTGAGGTTTGCAGATTTTATGACTATCTTGTCACCGGATACTGAAAGGCCAAGAAGAAAATTTTATTTATCTTGTCATTCGACACTTTTTATCTTGTTCGGATAGTTAACTAATGTTACTTCAATGCAGTTACTTTAATGCTGTTTTTTTACGTTGGCAACCTCAAAAGAATGTATAGGCCATTCGGTAAGATAAGTCCAAAGGATAGATAAGGGGATAGATAGATGTCTGCTGATAAACTCACCAAGATCGAACGTGATGGTAGGTTCAGAACGGTCGCATACGATGTTCGTCTTCAAGGCGCAGAATAAGTTAGTACCCAAGATTTTTGGACTCGACAAATAGAAGAGAAATTGCCTGAAAGTAAGATAGGAATTCTGTATAAAGTCTAGTATCTGACATTTTACCAGTGACGTGGGCATCACAATGAACTAGCATGAAAGGGATAAGAAATACAGCGTAGTTCAACGATAGGCGGACTATGACCACGCTTTTACAAAGTGCCTGACAGTTTCGTGAAGGTTGATAAAGCGTTGGGAAAAACGAGCCAAGGGGAAGGCAAAAGCATAATAAGTGGATAAGTGTTATTGTCAATTAATTGTGCGTGGCGGGTAGATGAGGCTCATCGCAATCGATTGAGAGCCACTGATTACTCTTTGAAAATTCAAATACGTTGTACTTCGTTGAACGATAAGTTATATTAATTTCTCTTTATTTATTTCAGCAATCATGGCGCAATTGGAACAGCAGCTACCCATCCCAATGCCGGATTTAAGCACTTTGCGTATCACTACAGCAGTTTCCATGCTTGGTAAAGCTTATGGCTGTGGACAATGCAGTGGTGAGTTGATACAAATAATTAATTATCATTCCGTATTAATTGATATTCTGACTTATTTTATAACTCTTGCGAGCTACTGTTCTTCATTTATTTGCGGTTCAATAATTACGATAGCGGTTAGGGTAAACAGAACAGTGCGATAAGTTTTTAAATAACGTATGTACGTCGTGCGTATATATAGCCATGAATTTAATTAACCATTTAAACGGGAATCACGTCTGCGGGTATTCAGGGCAAATATTGTTTTGGATGTCTGGGAGACGTATGCGGCTTGATGATTTTTGTATAAAAATTTGTTTGTCCCGAGACAGTCTGAGCCGGCGCAATCGCCGATTAAATGTCAGGTTAAGTGGTTAGAAGTTTTAAGGTACATTAAGAGGAAGGTTGATTAACGACAAAGTACAATAACAATAGACAGACTAGTGTATAGGATATACAATGTTTCATTAGAAACAATGGGAGAATGTTTTAAGGCTTAATACGTATTATGTATAGCTTTCATATTGATACTGCGTACTCATAGAGGAGGTACATATAAAAGGTGGAGGGTTCAATGTTGTATTAAAGATACTAGAAATACCTGAATGATATTATATGAAATATTTTAACATTTCTTATCGGTATCGTATCCTGGTCACGTTCAGAACTCGGTACAATCGGTATAAGAAAAATATTAGCCAAAAATAACGCACTACGTGTCGTCTGCTAGTCTACTGCAAATTTTATGTGAAAGCGCATGCGCGAGTTATTGACGTCACGAGTCTAGTCAAATGCAGGCCTGAAAATATGAATTTATCATTATAATGTGCCGATGTTAATTCAGTAATACAGGCTTTGTTCGTTATTGATTTTAAAGATTTGCAGCGAGACATTACTGAGTCTTTTAATCGTATCATACAGGAAACACTGTTGCAAACATGTGATACGATGATTAAATGACTACGTAAAAGATTTCAAATTTTGATTACTCCGTGACGTTTGACACCTATTTTTCTTTGAAATTAATACAAATATGTACACTGGTAATATTTTTGTCCGCGTGAGAAAGGCTTTATCTTATTTTGAGACCTGCACCTCACTAGACTGTCTCGCGTTCATGTTAAACTAACCTCGTAGTCTTGATATTGTTATGAAATGGATCGAATTGGACGGTAATCTTTTTAAGCGGCTTCAAATTAATAGTCTTCAGCTGTTTACCAATTGCACTTATTATACCTGCCGAGCGGGTAAACGATCCACTTGCTGGAATCGACATATTTAGTACAAGATGCACGAGACCACGGGAAAGAATGTAAGGATAGATCACTGGTAGAAGCGCTCACTTCACAGCGCAGTGCTGCCAACTTTCAGTTGTAGCAACCATTGCGCCTTAAAGTACGATGATCGGGAACAATAGAGTAATAATCCGTTTTGCATTCCATTCCACTATAACAATAGTGCTAACTATTACTAATCTCAGCGAGTTCTAGAGTCAAAATCTATTACAAAACATCTATGCACAGAGTAATCCTCTAATATATATTGGCTCTATATACCATCGATTACATTTTGCTCCGTTTTAATTGATATGATGGAAAACTTTGAGAATAACTTATGTATCGCTTGTTTAAAAAGTAAACAAGGTTTTCAAGTATTTTATACGAATGTAATAGAAGCGCGGCAAAAAGGTTTGAGTTAATTCGTACAATCGATTTTTCGAAATAAACTACTATCAGCTTGCGAACGACAGGGCGCCAGATTTTCCCGACACTGCTTAGTGGCGCACCTATTGGCTGTCTGTGAACCAATGAGCGTCGGGGTGGTGGCAGCCATTGCGGAAGGCAGTTCGCAGGCAGTGTGTGTTGTGGGGAAGTGTGTTGTGTGGCCAGTGGGTTTTGTGTTAAATTTTTTACTTATTTATTAGTGGTAATCCGTGATTTTCCATCTTCGGCCGCGAAAATGTATCCCGTAGGGCAGCGTGAGTATCCCGCCAGATTGTTTTTATATGGAAGGGCGCGTGGGGTGAGAAAAAATGGAATCCAACCCGTCGTTAGCCTAGGCGAGCCTAGAACCTTGTCGCTCCACTGTTTTCAGGTTCTTTGTTCCACGCTCATAGCCTTGAACATTATGGAAATATCGTACAAATTTTCAGAAATTTTGGTGGGAGCGTGTTCCCTTAAATTTGGGTTTCCACGGTATCGGAAAATTTCGGAGTGACCCCGAATGAACCCCGTTCAACAGGCGTAATGTGTCGTCACTTGTCGCTAATCCGTCATACTATGAGCCTATAGGGAAATACTCCTGATTCACTACCAATGGCTCACTTTTAATTAGGTTACGAACCCTTTCTTCGTGAGTTCGTACCGATAAGAGTGCTACATTTTTTCTGGCATATCGCATTTCTTTCGCATATCCGATCTGCTTGCGTCCGACACTCTGGAATCGATAATTTTCCTATAAAAATTTGGATCTTATTATTTGCTCCTCCATAACAGCTATTTACACTCTTCAATCCACTTAACATGATACAGTAGCATTATATAGTGTCACATATGCTTTATATTGGAAAGATTTTTAAACTTGATAACATATATCAGTCTGTTTATGTTCTAAATATTTACATTTAATTGTTGTCCGAGCTTGGATTAGATCCCTCGTTATTATGACTAATAGAAAAATCTGACAGACGCCTGAAGAGTATAAGTATCAATGTTTACTAAATTTTAAATTGATTTTATTGCACACTTTCGAAAAGTACATAGTTTATTCCTTTAATTGCTTATCCCATGTATTTCTATCTCAATTATTTTGTCGAACATTATCTTTAATTTTACAGCTGAATAATTATGACAAAGAGTTCAGTTATTTATATAGAGAATATGCAAGAATATATGTATGCTCCCAGGTCTGATTGGATGGAATATGGATACACTGACGAGAATAAAGTATGATATCTCTTTATGGAAAACATGGAAAATAAATAGATAAATGAAGACGAGTAAGAGTATGTTATATGTTGGATACTTATTATTGTATTTTTATTTTTTCTTTAATAGCTCCTCCACCAGGACCCACGACGAGTACTGCCGTGGGAGCTGCTGGCACAACAGGGAGCAGCGTTGTAGCCCCCAGCTCTTTGGGTCTCGTACCCACACAACAAACACACACGCCTCCTCAGCCCCCGGACCTGCCAAGTAAGTACAGTGAAATAACAAGCTGCCTTGGAAGTCATATAATATTTGTCACTATTTAAAATTTATAAAAATAAATGCAATCAATCATTATATAAAAGAAATATAATAAAATATTTAATACTTTGCATATACTGTTTCCTAAGTCAAGCCGCGTTAAGATATTAGTTATTTTATTCCTACTGTATCTTTTTTAAAGGAAAAACAGAGATGCACTTACATTTGTACGCCTGATCATGACCTTGTTGATTGTTAATTCATATCGTACTACAACAATCTCTCATTTGTTGTTCACTTCCAATATTATTGGCATAAGTTATTCATAAAATTCCTCACTAGACTTTTCGTGTTACACGAATATTAGAGAATTTTTACTTTTACAGTGTTCGCCTGTCCTCGGAGGCCGAACATAGGCCGCGAGGGTCGACCGATTGGCTTGAGAGCCAATCATTTCCAAATTACAATGCCTCGCGGTTACGTGCACCATTATGACATCAATATACAGCCTGACAAGTGTCCACGAAAAGTGAACAGAGAAATTATAGAAACAATGGTGCACGCCTACAGCAAGATATTTGGAACTCTCAAGCCTGTATTTGACGGTAGAAATAATCTATACACCAGGGACCCTTTGCCGATCGGCAATGACAGAATAGAATTAGAGGTAAGCCTTCCTCTTTTTCTAATTATCATTTTAAACTCTCATTATGTTAGCTTTATTAATTTTTCTCATTTTCATCTGATCAGGTCACATTACCTGGGGAGGGAAAGGACCGAGTTTTCCGAGTGGTGATCAAATGGGTAGCCCAGGTATCGTTGTTTGCTTTGGAAGAAGCCCTTGAAGGACGCACCAGACAAATTCCTTACGACGCCATACTTGCGTTAGACGTTGTAATGAGGCATTTACCTTCTATGACGTATACCCCGGTCGGTAGGTCCTTCTTCAGCAGCCCGGATGGATATTATCACCCGCTGGGTGGTGGAAGGGAAGTCTGGTTTGGTTTCCATCAGTCCGTAAGACCGTCACAGTGGAAAATGATGCTCAATATTGACGGTGAGTTCTATTTTGGGAATGGCTCACATGCAGTCCCGTTAAGATGCATGACGACCACTCGGTGCTGATCCTTATACTTTGAAATTTCAGTCTCCGCAACTGCGTTCTACAAGGCCCAACCAGTTATAGAGTTCATGTGCGAGGTGCTCGACATTCGAGATATTAACGAACAAAGAAAACCGCTGACGGACTCGCAGAGGGTCAAGTTTACCAAAGAGATCAAGGGACTCAAGATTGAAATTACCCATTGCGGTACCATGAGACGAAAGTACAGAGTTTGCAATGTTACCCGCAAACCTGCCCAGATGCAATCGTAAGGATCACAGTGGATTGGATGCTCTTTATCAAAAGGGATTCTTGTGACGTTACACGAAATAATCTCGTTACAGATTCCCCTTGCAGTTGGAAAATGGACAAACGGTCGAATGCACAGTCGCCAAATATTTCTTAGATAAATATAAAATGAAACTCCGTTATCCACATCTTCCGTGCCTTCAAGTCGGACAGGAGCACAAGCACACGTATCTGCCGCTCGAGGTCTGTGCTATGAGAATATTTATGCGTTAATAGAATAAAGATGAATCTGCGAAGTCGTTTATGGACGTTTATGTTTTCCAGGTTTGCAACATCGTAGCCGGGCAACGTTGCATCAAAAAGCTGACGGACATGCAGACCTCAACGATGATAAAAGCGACGGCGCGTTCCGCTCCGGATCGCGAGCGCGAGATCAACAATCTTGTGAGGCGAGCCGATTTCAATAACGATTCCTATGTTCAGGAATTCGGTCTTACCATTTCGAACAACATGATGGAGGTCAGGGGTCGCGTCTTACCTCCGCCCAAACTGCAATATGGCGGGCGCGTAAGTTCCCTCAGTGGACAGGTGAGAAACTTCCAGCTTAGTCAGTCAGGTCTAGTAAAGCGCAGCGAGATTTAGAATATATTTATAGTTCTCTAGTTATTTTGATTATGGTTTTGGCATCGATGATAAAATAATTTTTTATCGTAGCTTATAACGCATTGTAACTGAAAAATGTCTTGTAGCACGCAACAAGGTGAAAGATAATCGAATTGATGCATGGGTTCCTAGACCTGGTTGATTCTGATATCTGGGCTGTTGGTGTGACAAGTTTTTTTCTTTTCCTCATTATAATTATTGTCTCCGATAAGCGTTCTTTGCTCTCTTCACTTTAACGTTCCAAGTAGTTCATCGACGAAGAATTTCTCAGGTACAAATGTAACCTGTGCGTTAGATTTGCAGCCCGATATCGTTTTTCGAGACGCAAACGAGATCAGATTCTGATGCAGTAGTTTATAAATATTTCAATCAGCAGGTCTACCTTCTGCGAATGATTCGTTGATACCGGAGTTTAATCTCGTTTATATTTAAGACTATTTATGATTAATTGGAAATGTCAATTACTATTTCTAAAAGTATCTATTATTCTTCTTTCTCAAGACAAAGCAACAGGCACTGCCGAACCAGGGCGTGTGGGATATGCGTGGCAAACAATTCTTCACCGGAGTCGAGATAAGAGTGTGGGCCATTGCCTGTTTCGCACCCCAGAGGACGGTCCGCGAGGATTCCCTCAGGATGTTTACGACGCAGCTACAAAAGATCAGCAACGACGCTGGTATGCCAATCATAGGGCAGCCATGCTTCTGTAAATACGCAACCGGGCCCGATCAGGTCGAGCCCATGTTTCGGTATCTTAAATCGACATTCCAGGCTCTGCAGCTAGTGTGCGTCGTCTTGCCTGGAAAGACTCCGGTCTACGGTGAGTATTTGTACTTGATTTTCTGATGTAACTGGGAGAATATAAATTCGAATAACCTTATCGTATTCGCAGCCGAGGTCAAGAGAGTGGGCGATACTCTGTTGGGTATGGCGACGCAATGCGTTCAAGCGAAGAACGTGAACAAAACGTCGCCGCAGACCCTGTCGAATTTGTGCCTGAAGATAAACGTGAAGTTGGGCGGTATAAACAGTATCCTGGTGCCTAGTATAAGGCCGAAAGTCTTTAACGAGCCCGTTATATTCCTGGGTGCCGATGTGACGCATCCACCAGCCGGAGATAACAAGAAGCCAAGCATAGCTGCCGTGGTAGGCAGTATGGACGCTCATCCTTCGCGATATGCAGCTACGGTCAGGGTGCAGCAGCATAGACAAGAAATCATACAGGAGCTAAGCTCCATGGTGAGGTAAGGGACTATGGGAAATCGTAACAACGATAATATTTGTATAAAAATTTTTTAAGCGTTCTTCTTATCAACGTGATAACGATTTTCAGAGAGCTGCTCATTATGTTCTATAAGAGTACAGGTGGTTACAAACCGCACAGAATAATTCTTTATCGCGACGGCGTGTCCGAGGGACAATTTCTCCACGTGCTTCAGCACGAGCTGACGGCAATTCGCGAAGCCTGCATAAAGCTCGAGGCAGATTACCGACCCGGCATAACGTTCATAGTAGTTCAAAAGAGACATCACACTAGATTGTTCTGCGCTGACAAAAAGGAACAGAGCGGCAAGAGCGGAAACATTCCCGCCGGTACCACGGTTGACGTTTGCATAACGCATCCCACTGAATTCGACTTTTATTTGTGCAGTCATCAAGGAATTCAGGTACGAGAAAGTAACAATAGCGTATGACATACTAATTGTAAAATTTAACCTATCAATGGTCCAAGAGAAATCTACTACTTCATCATTTCCTGTGTAGGGAACCTCGAGACCCTCGCACTATCATGTCCTCTGGGATGACAATCACTTTGAGAGCGATGAGCTGCAGTGTCTCACTTATCAGTTGTGTCACACGTACGTCAGGTGTACGAGGTCTGTCAGTATACCAGCACCTGCGTACTACGCGCACTTGGTAGCATTCCGTGCCAGGTATCATCTGGTGGAGAAGGAGCACGACAGGTGACTCTCACACTTTTGTATCTTATTGTTCTAAGCTGTGCATGCTCTCTGTCTGTTGCATTGGGACACGGTTACTAGGGTGTTTTCTTTATCTCTTACAGCGGCGAGGGTTCTCACCAATCGGGCTGTAGCGAAGACAGAACGCCCGGTGCGATGGCGCGAGCCATCACAGTGCATGCGGACACAAAGAGAGTTATGTATTTTGCGTAAGGAGCCGTATTTCGCTTCTTGCGTCTCTCGTAACAGCGAGGCAAAGTCCGCGGCATCTTACACGGTCATCTTCGTGCGTTTTTCATATCTTGGAGTTAATGCGAGAACTAAAGAGGGCAGATACGGAAGAGGAAGAAGAATAATAACGCAGAAGAGAAATGAATTCGTAGGCTACTTAAAAGTGACATAACGGACAATCTTTTCTTGGGTGGCCAATTTTTTCTTTGTTCTCTCTGCTAGTTACTCGCACACGTCGCTTTGTGTTAACGACAAGGATCGCTCGCGTCTTCGATATCAACGATGCGTTCACGATCCGTGTTATTGGGATCTTCTTGGAGCGTCTGCCCTGCATGCTATTCTTTTTTTTTTTTTCTTTTCTTTTCTCCCCCTCCATTGTCAGACGAGAGAGCCATAGGTAAACCAAGTAGAGCCGTAGGTCGAGGGAAGAAATATGTTTTAACGAAAGGTGCTTTCAGTTAATCATGAATTTTAGACTAGTATAAGGCGTTTAGCAGCTGCACAAGGTATCAGGCTGATGGTACAATTTTATGAGAATTATTTGGCTGCAGACGCGAATTACGCTTACTTTACTTTTTTTTTTTTCTGTCTTTCTTTTTTGGATACCCGGGGGTTTATACACCTCCAAGACAATTGTATGATACAAAAAGGCATCGTAGCTGGTCAGACAATAGAAATTTAGTCTCGCGCGTAAATTTTTGACGCTCGTGACTCTTTGTCCGCCTCGTTATGTATAGGTTTATCATCTATTGCATCGCACGAATCGCACGGTCATATACACTGCGTGATATCCTGCCAGGTATACTCGTATACATATTAGAAAGAAATACACATCCAATCATGCACACATACCAAAACACTAAGGTCTGTTTTTAGTGAATAAAATTAAAAAAAAAAAAAAAAAGCAAAAACGTGGTTAAGAAACGTGCGACGTAAAGTCGCACGGTTTAAGAGAGAAGAAGGGACATATTAGAGAGGAAGTGAAAAATTGGCCGCCACAAGGTTTAAGCGTCGTTAATGAAGGACAGAACCACAATTAACTTTTTAATTAACGTGAAGAATTTTAAATGCTAATTGCCAATAATTACCCCTCCACGTGTCCCCGTTTCTCTCCTGTCGGACCCCCACCAGAACCCTTACCTCCCCTATTTCTTAAACCCCCTTCCCCGTCCCCAAGCCAAGGGCCAAAGTAACATTAGGAACTTGTATATTAGGCCAAAAGTAATAAGGCGAATATCCAAGAGACAATGAAAATGAATTAATGAAATCACATTGCGAATCCATTAGGATCTACAACGTCGTTAAAGCGACCAGGACGTTATAGGGTATGACGTGGAACATGGGAAATGTTAGAAAAGCTTTAAGGACGAAGAAGAAGAAAAAAAAAAACAAAAAAAAAAGAAACTAACCACACGGTATAAACCCTCGCTCGGTTATGCCCATTAGAATCTTAAGACACGCCGTGCCACGTACGCTGGTGAACATGCCGATATCTTTTGTACGGCATCGTGCGTCGTCAGTCTAAATCTAATGTCAATCGCCTGCGCAGCCATTGAAAGCGGCAGATATCGAAGAGGACGACGTAGAGTGTAGTGCTACTGCTTTTTGTTGGTTAAAATCTAATAACGCCATTATTCGTACAGCCCGGTCATGCATCACTCATTAGAGATGACAGTCTGATGTCAACGTACGAAAAATCATGTTAGACATTGACAGTCTGTGCGTCACTAGTGACGTGAGTGTGAATCTTTGTAAAACTTTCTTAACGCGTGATTCACGTTCTTTACGTGACCGCGCAGTGTCTCGTATCTGCGCATGCGTAACCCACGTGACCCAGCTCGTTAACCCCGGGGCTCAAATTTCGTGCTGGATAATCAGATAAACGTACCAGGCTGATTGTCCTAGTCCTGAATGGTTGTCCTACCGATTTGAATCCAAACTGTTAAGCCGAATCTCGTGAAACTCAGTGTTAATTTTCAAACGTCCTCCTGCGCGACTGTGTATAGCCCTTAAGGTCGTACGGCGAATGTCATTGGCTAGAGAAGAAAGTGACGTTCCAGATACGACACGAAGACGCTTTTGACGCGGATGTCAAGTGAAATTGATTTTTTTTTTTCTAAACCATGCAAATTCCATATACGCTTACGTCAGAGTATAAATATCGACACTGCCTGATTCGCTAACGATGCTCCAACTGGTGAAATCGATCACTTTAAATTCCAATCCGTCTATTTAATTTATATAACTCCTTACCTTTTTTTGTTTCTCTCCTCAGTTTCTTCGCTTTGCTCCCAAGCCGATCCGCTGGCGACGTCGCGTCACTCATTTTCTCAGTCCCGATCGAAGCGTCAGTGACGGAGCATCGTTTATTAAACGTGGACATTAGATCTGGGCCGACGATTATCGCTCCCAAAGCAAATGCAATGCATCAAACAATTTGGATATAAGGAGCTCATGTAGGAACGATTGAAGTAATAAGAGAATCCCATGTAGAAGTTCAATCGACTATAGTAACCCATGAAGATAGTAATTAACGTGAGAGAGAGAGAGAGAGAGAGAGAGAAAGAGAGAGTAGTTACAGTAATTTTTTTTTCCTCTAAAGGGATGAGGAGTGGATGAAGAAGAAAAAAAATTAAATAAATGATTTAATTATAATGCAACTTTCTTAGCTGTAAGGTTTAAGCGTACGTCTTTGGATAAGATTCGTTCGAGGATTGACGTTTTTAAAAAAGGGTCACCGTCGTTTTTATTAACGTCGCCGAAATTACGACGACGCGCCGAAAAATCTCATGCGTCTTCTTTTTCTTTACCTTCGTCGTTTCGTCACTCGTTGTCACTTAGTTTCTTGACTTGCGCGCGCAGCTTTCGCGAAATCTACGAGATACCCATTTACACACGATACTTTGGTACAATAATCGACACAATAATCGTTAATAAGGCGCAGCGCGGAGATAAATAGAATAAAACGAAGTGCGTAGGCTAATTACATAAACACATAAAGGATCGTCGGACGTCGCGCGTACGAAATCCATTTTTATTAATTATTTTATTGGAATCTTTGATACACGCGATATGACGTCAAAGCGGATACCTGACAGCGCCGAGCGGTGGGATCGACGAATAAAACTCTTAAGTGAAATCGTCACCACTGAATTAAATATTTCGACTGTTCTTTCTTTTTCATGCATAATCAAGTCTCGATCGTCGTATATAGAATTTATTTTATTTCTTTATATTTTCGTCGTCTCGGTTCAGTATTAAAAAGTGCAAAGAGAAGAGCCACGCTGTACGAATTGTACGTCGCGTCTCCTCGATCCGCGACAAAAATATTGAGAATCACCATTTTTTTTTATCTCGCGCTTCCGCGTACTTTTTTTTAAAATGTAAATCGTCCCTTTCGAAATTGCACAGAAAGTGCATAGTGGGAGATTATGCAATTATATGCAATATATATATATAAAGAAAATATTTTAATAAACCATTAAAACACGTGGGACGGCTGCCTGTCATTGTATCGCTGTGTATCGAGGATTACAATGCTGTAGGCTTAACGAACGACATACTGTTGAATATTATCACGGAAAGTATAAAAAAAAAAAGAAGAAAAAAGAAGGACCTTGACTTATCATAAATATTTATTCTAGTTGTAAAGCTAAGTAAGAAAGCTTGGAAGGGCAAACCTTGTACCACTGATATATCTAATGATAACTATACACAAACACACTCACAAACATATATATATATATATATATATATATATATATATTACATCAAAAAATACCTAGTGTCTGACTTCATGAAAATTAGCTAATTGTTAGGATACGGTTTTTTTTCCCTTTGGTAAGAATTTAAACTGCAATTTCGATGTCGCGTCTACGCGATCGTTCGTCTGGACGCGAAGCGCGCGTTGGGTCTTACGTGCGTCTTGCAATTTAATTAGTACCGAAATAAGAGAAGCGAGAGAGAGAGAGAGAGTGTGTGTGTGTGTGTGTGTGTGTGTGTGTGTGTGTGTGTGTGTGTGTGTGTGAGGTATGTGAAAAAGTTAATATAGAAAGACGTGGGGAAAAAAAAAAAGAAAAAAGAATCAGCTCGACGAAGGCAGCAGAGGAACGTATATGTAAATGATAAATGAATTGAGGGATCGGTATTATCGTAGACGCCCAATATTAAGCTGGATATGGAAGCGAGATTGAAATTGAATGTATTATTGAATGCAAAATGAAAAAAAAAAAACAAACAAACAAATATAGATAAGAGAAAAGAAAATCACGTTACTAAGTGGGATTATGGAACCAAAATGTTGGCATAGAAAAAACTTGGATGCGTTTTAATTATTAGTGTATCGTGAATCATTAACGTTGAACGGCAACGAGGCCATACAGATCTATTTAGGTTTATAAGTCATCGGCAGCGCTGTTTTAATCGTGCCAGCTGGAGACTGATAAATGCCAATCGGTGCGCATGGAAATATCAAACTGTTATACATGTTTGAAGTTAGGCGACGATGAAAAGAAAAAAAAGAAATGGATCTATCGTTAAAAAAAATTTTTTTCGTGCTTTCTTCTTTGTCTCTTGAATACGTTCGTGCGCTCTTTTCTATGAGTTATCGAAAAACACGTGGTCGAGCTGCTGTCAGATTTTTTTTTTTATATTTCCCTGTGCCCGCCGCCCGGACATACTGGCCACACATTATGTATATATGTATTGAACGCTTTTTTTATACCCGAATCATCTTTTTTTTTTTGGCAAATTTACCATTGACAAGGCACGAGCAATTTTTTTCTCTTTTTTTTTTTGTAATACGGTCATACTCTTTCTTTCTCTTTTGGTCCGGTCTTCCTTTTTTACGTGACATTTAATCGATGCACACACGTGGCTTTGTTTACCTTGGGAACGTTTGACGTTTGTTGTTGTTATCTTTTTTTTTTACGTATTTCTTTTCTTGCCTTGGAAAGACGAAAGTATGAACGAATGTCCTCTGTCGATTTCTTCGTTACTTTTGTACGACTAAAAATTGCATAACTTATGAACTCGCGATCCCACCTTATCACTCGATATCCACTCGATCGACAAAGTGTATGTTAATCAGTGATCGTCTGATAGATTAATTTTTTTGTTGCTGTCACGTCACGGCGATATGGTGGAAAATTTAATTCTTTGTATAGGCTGTTCAAGAACTGCGAAGTAATGTGAGTTGGGCGCGACACGTGAAAATAACGGGTTTACGCATATATGATCCTTTTCTCAGGCGATCAGCTTGAGGCTAATTAAAATAACATGCAGACGATATTTTAAACGAACCGGACGATTAAATGGGAATTAAAGGTTATTCATTGCGCGTAATCGATATGTAAAACAATAAGGTTGGATTTAAAAAAAAATATATATATATATGTACACTCTCTACCGTGCGATCCAAAAAATTTTTTTAATGTAAGGAAAAGTAATTTATATTTATATATCTATGTATGTATATATATATAGACATGTACGTACATATGTTATATATCTCTTGAGGTAATACCGAGAAAAAAAGTATATGAGGATGAAACCGCATGCGTAAAATCATATATACGAAATGATAATACGGGTTCTAATGATAAATATTGTTTTAAAAATAAATTTTGACGGATTGCGTCATTATCTTTATTTTTTTTTTTTTCTTGCAACGAGTATAAGTTTTACACTGGCTTTTATCCAGTTTACGTGTTCTTTAACTGTACGTCCAGCTCATAATTTTTTTACGCGTTTCGAACGTTACTCTCCGCGTGCAAGAATTAACGAGCATTTTATTTCGTTTTTTTTTTTTTGTAAATATCTGTTAGACAGTGTTACCAACAGAAAAGACTGGGCGTAACTTTCTTTTTTTCGCTCCTCTTCAATTTTTTTTCCACTGTTGTCGCTCGTGTTTCCCGTTTCGGCCAATCTCGCCATTACGCCGAATCTCTTAATGTGTTTCGTCCTAGTTGTAAGTTGACGCGCCTGTCGCCCAAACGAGACGAGCGAAAAAGGAGGGAAAAAAGAAGTATTGGTAAATTTAAAAAAATTCAAGGCGTACCGCCAACGGCGTTGAAAAAAAACGGGTATTCCCCGTGAGCACGCGTCGGACAACGATCGCGAGATTCGTCTGAGAGAAGTAGAAAAAAAAAAATGAAAAAACTACCCACTACGTCTTTCGACGCGCCGTAGACGTTTGTTCGATCTAACGAGACAAATAAAAAAAAAAGTGAAGAAAACCCCTAGTGGCGAAGAAAAAAAAAAGTGGAACGAAAATTATCCCCGAAACGGTCGGCCGGTAAAAATTTTCATAGCCGAGCGAGTCAAGGGTAATTTGGCTAAGAACGAGGAACAAGAAAAAAAAATAAAGTAAACCAATTGGAGCTGTGATAATACGTCGCTTTAAAACACACGAAACAAAGAGAAAAATAATCCTCTTCCTTCTTGGGACGAACTCGCGAGGCAGCGCCCAAACGGATTTTGAATTCGCGAGGAATTCGCGCCTTTTTTTTTATACCACGTTCACACTCAACCCTCACCACGCACAAACACACCCACACGTAGGACAGAGAGAAAGAGAGAGAGAGAGAGAGAGAGAGAGAGACAGGCGATCGGTCTTTTCCGTCAATTCTCGGCCACGGAACGTCTAACGTTCCACAGGTGTCTGCCGGGAGGATTTCGGAAAAACTAATTTAAAAAAAAAAATTGTACACTTTTATCCGATACCATTTTTATTTATTGTTAAAGATATTTACAAACTTTTCTTCCCAACTTTGGGTCACAGTTTTCTTTTTTAAATTTAACCGTTTTTCCCGCGTCTGGGACCTGTCGAGGAGGCTACCCGACCCAAACGTTCGGTTCGACTCGGCGAAGTAAGAATTTCTATCGACGCGTTCCCGCAACGCGTATTACTTATTGTCTCGCAATTACTTTTAGGAAATACAATTAAATACGAAATAAGAGTTTCTCGTTTAAGATTCGTATAGAGTTTTAACGTGTCAGCTTTAAAAGTGGCGACGGAGGCGGTTAGAGGGAAGTGAGAGTGTGTGATGCGTGTGTGCCTGTATGTGCCGATACATCGCTGATGATTAATAGTAATTAATAATAATTATTCATCTAAACGGTCACGCTCGGATTCACATTGCGCTACGGACACGCCCGACATGACCTACGATTTATTAATATTACACAATTATTATTATTATTGCCGAATACTTAAGGATCAACACGATGTCTTCTAGAGTCTAGTTATTTCTATTATTATTATTATCATCATCATCGTCATTATCATTATCATTCTATCAGGTCCGAGTGCGTGTCTAGATCGTGTATATCTGTAAGTTACAAGATGGACGATCCTCCGGCGTAAAGATTTATCGTAATAATAATAATAAGACAAGACAAAAATAATTATGATGGGGATGAACGAGTTACATTAAATTTAAAAAAAATTTTGGAGAAAAGAAAATTTCATGGAGGGAAAAAAATTGACAAAGCAAACGTAAAGTAAAATCGGATCGACAGGGCGGTCTTAGAAGTGCCTGACGCCTACGTTCGACTACGTGAAAAAAAATTATGGAAAATTTTTAAAAATCCATAATTTATTCGTACCGATCGACGATAAATCGATCTTCGATATTCTATATATGATAATCGATCCTGCCGTTAGGCTCTCACGTACGTCATGATTTCGTCGATCCGTCTCTCTGAAAGTTTTTCATAGATCGTGTTAAGGAAGAAACCAGTGAAGGCGAATTGCGAGCTACTTGATTTTTTTTTCTTTGACCTTCTGCACGTTTTTCTTTTTGGCGTGAAAAAAAAAATCGCTCGTTACTTCAAACAATTCATAAGTGTCTAGTAGGTCATTTATTAAGGGCGGATATATCATTGTTTAAGCTGGCTGCACATTGAAAGTAACTTAATTGTATTTGTTGGAGTCTTATCAAAATGCCGGGTAAAATGTTATTAATTAGTTTTAAGATATATACATATACATATGTGTATATATATACATACTATATATTTATGAATGTCGCGGTAATTTTAAATATTCGCACCCGCAGCAAACCAAACGGCCCAACCGTACGTCAAATAGTCCCCCCTCTCTTTCTCCTGATCGCCCCTCCACTCCTTCTCGTCCTCCCCTCATTCTATTCCGATAGTAACGTAAATTTACCAGCTTTTCAAATTAGCAAATTATACACCCTGTGGATATTATAGTTTCTTACTGCGCTACAATGATGACAGGTACCATGTAATATTTTACGTTTAATCTTTTTCTTTTTTTTCGTTCTTTGATTTTAAGCGTCTCTTGAAATAACGAATGCTCGATCAGACTTTTTTTTTCTCTTAATATCGACACCTTAACCACGTTTGTCTTTTTGAGATTGAAAGCGATCGATGAGCATTTTTTTATTAATTTTTCTTTTCTTTTCGAAGGAAAGGATCGTTCGTGGGTATCATTGAAAAATTTTGAATCGTTTACTTTTAATGTAATTATCGATACGTTTATCATTAATGTAGAGTTTAATGTATATTTGAAGTATACTGCTGTCCATTATTATTATTATTGTCATTGCTATTTCTACTGCTACTGCTCTTACGTTCAATGCAATAAAACAGAACAGATATGCACTTTTGGCATTGAGACCGTTTACGATAAATCGTATGACGATTTATTGGGGTCCCGGATCACGTTGTTCGATCGGGCATTTTGTATTTGAGGAAATGACTTTTTTTTTTTGTATCGTCATCGAAATTACGAACTTTTACATTCTTGCTGTACTCGCTTGTTTTATTCTTTGTTAGTGTCTCGCGGGAATTAAGCACGTCTTATGCTTTATCGGACTCGCGATTCTTTTATTTAAATAATCAGTGCAGGATCTGATGTATTTATTTGGTAATGGACGGAGGATGGTAATGATAAGTCTTTGAAAAAATCTTATGTAAGTCGTAACAGCACGATTGAGCTACTTTGCAGAATTTAACATCGCGTTTGCCTTATTTCAATTATTTATTGTCACGCGCAATGAGGATTCTGTAAAGGGACGCGAACGATTTGGCATTGGTCAGTCATAAAACGACGCCATGATAACCTCGTTGGGTTAATTACAATGCGATCAATGAGTCTAATGTGAATTAATAGAATAATTCGATTAAGGATCACACGGTGTACATACATGATACATAATCGTCGTTAACGGGCAACGTAAAGCGTGAATGGAGGCTGGATTTAAGTCGTTAAGTATACTTAAGTTAAATCAATATTTTGTGTAACTCTAAGAGACGGTAATTATGATTTCACGATAGAACAGTAAGTAAGGTCGATCAATGTCTTATGCCAATCTCAGTTTTTCAGTATATCAATCGTAGAATATCTCTAGAGAACGTTTAATCGTGGTAGACGGATAGCGACGAGGTGATAAAGCAGTTTTAAGTATTTTGCAGAAGTCACGTTGGAATATTTTTTTTTTATCTAATTACAGAGTCGTATGAATATATGTGGAGTAGCACTAATAAAGCTAACACGGTGATACGTTAGCACAGACGGATTACATAACCTCGTTGTTCGAACCTGTTTATTCATAATTTTGTCATTAGTACATAATTATCTTTGCTTTACGAGCTTCCCTTGTTTTACGTGGCATCGGGCCTTGTCTTTTGTAGCTCCGACTCGTCTCCCATTATTAAAATTCGTAAAATCAATAGATTACGAGGACGTTCACGCTTGTTCGCTTCTCTTTTCCCAGCTCGACCGAACAATTGATTTTGAATAACGCGCCACTGCGTCGCGCCTCTGCGTTCTTTTTCTTTTACCAATCAAAGAGAAGATAACGACGCGCATGCGCGTCAACGGACAACTCGGCAATCAGACTCGGGACTTTAGAATGCGAGAGCGTCGAATTCGTTTCGTTTTGAGATTCCATGCAAACGCGTATTTGTCTCGGCGGTTTATTGACAACTGTGGGTTTTCGATCGATATGAAACTTAAAATTACAGGATAAACTGTCGATGGCTCTTTTGCTCAGAAAGAAAGCGTCGCCATTGCATACAGAATAGTTTGTAGGTACGTATCGCGATCTTGTTCTTGTTGAATAAAGGATTGCTTGGATCACGTTTATAAGGTAAAATGAATATTTGATATAATTTTTGTTACTGAGAAACTTAAATACGCCCATGTTGTACATATCGTTTCCGGTACCACCGATGATACATATTCAAAAATAGGAGCCCTTCCGCTCGATGAAAATTACGGTTCTTCGTTACACTTTTAACGGTAAAAACGGGTCACTTACAAATTTGCTCTAATGACTTTCGTTTTTCTAGTTTTATTTTCTCGGAAGGAAAGTTACGTGGCGTCAGGCGGCAACGTGTATTTACCGTACTGAGCCGGCGTAGGTATTGCGCATTGTGGCGCGAATTATACGGGAAATAATTTTCTTTACGTCGAAATTCTTTTAGGTAAGCTATCCTAGCTGTATAAGATTTATTATCAATGTGTTAGAATTACAAAAATCTAAATAAACTTTTAAACCAATTCACTGTACAATTTACATTGCCATTTTGTTTCGAAGACCCTTGTCAGATTCATGTAAATGTATAAATATTCGAAAACTTGGGCTACGGTTGGTTTCAAGTAGTGCCACAATACGGCGTCTTATTCTCGCTAGTCGTTTTTCAGTTTGGATAAAATAAAAGTTTTGACAAAACGAATTGTTGGATCATGCTTGATCTTGGCGCTCTTCAAAAATTACAATGGATATGAATGTAGATGAAGGTATTGCAAATCGCATTGAGCGTTAAAGAATTTTTGTTTCTTTGATGTAATTATCTATGTCAGAAAAACTTCAATATTCGTTTTCGACCAAGTGGAAGGCTTGGTCTAATTTTATCTGGGTGTGAACCCATAATGATACAAACAACTGAAATAATAGGAAAAACATGTATAAGCGCTTGAAATTATATGAATGAGTAAAATTTCGGGACTGTGAATATGTCCGTCCTTGTCATATTCACGTAAATAAATATATGTCTGACTCTTTCGCACTCACCACACTATAGAAGTTTTGAAAATTTTAAAGATTAGGATTTTTCTCTAATCGGTTAATTAAAATGATCTACTGTACTGGGTGAGCCAATTAGAAGCAACAATTTATCTGTGTAGTATAATTATTTACGATACTATTTAATTTCTTTAGTACAGATACACTTGAACGGTCGTATTCGTGAGCACGTGCGCTGATGTGCGCACAGCGACAAGAAGTGTAGCTAGCAGTCGGTCTTAGAAAAATATCAGTGATAATACAAGTAAGTATTATAATTACGTTTATTTTTACACATTGTAATGATTGTTTTACCGTAATCTTGTTTGTACAGAAGTTCCGCTCCATGCTCTACTTAAAAAAAGTAATTTAATCTATTGTGCATTTCTGTATAACCTTTTGCGGTGCCCGGTCACCGGGTCGCAAACGTTTACTGAAATTTGGAGAAGACTGTATTAAGGAAATTTAGTATTTTGAACGTGTCGTAGTATTGTTACTATTATATGTTACTGAGATGGCTGCCAATGGAAAATCTATATCTGCATTTGCAGCCTATAACATGAAGCGCAAGAGTTTGGATAGCTCTACTAAACAGAAGAAGACAAAGAAAGCACGAGCTTCACTAGGAAATCTAACTCCTAGTCAGGAGACTAGACAGAGGGAGAAAATTAAACATGATCTCAAATCTATTAAGGCTGATAAACAGTCGAGTGGTACAAAGACATTGTTTAATAAAACTCTTCCTGTCGTATCCTTAACTAAACTTGCCAGTCATAAAAAAGAAAAGTCACTTAGTTCAGCTAAGAGAAAGGGAGTAGTTAAAAAGGTGCACGAACAAAATATTTTAAATGGCAAAGACTCTGTAAAATCATCAAAACAGTATGAAAATAAGTCTAAATCACCTGAAAGCATTTTGAATTCGTCAAAGTCATCCAACCAAACTTTGAAGCGCAGAGGGCAAAAGTTGAAGGGACAGAAGAAAAAGCTAAAAGAAAGAGTTAATAAAAAAAAGAATGTATTACCAATAAATGGAGAGAATCAAGTGGACCACAATTCAGCATCCGTAGATTTTGATCTAGATCGGGAAATCATAGAAAAGCTACCAGTTCTTGACTCTGCTGAGGAAGGGAAGACATTATTCCAGTGGCTCATTCATCCAGTCAAAATAGAAGACTTTTTTGAGTATGTTTATTCAATGATCAAGAATTTTTATAAAAAGAGCTTAGTGTGATTAATCAAATTGTTTTAAAGGGAAAATTGGGAGATGAGACCGCTGCATATTAAACGAAAGAAATCTAACTATTATAAACAGCTTATGTCAACCCCTATACTCGATAGTGTCTTGCGTAACTTCTTCATCAAATTCACTGAAAACATTGACATAACATCCTATAATAATGGGGAGCGAACAACTCACAATCCCCCAGGTCGAGCTCATCCCACTGTAGTATGGGATTATTACATGAATGGTTGTTCAGTAAGAATGTTAAATCCCCAATCCTTTATCCCTAAACTTCATACCTTGAATGGTAAGAAAATGTATCAAGTTATCTAATCTACTCTAACATATTTGAGTATTACGTAAAATCATTTTCCAGCAACACTCCAAGAATATTTTGGCTGCTTCGTTGGTGCCAATTCCTACCTAACTCCACCAGACAGTCAAGGATTCGCACCCCACTACGATGACATAGAAGCTTTCATTTTACAAATCGAGGGCAAAAAAAGATGGAGACTTTATGGATTACAGACAGACGGCGATTACCTGGCACGAAATTCCTCTGGAAATTTTAAAGATCATGAAATCGGCGAGCCTATACTGGATACTATCGTGGAAGCCGGGGATTTGTTGTACTTCCCACGAGGAACCACTCATCAGGGTGAGACAATCGACGGTGTTCACAGTCTGCATATTACATTGAGCGTCTATCAGAAAAATAGCTGGTGCGATTTTCTTGAGAAACTCATCCCCGAAGCTCTCGATCGCGCCATCACAACCGACTGCGAATTCCGTCGAGGATTGCCTCTCGATTATCTAAGACACGTGGGACTCGTTTACTCTAACACCGAAAGTGAAAAGAGAACGCAGTTTATCACAAAGACAAGAGAATTACTTCATCAACTGGTGGACCACATAGACGTAGATAAAGCTGCGGATAACATGGCATTACGACATATATACGATTATCTGCCACCAGTCCTCACTGCACAGGAAACTGTATGCTCAGTCTATGAGGACGGCGAGAGGATGGTTGCCGATGGCGTTGTTGAAAATCGTGTCGAGATAGAACCAGATACCAGAGTTAGATTACTAAAAGCCAACTGTATGAGGTATGATATCGTTGAAACAGTTAGTTCATATATATCATGCATATTTAATTGATCATTATTTCTGCTAATAGATTGGTCAATGTAAATGGCGATCTTAGGATCTATTATTCCACCGAGAATTCCAAGGTGTATCACGAGTACGAACCAGAGTACCTAGAGATTTCAAGGGAACTAGCACCTGCAGTGCAAGCCATTATATTGAATTATCCAGACTTTATAACTGTTGAGGATTTACCTATTGAGGACGACCATGATAAAGTAATTAATATTTTATATAGTGACGTCAAATGGTTTATTTATGTATCATATGCATTTTAGCTTCAGGTAGTCAAGGATCTCTGGGAAAAAGGAATTCTGGTGACCGATGAGCCATTGCCTGTTGCATCATAATTTATAAGTATCGAACACCTCGCATTGGCACACTTTTCTTTATTCGATTCAGCATCATATCAGTGAAATAATATTTTCTTTTCATAAGTTGAATTCTGTTCTCGTAACTCAATTCTTCTCATAGTATTACTGATGTTACTTTGTCTTCACCGACACATATTTTATATTCTTACTTTGATTATATTAATGGTATATAAAGAACTTTTAATTCAATGGCGTACAATCATGTATATTTATTGATATTCTTCAATAAACATTTTTGCTGCCAGAAATGATTTTTTATTTTCAATTTGTTTTGCTGCTATGCATGTATTACATATAATAGAGCCTCGGTGTCTAAAAGACATATTGGCACAATCGTTTATACAATAGCAAATTCAACTTTATTGATACACGTTCTTTGGCACCCTGCTCTTTACAAAGTCCGCAAATGTTCTGTTCAATATTATATGCAACAGCATTATTTCCGGATTTCGAGTTTCTTATCTCGTTTACCTCTCTCGCTTTGATCCCTTTGTCGACCCAGTACATACTCAGTGTACCCGAGGTAGCCATCATTGTCCAGATCGTCTTCCTCAAGAACTCTGTCGATGAGCTCTTCAAGGAATATACAAAAAAAATAGCAATTCAATTATATCTAAGTTACTTGAAAAAAAAAAAAACTATTATTCATACCGACCTACTATCCAATGTAAATCATTCCTATGTTCATTGTTATCTTCATTCTTGTTTTCCTCATAGTGGTCTTCCCCGTCCTCATGAAGGGTGTGTTGAATAGCATGAAGTATTTCCAACCCATCCAATTTCGTATTATTGTCAACGTCGTGCAGTCTGTGACAAATTAAAAAGAATAAAAGTAATAATGTTACAGTTTAAAAAAAGACAGTATACTCACTTGAAATAATGAAACTCCAATTCTTGTTCCGTCATCTTCGTTAAATCCAGTTGATCGGCAAAGGCGCCCATGTCTTCCTTCAAGTGTCTGATAGAATAAATAAATTAATAATTTTTTTTTATTTATCTCAATGCCATTTAATTAATCTTACGCAGTATCGTGCAGCAATTCAGCATCCTGTGTTAATTTGACTTCATTCTGCGGTACATAGTGATGATGGGATATGCTGCCACTGGGATGATGAGGTCCACGAAATCCTGCAGCAATGTCACTCCAGATTGTGAGAAACAGGACGAACAACGTATTACTAAAAAAAAAAAGAATATCAATCATTATTGTCAAACTGTAAATAATCTATTGACTATTTAGTGGTTCTACAACCACATACTGAATCCTACAGTTAAATCTGTACTGCACTCCACGATACATTCCAACCAGTGCCCATTAACAATGGGACCTGCTGGGACGTGTTCCTGGTGCACATCGTTCTGGCAGTGCCTCTTCTAGGGGACGAGCACCCTTACAGGGTGACAGATGGACGGTAAGGGGGGTCCCAGTAATTATTATGCGATTACCCACAAGCCCATTGATTTAGATTGCACCCTTGGGGGGTCGACCTTGTAGGCCTGTCTCGCATTTTGACATTTGTTGCAACATTTCAAAAAACCCTACAGAATCAATGATTTTATCATTTTGTTCACATATTTTCCAATAAGAAAATAACTCAACTCAAAATCATGTTTAAGCCTAAGAAAATTTAAGGATACTTTTTTTACAAAAACATTTCAATATATGAATAATGGAGTGTTCGGTAAGACAGTGAACCCTGATCTAGATGGATACAAAATTTTGAATTTTATTAATTTAAAAAAAAATGGCCTACAGACTATATACACGCACATGTAGTAGGTGTTAAAAGACTGAGAAGTACACAGAGACACGGGGTACTTAGGAATCAATTTTACAGGCTTACTAGGGGTCGAGCTAGAATGCATATGCTCAGGGGGGACCCAAGGGGTTTACTGGTGCAAGTGGACCCCTAGTGGGTGTGCACCCCAACTGGAACAGAACACCTCCCCCCATCTCCCCCCGGGTGTCGAAATCCATAAATAATTTATATCATTTGGTCCATTCAGCGAGAGAGCCCATATGTACCTGTGTCGCCTTACAGAGGCTGCTGGACCTGTTCTTATCCGTAAGCAGTGATACATGAAAAATAGGCTATTAAAAAAAGCATCGACAACTATGTTAATTAAGTATTTAATTATTACCAACAAATATATAATATACATCAATAAAAAAATTCTTCATTTCATCAATCGGTTTATCATGTAATCAAAGATTGTGCAACAAATGTCATCCTTGTCATTGTAATACTTTGATATCAATTTGTAAAATGCATAACAGAATGGAACGAAATTAGATACCGAAATGGCAAGCGGAGATGTGCATTTTTAAATAAACCACCCTTGATCTGTCTCTGTGACTATCGACAGTTAGATCTTTATTCAAAAGGGATGATGCGTCCCTTCTGCACGAGGAAATAGGTTACGTGAGAAACAACCTGTCGCGCATTCCTTTCAAAGAAGCCCGCTGATAATGTTTGGCCAGAGAATTAGGTTATGTCACGGGTAAAAATAGTTTATTTACCTCATAGCTCCAGAAACGTCAGATCGAACAAGCGTGAATCGATCCAAGATCCTTGCGGTTGTTAAATCCACTCGGTACGATCCTCGGCCGGCCTGTGTTTTCCATCTGCGAGCTAAACGCATTTATCGACGTTTTTACTGAGTTTGCGTACGGCGCGAGTTGCTCCTTATGGCGCGACGCTACGGGGGCGGCATGGTTTCATTTTGGATTTCTGATCGAGTGGGAAAGCCTGACAAAAAATAAGGTATTAACCCTGTTCGTAGACATTTTGAAATTGATTTTCAATATTGCTCCGATCGCTACTATCCGCTGTGCAATATCGCACATAGAAGAATTTGAATGGACCAAGACCAAAAAGTTTTTTTTTAAAGAAAATAAGGGATGATTTTCGTAACAATATATTTATAACAGTTAAAAGATATAACGTGTATGCTATTTTCAAATGGGCTATTGCAGAGGGTTGATGACTATTTCAATTGTCAAAATTTAGACGTTGGATATGATATCAAAATTTTTGATTTTTTTTAGGGGGTAATTTTTTTTGCTTGTAATGTTCAAGTACAGTATTGTTATGTCATATGGAAGAAATTTTGAGTTTTGAGGGTATAAAAATTGTTATGCAATGGCGTGGACGGAGCAATGGACTCTGGGAAATTGTTAGAAATCAGAAGGAAAATGGCAGGGGGATCGATGGTAATTGAAGAAAGCGGGAACTTTCTCATTGAAAATTTGAGGATGATCCCGCGGTAGGCGGACCCGAACTTTTGAGCAGCAACAGAGAAGCGGATGGGTCTCCGGTTGCCATGGCGACCAGCGTAGCCTAAAGCTATGCTTTTATTGATTCCAAGCCGCAAACAATGTACAGGAGTGGATGTTTCGCTGTTCTCTCTATCCGTCTAGATAGAAGGACATTAACACACCCCGAAATTCCTATAGTTTGTCGAAGGATCAAGAGAACGGAGAAGAAGAAGCTAAAAAAATTTGACAGGAAGTCAAAATTGAATAAAAATGAATCTATGCGCTATAAGAATCATTTATTTTTCAAAGTTTTATCAAACGACAATTTATAGATGTTAATCGGAATGAATACGATTTTTTTCCTTTTTTATTTATTTTTTTTCTATAAAATCATCCAATCACGATTAACTTCAGTATTACAATGAAACTACCGACGCGTAAGTCTAATCGTCATTGAATTTTCTACTGACTGATTTATACTGACTCGACCACCCTGGACCACCAACAGGGATACCCTCAACGTAATACCCCCTGTTGATCTGTTTTAATGGTTCAGAATTTTTTGAAAATTTCCGCCTTTTTTTACACGCCAATGATACGGCATATAGACCCATGAATTATTTTGAGTTTGCAATGAAAAGTCAATGAGTCATTTACGGAGGTTTGTGTTATAGATAAAAAATGAAAAAGTTCAAAATGTATTTAATAATTAATTTCGAACTTTTGGGATTTTTTTCAAAAAAAAATTCCTTCGGCAATGACTATAGTGTCGCATTCTGACGCATGAAAATTGCCCAAAGGGATGCGCCACCCGTGATCGATGGTTCCATCCGATCGGAGTCTGCCGAAACTGCCCGTCAAATAATATATTCATAGCTTCCGGATGGTTGAACGCAACTCTGCTTCACTACCTGTTCCTGTAGGATTGCGTAACTCCGGGGACCACCCCCTTGTAAATTATCCCCATGAAAATAGGATTAGGATGAAATTTTTCGAAAATATATGTGACGTCATTTTTTTGGTCAACCATGATAATTATTCTGATACTAATTTAAAAATTCAAATTTTTTTTCATTTTTCGCTGAATATCCTTATCAATGGGTATATATGTATAGGTACAATTTTGATAAGGGTTGAATCAGGGCGATGCAGATAAAAGGATAACGCTTTACGTATTTCCTTCCTTTTTGTAAAATCTCGTTGCATCCGACTCACCCCACTGGGTATAGTAATCAGATTCGACGACGAGATCGAAAGTGAGCAGTGCCATTTAAGGGATGTTTTTTGTCCACTTAAAAATTTCAAATTTTGAATGCATATTTAAGGGAATTTTCATTAGCCTTAAATTTTGCTTCTTTTTTTTCTTAGGTACCTATACAATTTTTAATTATTTACATTTTTACAGTATACATATATGTATAGCGTTATCGTTATATTTTTATACGATTTCCTTGACACCCTTATCAATAAATTTTATGAGGTAAAAATGGCGTCGGATTGGGAATCAGTAATTTTACGGTTATTTCCTCGAATCTTACGGATTGTCGATGCTTCGAATTTACCTGGTTTTCATTTTTTTTTCCTTCCACCCGTCCACCCTCGTTAAAAGCGATCGACCGTATGAGGGTATTACCGTCTCGAATGAGAGCTGCTATCTCTCTCTCTCTCTCTCTGTTTCCTTCGTCCTCTTCAGCCTTCCCGTCAGTCTCTCTTGAAGCGGTCGAAATTCACTTAAGAGGTAGAACAAAAAAAAAGAGGTAAAAACTCGCGAGCTCGTCGGAACCGTCGGTTCTGGCTCAATTTTTTTACCTCTTCCTTTTGGCTAAATACACCTAAGAGAACGAGACGAAGAGGAAAAAACGGCTGAAAAGCAGCCCGCCCCTCTAACCGGGAGTTAAGTGCAAAATTATTTTAAAAATATTTTCTTAACCACGTTAACCTGAAAGCTGACCCCCAACGCATACACGTAGATACCACGTTGTTACAGCAAAAAGAATTTGAAATGCTCTTGCGGTTTTTTGACTTCCCACAGAATCCAACCCTCCCCTGGTTCGCATCAGTCCCCTCCGGCCAGCACCGATTTAGGACAATTAATTACCTTCCTTTTGACCCTTTGGTTATTAAGAAAAATTTCAAAAAAAAATTACCCACCTAAAAACACCGATTAATTTTTTTAAATTAAATAAAACAATTTTTTTCACTCCCCCAATTTACTTTCATAAACTTTCCTGGGTTACGCAGACACCGTAAGTCGTTGGAATGGACATTAAAAAATTACTTTTCAAAGCTTGGCCACGGTCTGGCTAACCGTTACGTCACGTCCTCTACGTTCTCTTACACACTGTTACTGTCCTACGTACTTTTAACTCGTCCTCTCAAGCTCCCCCCCCCTCCAAGCCCGATACTTTTTACGTGACGCTTTTCTCTTATTTTTCAGCTCGTCTCTACACCGGCCAAGAGTTTCCAGTCAGAAGAACCACGACGAGAGCGTTGAACTTTTTCGAAAGCTTTTCCCAGAGCAAGAAGACCAAAGAAAAAGCCACATAGAGGTTAAGTCCAGTACGGTACAACTATAGAAATAGTCCATCCAAGAGTACATATAGATACATTAGCGGCGACGGAACATTCAGTAGAAAACATTGGTCTTCGACAATCAGAAGTAAAGAAATTGACTTACGTCTCGACGGGGATAGCCGAAGTAACCCGAAGAAAGCCGATCGAAATATTTACACTGTGATAGTGAATTATTCTCGATATCGATATCTTCATCCTTGAGGTAGAAGTCAGGAGGAGCTACAGGATGCACCAGGGTTCATTCTGACAACCCTGTACATTATATACAAGCAAGACTTATGATGGGGTTTCAATTTGCCGCAGGGTGCCGTCAGGCTGCGTTTAACAACTTTTTAATGGAAGCTTGGCCAGCCATCGTCAACTTCAGCCAGCAGCATCGAAAAGTCAATTCTGCTGGGTGTTACTGGGAGATAAAAAAAAAGGAACACCGAGATTTTCGTAACGGGAGGTAAAAAAAATTTTACATAACGGCCTTACATAACCTAAAATCTTGAATCACGTAGTATGCCTTTACGAATTGTATATATTTGTCAGTGGCAATACGTGATACATGCAACAAGTAGTCACTGTAGGTAAGCAAAGTCAAAAGTCAACAAGAAATATTGTGCGAGCTTGTACAGTCGTTGGAAAAATCGAGGTGAGAGATGTTCTTCGATCGGTCGATACGAACTCTTGTCAGGCTGATTGTTGTCCATGGGATAATCCGTGATTTTTCCTATAGCAGCCTATCTCGATTAATCAGAGCGTTTCTGGCCCCGGGAATCATATACCTACGCGCGTCGAATGGAGTGATCGATTTTTCGTATACATACCTCCTGCCTTCGCTCTCGGCCCTCACAGAATCTCCCAACTCCGACCCCTAACTCATCCCCGTAGCTCTCATCCTCCGTAACGCCCTCTCTCGTAACATCCTGCACGCTCAGAACTCCCCCCTCCCGCCCCAGCATCCCTAACCCAGCAGCGCAGCATCCGCGTTCTGGAGCTCTCGCAGCTCTCGTAATCGCATTTGACGTCGCTACGTTTTTGTTTCAGAGTAGTACGTGACGCTTCCGCTATGAGCGCTCTTGGCAAAACATGCGAGAGAAAAAGAAGATTGAAGTGCAGAGAACGAAGGAGTAGATGGAGGAGCGTGCGGAAGAAGGTGGTAAAAAGCAGAAAAAAAATGGACGTTAAAGGTGGATGAAGAAAAAAAAGTATTACATGGACGATAGTAGAAGAAACGTCGTGTCTTAATATTCACGATTAAAATTCACTCGTGTGAATTCACGGTTGTTATGGGAATTACTGAAAATTTCTAACCTCAAAAAGTCACCCTAAAACTTGTTCATTTTTTCTCGTTAATTCTATAAGCACGGGTACTTGTAAGGAGTACGTACTTGAAATATAGTTGACTGAATTGACACGTGGCGCTCGAGTGCCCTGTGGATGCACGTGCCTCAAATAAAAACCACGTCAAAATATTGTGCCTATTTTGAATAGGCCAATTTTCTTAATTCCATTGGATACGCCTATTCGATTTTTTTTTTCTTTCTCTCCCTCTCTTCTCCAAGATCCACCACCTAGGAGTGTGAACGCTCTGTCGATTCTCTCTGTTTCCGAGTCAGTGGGTGTTTGGGGTTACTTTGAGTAGGGGGTTGATGAATCTAGCAACTAAATATTTGAGAATAGATCGAAAGTACGTGCGATTTGCAAAACTTTTTTTTTTGCCTCGTGACCATCGGAAAAGGAATAAAAATTACAAAAATTCGACTGATCCCCCACAATTGTCTGGACCGGATGTAGGATCAAAGCTAGTCGATTCGAGAGGGTGATATTGGGAGAGGGTGGAATACACTAGTAGGGGCTACCATATCGGTGGGGCGTGGTCAAAATCTGTCACACTTGCCACGAATGAACTATATGTATAGTCAAAAGATATAGGTTCGAACGGATAAAGGAGACACGCATGTGCGTTCAAATGCGTGAACCAGTAAAATACGCCTGTACAGTATTGATATACGTCACTGTTCTCTGGGTATATTTATACCACGCAGTAACATCTACGTATTCGCGTACTTATCCTTAAGAAATACTACGGGCGCTCTTTCTATATTGACATGGATTCATTATTTTGCTCGATAACGTAAATTGGTAGAAAATCGAAATTTTCAAAAACCACAATATTTCTTTAAGCGTTCGTACTATAAATTGGCGCGGCTATACCAACTGCGTCTACGGTAAACGTTCTACGTTCATGTAACGATAACGATTTTCATCCCTTGATTAATTCCGAATAAGGCAAAGGGATCTCGGTGCCACTAGAGGGGGTGAGGGGCTTATCAATTTTTTATCACAAGCTTGAAACTGGCTAATTGATAAGCGATCAGAAGCTACCCCTGTCGGGGTGCATCGTACCCTGGAGTACCCTTACAAAGTACAACTTGCATATGGTCCATGGATATTCTGGAAAGCTATCTGGCATCTAATCTGCTCGTATAATCTACCCTTGATAGGATAGACGTATTAAACCGTCTCTCGTGTACAAATAGCGGTTTGACATTACGATATGCATGCATATATGGATATACATATATATTTATATAATGTATACGTGAGTAGCGTACAATGTAACCAAAAGTAACGGAGACGAATTTTCGTACCGATTGGAGTAATTTTGAAAAAAAAATAAATTTACTTCTATCGGATACTTTCGAGTATTCTTGAAGAAAGTTTGTAAAAAGGTATAGTCCTTTGAATCGCCTGGGAACGTCGTCAGACGGGAAAGAACAGAGCATGGCCAGGACTAGGTGAGTACATAACAATGCAAAGCCTCAATGGGGTAATTTTGGTTTTGAATTGGCCCGCTTTCGACAATGTCGCTACGAACGAGTATTGTCGGGCAAATTACAGCTTGAACAATTTTCGGCACGCGTACGGTGGGCGTTCTGTTTTTTCCAGAGTGAAAAAAAAAATCACGATTACTTCTCATCGCAGAGCCTCGTGAGTTTTATATAAGTTGAATAGATTTGTTAGATGCATTTGTATACTTTAGAAAATTGCAAGGTCGGCCATGTTTGAATCGTTACAAACGAGTGGACTGACGGAGTCAAAGAGAGACTTAAATTAATTCCGTTACCTATACGAAGGTTCAAAATGCCCCACGTGACAAAGTAAATATCGAAATATTATTCAGCGTATTATAACGCGTGCTTATGCAATTTCTAGTCGTATTTTCATGGCGGATTTCCATCCAACTACGACAGCGTGTAGAGCGCAGAATATGACGAGGAAACGCAAAATGCGGTGGAGCGTCGAGGAGTATAACGTGGAATAGAGATAGCGGCAGAGAGTAAAGCCCGCGGGCGATCAGAACGCAAGCTACGGTTATGTCGCGTTATAAAACATCCATGATTATGTGTCACGCATAGCCAAGATGACGGTGGTCCATAGCGAATGCAGAATCCATACGAGTAGACATGGGTGTACGTTACAATGAAATCCTGAAAAAGGAAAAAGAATTAAAAAAGCTATCTACCGTGGAATAAAAAAGTGAAGGGTGAGAGAGAGAGGGTGGGAGAGGGGGGAGGGCGAAAGTAAAAAATAGTAAGCCATGGAAAGAGAGAAGTGGGAGTGAGAGAGAAAGACAGATAAAAAAGGAAGAATCACTAGCGGGGTATTTTCCGGAGGAATTTTCATTGGACGGCCGCCATCTTCGAAGCTGGAGGTTGCTTCAGGGGTTGGCGTCAGAGGATTGGCCGTCACCAGGGTAACGCTTCTAACGGGTGACCAATCCCAATGCTGGTACTGCTGACTGTGAGGGTGAGTCTCGCGATCCCCAAACCCCGCAACCCCAAGTCACCGGGATAACTGCATTTCGCGGACAGAATCCCACAAGAACTCACGCCGAACGGTACCCCGGTTCTATCTTGGCTAACGCCATTCTGTCCAATTATTTCGATATTTGAATTTTCAAGGACGAGCTGCCTTAATTGGATCTGCGCAATAATAAGATTTGAATTTCGAATCAAGGCCGCGTTCGGTTCGATCTCAGCCACGCTTTGAGCACCGGGATATCGTTTCGTGCCGTTCTTTTCCTACTTGGTGCACTGGGTCACTCGAATAACGTAACTCCAATTGATTAAGTATACCCAGCATACTTTTTGATCTCTTATTAGAGCTGATCAAGTTCCAAGTTTCATCGTTCGTTGGCTTTACTTCAAGTCGCTTCGTACCTAGTACAAAGTTCGTCCTCGCCCGTCGTTGTGTCGCCTTTACTTGGTCTTGGATTTCTCGTGCTGACGCATCTTCAGACACTTCGAAGACAGCATTCAGGATTCTAAAAGGTGTTTACACGTTAATAACCTGTAAGGATGCATTGCTGACAATTGATATACTCTACCCATAACAATCCTACGGAAAAAGAAAGAACTTCCTGTCAGTGTATGTCGTACGTATTCAAGCTGGAACGGAGTGAGGTGAACTTGAGGGATCATTTTAAAAATCCTTGCCAGGGCTGTCAGTGAACTTTTAAGAATCTTCAAAATTTTTCATCGTTCCTCCTAAACACTGGTAGGTCCCGGTACTCTGGAACATTGTGAGAAACTTGAGAAAAGTGCATGTTCATCGAAAGCCGTCAAGAGTCATCAAGATTAATCAGAATAGAAAAGTACGTGAAACTTGTGATAAATTACTTGAACGAGAAGTGGTAAAGATCAAAGTATATTAGAAAGCACTGTTAGAGTGTCAGTGCTTGTAATAAAGAGTAATTAAGAGAAAGAGTCTTCCTTGGTGATCGTTACCGAGGAACATTATAATTAAGAGACATTCGTACGGCTTAATTATCCTAGTCCCTAATTGGTCCTGAAGAGTACGATGTCCTCGTAAAGAGTATTTAGGGATTGACTCATTTCCTCGGAAGACCTCAAGGTCACCCCGGCATCACCCTGGCTAACGATTTATCCGGAAGTACTGGCCCCGGTGGTGGAGTGGGTTCCGTCGGTTCATCCGTAGGAAGTTCTCTCTCGACGACAGCACTGAGCTTGGATCATCAACAGTTCAACATCTTCCCAGCAATCTTCAGCAGACAGTTGAACTTCTCGGCGGCGAATTGCGGACAGAACAAACTGATGGATGAGCTCAGGCCTAATCTTGGACTCCTTGGGGTCGGCCTTGTCGAGAATGACTCCTTTCACCTGAATCACAATCAAGAAAAGAGGAAGTGCAGCAGCACCAGTTCAAACGAGCAAGACTTTGGACTTTACGGTGTTCATCAGGGGTTGGAAGCAAGTCCTCCGACGCCCGCCGCGACGCCTGGTAGAAACAGCGTTGGCGCTACCACAACTGTTGGTGAGTATCTTCAAGTTTGTTGCTTTTTAAACTCTAGAAAGATTTTTTCAAATTAAAAGATGTATATATATATACGTATAACGATTTTTTGTTATCAGTTATCAATATATATTTGTTTTTAATTGTAAATCTAATTTTATCAAACGGTCCAGGTGCAAGTTCATTTTAAGTGTCTAGAAGTCAATGCTTGTGGTTGATAAATGGCATCAAATAGGATCACAGAATGTGGAGTATCTGTAGTACCGAAAAGTGTACAACGTTGTCTCGGAATAGATGAATTTTCCGGTTGTTGAGTTTCGAGTAGAGACGCGTGTTGTCACTACGACACGCCTGAGTGTTGACAATGGGCCATGGGTCAGACATATGGTAGTACCTGTTCTCTATGGGCTATTATTATGTGCTCATGGGGGTTTAAGGGAGCTTAGTGCGAGGGGTGCGTTAATGGGGTAGGTTCGAAATATCGGATAGCGAACCCATGTCGAAAGTAACACCTAATGCTTTTACTCCTTTTCCCAAAAATTTGTCTATTGCAAACCTTTGGTCTATTGAAGAAAAATATATTTTATTTTTATTTACTTGATACTTTACCATAATCTTCGTATGTATACCGGCGTTCAAGTCTCTACTGGGTGACTAAAATAACCCTTGAAATTTTTACAAGTATTTTCTAAATAATCCATTCGCTTGGTGTCGACTGATACATTTTACAATGAATTTTCTAGCGCCAATTTTCTCTACACTTTCTTCGGTCTTTTCCAAAGGAATACGCAAGGGCGACTATGCGCTCTTTGTGGTTTTCCTTATGTATTATTCGCACTCCCGTTGGATTTGAATTTGCATGATTTCCCGGTCCATCGGAAATTTAAACTGGAGTCTCCAATCGTTTTGAGAGCCAGGAGAATTCAGCAAAGAGTTTCAGGGACAGATGGAAGAGTCACGTATTTCGTGAATACGGGATTGATGGAAGAGAAAATGCGTGATAGTCCAACTGAAAAAAGAAAGTAAAAGGTCAAAAATACTGTAGGAGAAAAAAACTTTAATGTCTTCAATGCTAATTCTTTCCCAAGGTCAGGGTTCCCGGACGTCGCGTAAAGACGACGACGTCCGATTGTTATGCAAATAAAAGAGTGACGACGTCGGCTCTAAAGTCGTGAGAAAAATTAACCTCTTCAACCGCTTCAGTTCTTGGGGTGAATTAAAAGTATCTCGCTCCATTATTTTTTCTTGCTTACCTCACAATTTATTGCTGCGTTTCTCGCGTTACAATAAAATCGATAATTAATACAATAATACGTACGCAGAAAATTGACAACCAATCACTGACCATCTAAATCCTACAATCCAGGATTAACCTCAAAAAAAAAAGGAAATGCTACTCTTTCACTACTTCCTAATTCTAATCCTGTCCAGATGCCGATACAGGACAGCTGATGTCTATTTCAGTACAGAATCATAGTCGTTGGTCAAAATTATTTACTAATTATTCACCACATCCAATCTCCTCCTGCCTGACAGATGGGTCTCTTCAGCGTAGATCGTCGCTTTGAAATTCAGAAAGTTTTCAACGGAAGGACGAGCGTCCCGTCGGGATCCTGATAGTTCAGAATATCGAATATATAAGGGTCCATGATTCGCTCTGGGATTTCAGGACGAAGGATGCAGCCATGAAGCATTAAAGGCACAGGCCATTTCGTACGATCCGGGTACCGTACGGATGCTGTAGAAAGTAAAATAAAAATTAATCAAAAAATATTAACCAATTTTTAATCAATTTTCCAAAATTTTATTTTTTCAATGCCAACTAAAAATATTACCTTTCAAGTTACACTCAAGGAAGAAAGTTCTAAGTGCGTTGACGCTTCTTGGTGAACTTGACCGAGTTTCCCTGAATACAGGGTAACAGGGCAAGGTATGTAAAGTGGACAGCATTCATCCTTCAACATTGAATCAGCATGTAACATGATTAGGTCATTAACGCCGTAACGAAGTTAGCATAGTGCGAGGGACTTCGCCCGCTACGGTTACCCCGTTCGTCCGTTCATAAAGCCAGGATCCGAAACGACGTCACTCCTCTACGGGGACTTCGACAACTGGCATCCGAATCTCTGTCCAGATTGTGGTCCTGTGTCAGTCTGATCTTGAAAGAGGATAGAGCAAGCTTAGACTATATACTCAAAGTCCTCAATATCGTGAATAAGTTTATGTGCAGTGATAAAATTATTTTTTTTTATCATTACAGGTGCTGAAGGAGCTTTCAAAAAATTGAAACCAGAACCTTGCGCAGCTAGTCCACATATTGGTCACACACCAACCACTGCCAGCTGTCCAACCCCTGCGCGACGACGACACAGGACTACCTTTACCCAGGTTCGCTTTTTTTATTATGAAATATATATTTTTTTCGTTGAAATAAATTGCTATGATTTTTTTTATTATAACGGATTCGTGACGGTGATAAAATTTTAGCGTGGATTCTTTTTATCTGTTTCCCAGGAACAGCTAGCGGAATTGGAGTCTGCCTTTGCGAAGTCTCATTATCCTGACATATACTGTAGAGAGGAACTGGCTAGAAGCACTAAATTGAACGAGGCTAGGATTCAGGTGAGTACGAAAAATACGTTTAATGGTAACTTTAGTTTGACTTTTTTTTATCACTTAATTTCGTGAATTATCACTGCGTCTATGCATATACGGTACGTTATAAATTTTAAAAATATCGTTGAATTCAAATAAAATTGATTCGCGCCCAAGGCGAAAAGCTCGAAATTCTTCCAGTGAGTGCCGAACCGTGTTAATGTAGACCCCACGACCTAAATGGATTAACGTAATGAACTTGGCTAGGGGTACTAGGACAGTCATCCGGCTTTTGGAATTCTGAACACATGAAACTGCCTCAAAGTAGACTTCATTTTCTAATAACACAACATACGAGGAATGGATAATAAACTCGTGTACGACGTATAAGTAATATTTCTTACGTTATACAAAATTCTACTTCGTACACTGAACAGCGTCCATATCCGTCTTTCTGACCATGACTCATCCCAATAATTCAATCAAAGACGCATGTGGGGTCGCGAAATCGAATTACGGGCGCAAATGTCGATCCAAGACACCCTCGAATCCTCGAAGGGGTGCCGAAAAATCGTGCAAGTAACTCACATTCGCGTTTCCCGTAGAAAAATGCTGCGTGCCATTTTTGAGCAACTGACAGATTACGATTTTTCCGCTTCTCAAATTCCCTGCTAGATGGCGACAGGGTAGAGGAGGTTAGGTACCGGGTCAGCCGGTGACAGGACGGGAGCAGTGAATTCCGAGTGGTACATATTAAAACAGTCTCCGCTTGCGTTTTGGTCTTTTGATATATAATGCAGAGTGTTGTTTGTGTTAAAAGCCCGGCAACCGCCGCGACTTAACCCTGTTAAACTCCGATGCCAAGTAAAATGCGGTTTGCTTTTAGTCGCTGGTTATAATCCATGCACAAAGGGCATAAAGGGATAGTACCTATTTAACCTGGTGGATTATGTGACGTCAGACTGTGATAACGATTTCGAGGTATTTGACGAGGAAGAGACAATTTATATTTTATCGTTCTTATCATTGTTATTCTAATAATATCTCATATGCAACAACCTCTGGTCCTCGGATACGCCATTTTGATGAGATAGCCGTGTCGTAACGCGGGAGCTTCGCTGCCTCTTTAAAAGCTCCTACTAGTTACGGTATTCTATTTCTATAAGATGGCAGCAGTGCCAGTGGCGAGGAGATGCGCGAGAGCGGCTGGCAAAGTTGAGATGAGTTGGGGTGGGTGACGCCGTACCGGAGGCTGCCATTATATCTGAGCCGCCATTTTAAATTGAATTTTCTCCACCCTAGATAGATCTGAAACGTCTCAACCTTACGAGCTCTTCTGCACGAGGTACCCGGGATCCCTCTTTTCCTCACAGGACACATAGTCGTCTCCCTTCGGCGTTCTCAAAACCCTCTAAACTCATCTTCCTCGCGACGCCACGGGAACATAATACACAGATATATTATAACGAGATGAAGTGAAATTGAGAAATATTTTTCCTCTTTCACGCTACGCTGTACCGATCTGTTGAATTTATAACGGTAATGCGACACAGCCTTGACGCTTTTTACGTCAATTTTTATTTCGAAATGTCATTAGAAAAAAGATTCTCAAGGTACGACTCGCTACCGCGTCTACGGAGGATGCGAATGTAATGAGATTTCTGTCGCTACGGTGAGAACTAGGATCGATCGTAGTCAGTCGGTCTTGATGGTGGGTAATGATAGAAAAAAATAGATAAGAGAAAAAAAAATGGTGTGGTGGTAAGAGAATAATTCTCGAATCACCGCACAAGAAATCCCATTACATTGAAGAAAAAGAAAAGAAAACCATTCCCACCGATATTCAATTAGGGAGTTTTTATTCGACCATTTTATTTCGATTCCACTTTTTATCTCTGTACCACCATCCCGAGATTATAGACTTCGAAGATGACTTCGTGTGATCGGAAAAATTCTTTGTTCGTTTTTTTCCGAAAGAAAAGGTATTTCATTTTACTTATCTTACATTAGTCTTCTTCCTAATTTCTGTTTCTGTTTACATACTCCTTTGAGGTTAGGTTCGGTCTTATATTTCTTTACTGAGAAAAGGAGAGGTGCCTCTCTTACTTGACGTCATCAAAGTAACAGAAATTTTGCGACAAGAACAACTCCCCTCGGGAGGTAGAAGCAAGCGACTGATGTACCTGCGTTCGTTCGCTCTCTCGTTCGCTTTTTCTCTTCCATGTAAAAGCGTGGGAGGAGTGAGAGCAAAGGGAGGACAGGAGAGCACGGTTATTGAATTACGAACTCTTAGCTTTCCAGTTCTTGCAGGGTACGCGCCTTAAGGGACGCGCGAGCATGTTCTCAAAAAGCTCCCACGGAAAAGTTGAAATAAAAAGAGTCACCCTTTTACCGGGTTTCTTCTTCGGGTTTCTTCCTCTGCTACAACCACACATCCGCTGGTGTATAGTCACATATTCAGGGTGCTGGTCTTTACTTTCCTTAGGACTTTAACCAACTTCACTACGTACGACTGTAAATGCGTGCTTGTGCGAAGGTATCGATAGATTTTTTAATTCTCAGTAGAAACTTCGTAAAGCCTTTATTATGCTTGGTATTTTTTTTTATATATTCACTTTTTGATTCTGATTTTTATATTTTAAAAATCCTTGGAGAAGGAGGGTGAGGTTTTTTTTGTTTAAGGATATTTCTTGCGTAAATTATTTAGAAATTGGTTATAAGATTTTTTTCATTGATTTTTGGAAAGAAATTGTTGCATGAAATATCGGGATTTTCTGCTAGGGAATTTTTGTTTCTGTTTTTATATTTTAGTTAGGCGGTAATTTTTCTATTTAAAGGATCAATTTGGAGTATTTTTGTGTTACGTGGGGTTGATATAGATGAGAGAGCGTAAAAAAAAGTGTTCATTATTTTTTTTTGGAATTATCCAAAAAACCATCGCTGCGGGTATTTCGCGAGTCGCTCCAGTAGGGACGCGCCATGTTTCTTCGGCACCCTCGCGCTTCCAACTCGCGGAGGGTGAAAATGTCGATAAAACGTGTCAGCCAATGAGGGAGCCCGGAGTGACGTCACACCCGCAAAACCGGCCAATCACAAGGCACCAGTAACGTCGCGAGGTGGGTGGAAAACCATCCCCATCCGACACTGGCGCGAAGCCGCAGGCTTTTCATCCTGTCAGGGGATGGCAGTGCTGTTACCAGTGGTGGTGGCTGAGGCAACCCCAATATGGGTTTACTAATCCCGCGAAACAATGGAAATTGCCCGATACAAAATGGCGATAGACGTACACCCTTACTCTGAGACTAAAAAAAGAAATTTAGCCAAAAACAAAATCAACCCTGCATCGTTCACATCGCTCGTCGCTCTACCACTCAAAACTACCCTTAACCCATACAGAGTTTGCATACCCTAAAAAAATACTGTGCATAAATAAAAAAAAAATAAAGCGGTACCACAACTCAAAATAATTTTTCAAAAATTCCATTGCCGCCAGGTCTGGTTCCAAAACAGAAGAGCAAAGTACCGGAAGCAGGAGAAGCAATTGCAGAAAGCACTGGCGCCAATTCCAGCCTGTCAGGGCGCCATGATGAGAAACATTTACCCTGGTGCCGGAAGAGGTTATCAACCCTATCCACACCCCCACAACAGCATAAATGGAATAAATCGTTATCCCCAGGTGAGTAACGCGTGTCACGAAAAACTTTATTCGTTCAATCCTCCATGCTATATGAACTAGTCGAAAATTCTTATAACGATACGCCTTCTTTGTTTTGATTATTCAAAAAGGGCGACTCCAACAGAGTAAATGAATTCGATGCGTTTCTCATTAATGATTTTAACCGAGGTATTAAATTGGAGTGCACCTGAGCGTGGGTTTGCCGCACACGGCAGCCGCTCGATGTAGCTAAATTGCATTTCGACTGATTAGTTGGGTCGGACGGATTACCGAATGCCTACCAGCTTTAATTGGGCCGATAATTTTGAAGCGTACCGAATCCATCCATGAAAAATCCAAATTTACGCACTGTCTCGTGATAGCCTATCAGAAATATAAAATACAATCAAGGACATATTATAACCATGTATCCAAACTAAAAATATTTTTCTTCGATGACGTCATTATTTTTTTTTTTCAAAATATCTTTCAGATGGGAACGACGTCATATCCTAGTATGACCCAACCATTCTCCATGTCACACTCCGCGTCGAATATGTCTGCCGTGACTGGCATGCGACAAGATGCAATGGGTAATTGTATATATATATATTTAATTCTTATAATCACAGACGCAGGATAGAATCGCGTCGTTGATAAAAATTCTGGCTAGTAAGTTTTTCACTCTGATGCTACATCCGGTCCGAATCATTCTTCCGGTCTTGTGCTGACCTACTGTTATTGAATGACACCACGCAAGGGACAGATAGAAATAAGATAAGGAAAAATGGATGAATGAGGGGGGGGGATGAAAAAATGGAGGAAAAAGAAGGGAGTTGAGAAAACGCCGGAAATGACGCGGGGTCCACGAGCGTCGTCGAGACGCTCGCTCGAAGACGCTCTATTTCCGGCCCAGCACCGTCTTACATCATTTCCGTCCCGAGATGGAATATCGCTTTTAAATCGAATCAAGACTATTCGCGAATTGCCTATCGGCTTCTTCGTCGACTGGATTTCTCTAGCTAACGGTATTGGTACCTAACCGCTTCTTACGAAGACTTGGTAGTTTTAATGCGATAGCCGATTGTTCAATTAACTCTCGTTACACCAGCTGAGAGCGTCGAGTCGAATCGTTATTAGATTGGCAAAGTGTAAAAAGCTATTAATTTCTTGATAATATAAAATTAGAATCGGACACGGGAATTATTTGTTTCTCATTAGATAAAAATTCAAATTCCATTACAATAGGACTGCTGACTTTATGAGAATTCGGAATTTGTTGAATTTTCTATCTCATCTTTTTTTTTTCTTTTTCTTTTATCTGTACAGGAATGACAGCCGAGGACGAATGGTACAACAAGAGCATCTCGGCCCTCAGAATGAATACGGCCCACCATCCTAATCTTGCGGCACCGATGCTCCAGTATCAAACATAATTTTAGAGGACCACCAGCGGAATTCAAGACTTATTATTCGAGAGGTCACGGAAATGATTGGGACTCTTACGTTTCGGCCGTTCAAAACCATCGAACTTTGTCCCACGTTTGATCCTCGACTATAATCTTGGGGGATTCCCCGGAAAGATATTACGGGGATTCCCCGTTGTCGGGGGATAATCATGTGAGAAGAGGACACCAGTGGGGGTAAAGATTAAGGAGAGCTGGTCTTGAACGGACTTATCGCGTTGTGTTGCTAGTCGAAATCTAGTCGCAATTAGTTTATTTTGTATTTATCGAGGATTCATTGAAATTGGATATTTTTATTATAATGGTTACAATATTATTTATTATCTCGGATAAGAAAACAATTACGTAGATGCGTCTACATGTCCAAGAAAGTATACATAATATATATGATGAAAGATACACAGAACTACATTGACACATTAATTCATTGTAACGGAACGTTCCAATTGGCGGGATTTAAATTTTCACAAATTAATAAAGCACAAGCGTATACAGTCTGTAGAAAAATTTTATCCTTGAGCAGGTAGATCGGGTCTCTCTTGGAACGTCCTGTATTAAAATAAAGACACGTGCCGAGTATTATAACATAGAATATGCAAATCCCGTAATGGGATTGCAAAAAAGAAATAATACTCAAAATTTCACACACAAACGTACACGCGCGCATTTTCGTTAGTTTCTTAACAACGATTCTCGAAGGCACTTTTGTTAAAATCTGTAAATAAAACGACAGGGATAAGCGGGCCGTAAGTGTAATCGGCAAGAAATATTGTAGCGTAACGCGATTTTTCAATGTCCTTTTAACGTGTAAGCCAATTACCCAATTAAATATTAGGCATTGATTTTTGTGCTTCTGTTGTTATTTAAGAATTTACAATGACTACGGGACATCTGGTGGGTGTCTTGCGTTTAAAAAATTTGAATGGCGCCAGGTACTTTGCCCGTGCTGAATTATTTTCAGCGAATCGCAACAACCTGACGCAAATTCATTCCTTGATCCTTCAAGTCTGTCCAGTCAGCAATTGTCTATATTGATGTCATTTTTCGATAACTGTCTAATCAATATATCAACTCGTGGGGCGGGGAAGCTGCGCGAGGGGGCTGCATTATTTTATGTAGATTCACCCCGATTACTCTGGGGCGAAGAAGAACGGGAATTGAATAAAGCGAGGAATGAGAATGAGAATGAATTATCGCTCGCGGGATTCCACGCGAAATGTTCCTATAAAAGTTTGTAACATATCACACACTCGTGTGTACACCTACACAATGGGGACATGCACACGTTCGTACACCCACGCACACATCCCTATATTTAAGAGACACGGACACGCCACATGTACACAAACAAAAAAGACAAAAGTATCACTATGAGGAATTCAAGAGAAAACTAATGAAAGAGAAAATTAAATTCCATTGGAAATGCATTCCGGACGAGCGTAATATAGTTTTAAGCAAGGGTCACGTATTGTACGTATGTGTTGTACATAGCCTAAATAAAAATGACATTTAAAAGTACCGTATATCAATCCTTTCTTATTTTCAATTATACTTCCTGACTTTGCTATTACGGTAATGGTATGGAGCCTTTTTATCATCATATTGTGAAATCTAGTCCTTAGTGGGGATAGAGATAATGATACTTGAAATTTTTTAGAATAAATGCAATTTTAATTTTTAAAGTAGTTTCAAGTTGCATTTAACGAGAATTGCAATTGATTTTTGTGATATCGTTAGATCTCGTTAATTGACTCATCTTTAATTACTGTACTAACGTTGACTGGAGAGGTAAATAACCTGGATATCGTTGGATATCATCTGGGATATGATGTCACGCGAGGCTGGGTGTCACAAACAGCTTCGGTTTGACTTTACCAATTGAAAGGATATGCACAGATATATATATATTTCGCGACACAGAATACACGAGCATAACTTGTTTAATTAAATTCAGGTAACAATAATGAGTGAACTTGTGCATTTGGCGTTGCGCAAGTCAGGTAGCATACATATAATCGTTGAAAGTGCTGCCATCTGTTAGTTGAAGCAGCTATTACTCTTAATGAAAGCCGATAAACTGCGCTCAGTCGTTGCTGAATTAGACTAAAGTCATCAACTGTCGGAAAGAATTCTAAATTACATTCGGAATCATTTTATCGCAGAAAGTTTACTAGTTATCTCAGAGGAGGTGCCCAGGAGGTGCAGGCTCATATATCACCAAACACAGTGTATTTATCTTCAGTCAATAATTTAGAAATTAGGGACGAATTAGTGTCAATTTATACCACCGCACAGGTGCTCCAGGAATCAGAAATCATGATTGGCTTGAAGAATTTCAAAGCGTATAAGGAAAACTAAAAGTATTAATATTTTATTTTATATTTAAGAATACGGTAGCAGCAAGTAACGATCAACAGGTACAGTGCTACAATTTGTATAATAATAAATTCCACGATTAGAATAGTTTTTTTTTTAATATGAAACATCCTTACTTACTAATTATTTTACATCCTTTGCATACATTCTAACCAGATGAGCATTTTTTATACACCGTACACATCAAATTTCGTCGGAAACGAAGGCACAGAGCGCGAAACTTGACTCTACAACGGTTGTTAATAAAGCCAAAAACATACGTAGTCACTTTTAATGATAAATGACGCTGCTTTGGACTGAGGCTTTAACATATAATGTAGGAGCTTTCGCGCGAGCATGCATGCCAGCTCAGTATCAATGAAAGTTGAGATTATAAAATTTCTGTTTTTCGACTAGTTAGACTTTTTTTTATAAGAGCCCAATCTTCCAGGATCTCCGCGTCATTTAACATGTAAACTATGTATGGGCCGGCTACGGAAACAGCCCGACGCCTCTCTGTAAGATTTCTACGTCTACGTCCGCTGGAATTAAGCCATAAATCAGCATGAATGTCAACATTGTTTCGATCCTCTTCGAGTCTTCGTATTTTTTCTTGCAAGTCACTATGAATGTAGTCCCATACGAGTTCTTTCTCACTTTGAAAATTTTGTAAAGCTGCTTGTTCCTCAGCTAAGAACTTGTTCTGTATGTTTTGTATTCTAAGCTTTTTTAATATTCCAGCTACCTCCATCTTCGTCTTCATATTTTCCTTAAGACGCTCTAATGGTATTAAGTATTCTTCTGATTTCCCCACACGAACTTCACCCAACTTTGTGTCCACCTGGGTTATTCTCTCTCGGTATAATCTGTAAGAAAATCAACTCATCGATGCATCCACTGTTAAGGCTTCTATTTCCGCTAAAAAGATAATACTTACTGCTCCTTCAGTAGAGTAAACTGTCTTTCAAGATCAACCAAATTTTCCATACATTCGGTCCGACGTCGTTCGCATTCATCTTCATCCATCTCAGAAGAATCATCGCTATCACTATGTTCAGCACTGCTATCGCAGGATGCTGAACTTTGATTACTATCATTGCTATCATGCGACATCTCTTCCCCTTCACCTTCAGACTCGTCTTTAACACTAGGCATCTGTAAAGCAAGTAAAACGCCTTGTAACAACTAAATTAAATTAAGCCTTACAAGCATAACCTATAAATTTAAGGCAGAGTGAAGAAATGGCTAAAACCAAAAATGAAATATTAACTACCAGCTAGAAAGAAAAATATCAGCGAATGCAGATAAATTAAATTTCAAAAGAAATATTCCGTAATATCAAATCATTTCTACATTCTCAAAATTGCTGTCAGACAAGCTATCAAACGCGAAGTAAGGTTACGGCAAGAACCTAAGATAAACATTAAATTCGATAATCACCTAACCGTCAGTCATAACAGAAGCTAAACTCACCGTGCGAAAAGGTCGGATAATTCCGAACTATATCGCAGATAACCGCTAAGAGGTGTTGTCCAGACACCTCCTTGAAGCAATTTTACGAGAAAACAGCCATATCTAATTCTCAAACTCGTTCGTGTATACTCGACTATGTTCGTGTTAGTTCGGCTCGCGCGTCAACAGAAATCTCGTGTAAAGCGACGCCATTTTGAATTTCGTATTGTCGCAAGTTCAAATTCGATCGAGCGAAGACATTAATTGTTTTTATTCGTGAAAGTAACGCCAGTCGACTTTTCATCTCCGTTAATAAGTTTAAAAGTACACTTAGAAATACATTCGCGTAATCCTACAACTTGTAAACACGTCAGCGTTAATGCCAGTCAGTAATTAATTTTTATCACAATATTAATCACTCAGGCATACTTTATGGATTTCCGAGGATTATAACTTCGTTTGTATACCGATAAGCGACATATGCACAGCTTTTCGTAAAAAAAAGAACAAGTCCAGGACGGCCTCCATCGCATGTTAAACATCATCAATCTTGCGGTATGCTCAATTATCAGCTTCGTTCAATAATCACTCTATACAGGGTTACTAAGGAGTATTTCACCACCTGCAGATGACTCTACCACAAAACTAAAATGGACTGGCGAATTTAATTTAGTGCAATATTAAATAACTCTCTATACAAACTTTAAGCCTGATTACAAAAATCACTTTATATCGTATAATAGAAAAAAGGAAGAAGTATGCTCGATAATCCAGCAATGAACCACGTGACTCGTACATGCGTGAACTCGAGCAAGTAAATCAGGTGATACAAATGTATATACAATATACATAAATTCTTATAACGAGTGGACGACCCATAACTTATTTTCCATGTATATATTTACATTAATATATAAGACCTCAAGAAACGAGGGCACCTTTTGACGAATTATTACACACCCAGTAATTTTCCTTTACCTTGGAATCTAGTGAAGCGAGAAAGAAAAAATCTCCAGACGTTTTCTCCAGTGGGCTGCAGCATCATTTTAAGCGGCTGTTTCAAGATTTACTGCAAGAGCTAAGGAACATCCTTGCATATTTATTAGCTACATGACAGATTCATGTTCGTCAGATTCATAGTCAATTTTGGAACACATCCTAAGAAAGCTTTTAGGGTTGTTATGCAATGCTTGTTATAGCCTGCAAAGTTACGGTACAATCCAACGAGTGCTCGTCTACGAGATATATATACAGGGTGTCCCATATTACAGTGGAGCTTATTGGTATTACATGCGAGCTTATTACGAGCATTGTTGAACAGCTCTTATGTTACTCGCGTCAGAGGTGCTTGACCTAAAAAAAAGCCTTTTGGATACTGGAGATTCTAGTATGAATTAGAGACTTGAGATATTAAATTATTATTAATAAGCAGCATGGGGTAAGTGGTTGGTACAAGATGGCGAGCGGAGATACGAAGGGAAAAAAAATTAAGTATCCGAACGGGGGCAGAGGACAAGGTTATGTTTAAATATATTATATATTTTCGTTATATAATATCCCATCAGATACAATAATACATTTGGACCTGTATAGAACAAACAAACAGATAATGCAACATTCGCATAACTGCAAGTTACACTAGCAATCAATATATATATATATATATCACATATCATGTGAGTACATATATATATATATGTATGTGTATATATATCTGCTATTTTGGTTTCTTGAAGACTTTCGGTTAAATAGATCCGTTTGTCGGAGAGTAGAAGGTACAGGTCGTTTGTGCATTTCGTATGAAATTCCTTTTAAAGCGAAAAATCGCAATGCGAAAATGGCCGTTAATGGCGGCGCCTTGACATTCCCGACGCATTGTGCGATTATAAAAGTGAGTGAAGATGACTTTAAATTTGGAATTTATTTTTCTTCACTTGACAACTCTATTGATTTGGCACATTTGCCACGTTTTGGATTTGGAAAAAAAAAATTGATTTTCGGAATTGGTAATCGGCTCTTTCCGCGTTGCGACAGCTTTGTCCGAGACGTTTAATATTCATTTCATGCAACATTTATTATGGACGCGTTTGCGTCCTTATAGAGGGAATCGAATGAGAAAGATAATAAAAGAGACAAGAAAAAGAAGCTTTCAACCTTGTCGATAACGATGTTCGACGAGGAGACGGATCTCTTGGCTTTTATTTTTCTTTCTCTTTCTTTGATTCCCAATATTAAAAGACGAATTTACCAACGCGTCCATTCCTTGCCTAAGTAACAATCAACATCTCTCGTTCCCTTTGTCTGTAAGGGTGCTCTCACACCGGCTGTATTTTTATCACCAGTATCGAGCATCCCTGACACACGTTCTGTGCGAACACGAAATACTTTCGTGTACGGGAATTAATACACTACAAGTACTCTGATCCATGTCGTGGACAAGTATCTTTTGCTTTTTCTTATTTCTTAATCCCTTAAAAGCATCCCTTGGTAATTTTTATTTAATAATCTCAAAGGGATGCTCGCATCGTAGCTTAAAGACTTCCTAGGAAATTGACATGTGAAGAGGGACACTCCTAAAGTATATCCATTCGCGTTTTATAACGAGTAAAAATATCGGGTGGGCTTTTTTCAAAGTGTCTCTTGCGACGATGATGACCGTTTAACATAGCGGTACCTCTTTGTCGTTATACCTTGAAAAATTATGACAACTTTCATAGCGTGATTCGACTTTTTTTTTATGGATCAACGCAAAATCGTTATCCATGTACGCGTTACTTTTAAAATACGTACGAGGTTAGGTTAGGTTGGTTGGTTGGTAGGTACCGGTGTTGTTCGTTCGATAAACACGAAGGACGATATGGCGAAGCCAGAGACACCTGGAGTGGCCGGGCTCGAGGGATATTCAGGGCTCGTGCGCCGGTTTAGCACGGGCTGTTATCAAAAGCGGCTTTTAGAATGAAACTCGTAAAAAAATAAACCGTCGCATCGTGGAACGAGACGATCGTGAAAACGACTCGTGATCAGTACCACGATCACCCTGGATCCCGGTCGATCCTTCTTGACCGAGAATGATCTTTTCAATATAAAAATGTTGGGTATAACCCGAGTATCAGCGCACTCTGTTGTCTCCACTAGCGCCACCTAGTTGTCTCGCGGCGTATCTTGTTAAGCCATGGCGAAAGTGGCGCCTCCGACGGATCTTGCGTTGAAACACGTTCGAGTCACTGATCTCTTCTCCTTTCCATTTTATTCTGTGTTCTTGTTTTTAGTTTGACATTTTTAATCAATTCTCAAGTGTCGCAGATCTTAGGACGTTTTCAGGATTCATCCTATGCCCTTACTCAATCCTTTGATCCTGAGGGTGGTTTATGCTTGTATAAGGAAGATGTCAGACTCCCTGTGACAATTATAAAATATACAATAAACGAGGAAATAATAAACCTGGCATCGCACGAAGGATCCCGCTCGACACCTGCTGCAGCATGGATTAATACACCAGGAAGGTCGAGTGTTATCGACTTCACTCGAGGGCCGAGCAACCCTCCGATGCTTTTCACCAGGCGAAACAAGCCACCCTCGCTAATTCGCAGCCGTAGCTCGTTCACCCTGTGGGAGAAAACTAGGACTTGGCCTTGTCATTCTGTGCCTTGTCGAATCCGTCTATTAAAGTTTCAATGATAAACTTTATAGTGAGCTTGTAGATATTCTCAACGTTTTCCGTGTATCTGTCCTCTAGGGTTCTCTTGACAGCCTCCAGGAAGGGTGCCTCGATTTTCTGAAAGAAAAAAATATAAAATGGCAATCATCCGTTTACGGGTCACCTAAGGAATCATTTTTCGAGTAAACAATGACTTTATACAATTTCCTATCTGTCATTCGTGTATAGTAAGAGAGTCTAACTGGATCAAAAAGCGGCATTGAACTGTGTCAGAGTGCCTATTAACTTATTACTTAGTGTGTGGGTAATGTTACATGGTACTGATGCGTAGCAGTGCGTAAAGACGAGAGTAGTATAGGAAAGGACGTGTCATAGATGGTGGGCATTATATGTGAGTCTTTGTTTTCGAAACAAAGGGCGATAGCGGAAAAGCAAAGGCGAAACCACCGCGCCGGTAGAAAATCAAAGGAGCTTTGTGCTTTACGCGACGGTGACCTCCGAAGCCGAGTACAGATGTCCAAGAAAAAATTTCATCTTAAAGAAATGAAAAGCCGAATAATATTCTCGAGGGTGAACTACCGATACCAACCTTTTTTTTTTATTCACATTCGTATCAAGGCTGTCGGTGTTTTTGTATTGAAAGAAATATTGATTTTTCAGTTTTGTATGATACTTACCCAAAAATAGGACCTATTGAACCCTGGTATCTTTGTATGGGATGCTCCGACCTGGTGCAAGTAGGTCAGGAAGACGTCCATGTCGTCCAGGCCCTTAATACCCTCATCCAAGGTAGTCATAACTGTTGTGGCATGTTCCGCAAGCTCCATGCTCATCGATTGTTGTTCCTTTGTCTTGAGGTCACGGAATTTGGTGAACATATCTAGAAGTTCAGCGTTTTCCTCGAACAATCTGAGAACCATTGATATTCTTATTTTGCAGATATAACTTGACGACTGTGGATTTATGAGAGAGCAAGATTTCAGAATGGAATCAGCAAAATCGAAAACCGTTGATAGGTTAGGAAAAGGAAAGGTTGGAATTGGAACATCAAAGGCAAATACTGGACCTGATGAAGGAATACTGGAGCGTGAAAGTGCAGAGTGGACGGGAAGGAACTGTGTCATTTAGGGAAATTTTTATAGCCAAAATGAGGCCAAGGCTCAATCTGAGCTTTTTGCCCGGAAGTAATGATCCCACAGAAATCTTTTATAGGTAACCTGAAAACCGGCAGAAAACGATCCTCTCTTTCGCCTCTTTTATCATAAATTATGAACTTTTTACTTATTCTTCTTCCCTCGGGTCTCTGCCCTGGCACCTAACAAATGAAAAGCTTCAACCGCGAGAAACTTCAGTACGATCACCGATTTGGCTGGTCCGGAGCATACACAGGGTGTCCATTTAGAATAGATTTATTTACTCGGATAATATAATACTGATAATATTAAATCTGTCATTTATGACAATGTATTTTGAGTCTGTCGTATTTCAGAAAATTAATCAGTATACTTTACCGAAAAGCACGAGGAATGAACTATTTTATTGATGACCACCCGGTACGTAGAGGCCTGAAGAAGTGACAGAGCGAGCTTTACCTACTACTCGAGGGTCGTGCGTTTTACTTTCTTTCCCTTTTCATTTCGTTCAGTGGCTGCACCCTATCGTACCCGAATACATGTGGTCACAAGGATATTTGCCGGGTCGATTATTTATCGATGAGATCGTAACTTCCGTTGCCACCCGTTAGATTTCATCTAACAAAGAGATCACCCTTCGACGCTATCTAATGAACAATCAGCACGCGACATTTATTTCAACCTAGAAACGTCTCCAGTCAACGATCCGACTTCTATTTTATTTATACACGTACAGAAAATATCTAGAAAAAAAAACAAAGATAAGATCACGCAAAAATATATACCTCTCTATTATCCAAGATACTTTAGGAAATACTCGAAATTCCTAAAAATCCACTCTTTCGACATTATACGGTTAATACCTATCTCCACGGTCTCACTGTTTGATTAAATCTTCTCATACTGTCAGACCTTATATACTGCATAGCCTATATACCTAGTACATAGTACATATAGTTTGTACTAGCAGATAGAAGTCTCCGCTGCGATTCCCGTAAAAATTAGTTGGGCTCGAGCCACCCTATCGAACGAGCTGTCACTCGATTCTCTGCACGACATCCCCCAGCTGGGAATAGGGTAGAAAATCTGGCCACATACCTTTATCCAAATAGTATATGTATAAACACACAGATACATATCACAAAGTTGCATTAATTTTAAGGTGTCACCACAACGGCCGAAAAGCAAACCTTCAACGAACATTCCTTGCCGTCTCGTATTATCCCTTAACGACGCTCTTGGGAAAGAGACAATCTCCAGTTGACAAGTATAAGAAGAAAGGGATGCTGCAGAAGACTTATGATCAGGTATAAGCTGTAGATTATTTTAGTCTCATTTATCTTCCTCTTCTTTCTCCCGTGGTCGATGTACGTACGTAAAGTGAGAATTTCAGGGATACTTTCGAGGGGATTGAGATGAAATAATGCTGGTCCACGGGATCGTTGCGGGCGACATAAAGGCGCCGAAAAGGGACGAAACGGCTGTGGAGGGTGAGTCCCGTCCACGAAGACGATGTCGTAATCGAGTAGGACGGACAGTTTGTCTAGCGTTGATAGTACGTGCGTACGTATCTAGTATCGTAGGCAGATAAATATATTGGAACTTATTGATTTCCATAGCTGCTAACGGAGAGAAGGCGGCACGAGTTCACGTTGACGTCCACGAGTATCCTATACGTGAAACTTGCGAGGATACACTTGATGAAGTTACCTTAATGCCTGACGCTCTGGAGTAGAGCCTATCATTTCCATGCACGACTGTACATACACGTCCCCATTCTGGCTTTATACCGAAGCTTGGATGGCATTTAAACCGCCCTTGTAACAACGCAATTTACGTGGTGCCTCGCGGTGGATGCTGGCTACGTGGGATCAAGTTCAGGAGGAAACATTTCCAAAGGGACGCTGCTCTCTGGCAGGATTAACATTGTGTAATAGAGGCGCTCGAGTTGATTGAAGCTTTTACGGAATAGGCCTGATAGGTTTCACGTGTACAGGGAGTATGTTGAATACTGTATAGAGGAAGTAATAGGATGATTCTTTGTTATGTATTTGATACAGATAAAAAGTCAATTTTCATTGCAGTGAAGTTAGCCAATCGATGAGCAGCGGCCAATCGCGGAAGCCATTGTTCTACGGACGAAAGTTCTGAGGGGTGGATCGCCTTGCAAATGAGAAAAGAAAATCAAGGCTCGTTTTAATTGCTGCCACAATTCAATTAATCAAGATGGCGATGATGGTGTGGAAGCTCATCCCTCCAGGAAGTCGAGCTGTACCTTTTGGATCAAAGCGGCTCGTCCCAGGACTGATTAGAAACTGGACCTGTGTACTTTGGACCTGGTGTGCTTGGCCTTTTCAAATACGTAGAGCCAGGGGGAAACTGTGCGGTACTTGTGGTTTTTGGATCCTTAGACGCTTAACAAGGGTTGATCAGAGGGTTGTTTACGTCAACATGAAAATGTTCGTATCTCGGTATGAGACAGGGAAACGACACTGACGGGAAGACTTCTTCGTTCATTTGTCAAGTCACCCTCTGGAAGGATATATGCCTTCTCATGAAAAGGCCAGGCTTACCCTTATGATAATAAGATGGGTTGATTTTGATCTTTTATGAAACTTTTTGGAAATAGGGGATTCTTAACGTTATATAGGGGGGGGGGGGGGGAGTGGAGGGCGTGTGCCGTTGGTCCTGGAGAAAATGCTTAGTACTTTGCTTAGACAATTAGACTCCTTTTACCAGAGCGACAACAGGGCTAATACAAAAGGTATCAGATGATGAAGGAAGACTAAGGGCGCAATCTATGTACAGCGACAGGGGTCGTCACCTTTACTGGACGTGGGTTTGAGGTTGATGGGAGCCTCGAGAAGTATGGACCAGGACTAATTACATAATGGTACGAACGGACTGACTGTCTCTCGAAATAGGGACTTTAGGCTAAAACTGGTACGTTACTTCCCTCAGGGAAAGGATACCGTGAGATATATCATAACAAAGCCTTTACCGTAGTTAGTACGAGCCCTCAGTAATTTTGCGAACCAACTCAAACTTTCTATCTACCCTGAACTTCAAAAGCAACATTTAGGATCAAGTGTATACCTTTCTCTATCCTGTATCTACACTTCATGGCACAGGGGATGTAAATCAAGGGATGCTCAACCATAGAGTTGGCACTACTACAATTACTATACCAGTACTACTCGTAGTATCACAGAGTAGGTCACCGACACAAAAGGCTACGGTGGACTTACTCTTAGTAAGGCCTACCAACTACAAGGGTTGCTTCGTTACCCGGACAAAGCGACACGCATAATTTTCCTCGCGTCAGAGCGCACGCCGGTGGCAAATATACCTCCCGGCGTCGCGACGCCTTTCCAGAAGGGAGATTTAATGAGTCCGCAAAGCTAATGTACCGTAAATGCTACGTTTCGAATCTCACGAAATTTTACTTCATCCCTTTATTCAACGTCGTTTCGCCCTTCCATACCTTCAGTAATAACGACGTCTTTGTATATCTCTATATTGTATATATCCCCAGGAGCTAAGCCACCCCGAGGACCGTACCACCCTGCCGGATTATTTACCCAGTAACGTGGGAGTGATCATTGCCGGTATAAATTCTTCAGACGTGATCATCAGCACCGGTGGGATAAGGATTCGGTGTGATACTTACTTTATGAACATGTAAACACCGGTAGGTTCCATTGCTCTTGCCACAGCTTTCCAGCTTGCTATTATCGTGTATTTCTGTCTTGCAGTGAGGGGTAGCCGCGGATCCGTCGCAGCCGGGGGTGGTGGACTTTCTCGACCCCCTTGATTCTGCGACGAGGACGAGGCGAGTTTTCCTAATTCGCAGCCCATAGTCCAGAGTCTTGGTACGTTTTCTTCGAGACCAATTTAATTAAATATAAGAACAAACTCTTGCTTGATAACTATAGTAATCCAGGACTCCGTACACTGTCCTATAGGGATGATCCTGTTCCGGGGAAGCTGTACGTCGACACGCCACTGGGTGGTGTATAAATTCGCAAGACAATATCAGCTCCGACCTGGTCTCCACTGAATGCTCTTCTTCACGACAACGTATACTTGGATAGTCGATGGAAGAAAATAATTTTCCCTATTGGTTTGACCGTTCGCGTTATCACGCTTAATCGGAGACAGGAAGTGGATGCTGATCCTTATCCGGATCGATGACGTTCAAGAGAAAGAGAAACTCATTGACATCATTCAGATGAACGACGTTGTTAAGTTCATCGTTATACCACGATGCCCCCATTTCTCATCTGGTTCGTTAATCAGCATTTTATTTCGATTTATCACGAACAGAGTATAGGTACGTACAGATTGGCCTACGTTACTCCTCGCAATGGGCAACCTTACAGTTATTCACGATAACGAAGCTCATTCGATAATTACTCAAAGTGAACACAAATTAGTCTCTCGCGAGGATTTTCAATATTTAATAAAAATAATACTCTTTCATTTTCAGCTTTATCTCTCCTCTAAAACGTATCGGATTCGACGTTCACACAGCTCTTGGACACTGACGGGCACAGTATGGATGCACCTTTATCCTCTTCTTTACTTCTTTCCTATGCCAGCACAATGCCCCTGCTCTTCGATGCTCTTCAATAAATCCGCATCGTTCGTCTCTCCCAGGTTAACTTTAACGAAACCGTACATGAGGTATATGGAAAAAATGAGTGCCTATGAATAGAAAGCACTCGTCCCGTTAAGCAAATCGATCTCGTGCGGGTGAAGATGCTCCAAGACGATAACACTATCTCTTTCAAAAAGTGCGTACCGACACGGAAGCTATCGTTGAAAGTGATTTAATTTATTTTCTCTCTCTTTCTCTCTCTCGTAAACACAAACACACGCTCACTCTTTCTGTCACCCTTTTTTTCCCTTCTCCGTCACTCATCACCCCAATTTTTTATCTCCAGTGCCTCCTACTCCTCTACATCTCAGCTGACATTCACTCTCGTGGGATTTCGTAAAAATGGCGCTTGCACGCGTTATTTCCAGATACTACCGGGTTCACGTTTGTTTATAGGAGCACGGATAAATACACGATGGTAAAGAGAGCGAGAGAAAGCGAGAGATATCGCCGAGGACGAAGCGGGAAGAGACCGAAGTGAGGATCGAGAGCGAAACGAGAGATACAAGATGGACACACGAGATTCAGGAATGCGAAACACATTTAAAAAAAAAAAACACTTATTTATACTCCATATGGAATTTCATTATTTTTTACCGAATTTCACGTATTAACACGAGGAACCCAACGAACGGTATCCTTTAATCCCCACCACTGCACCGTGTTTATTTTCGTATGTGCAACCCTGATCGATTTACGGCAGGTAGCGGTCCTCGAGTCTCGAGTCGTCCTAGACACGTATTGATATATGCATAGATATATATATTATATATATACTTCTATTTATACATATGGCATGTACACGTTTATTGTCCTTTCTTATTAGTTCAGATGTTTTTTTCTTACGCAACTGCCGCCACGATTCTTTATGACTCTTTTTTCTTTTTCTTTTCCTTTTCAGACTCTTATACACACCGTGGCTAATCTTCACGTGGAATATGACTGTCTTTTATTTCCCTTATTCACGATTCACAACGCATTCGACGTTTATGTGGAATTTCCCGGGGGTCCACCTCGGGCGAGAGATTCCGTGAGGTTATATCTTTTCTCGGCGAGCTTCTATGTCGGCCGTGTTGCCTACAGCCCAGGCGAGCCGAGACTGAGGCATCCGCACAACAAGTTCCACGTCGCGACGCGCAGACGCGTTCGAAACGCTGGAAAAAGTCGAACTTGCGACACCACGATAAAGAATTAATTGTTTTCCTCTTGGTAGAAATTTTCTCTTTTCGAATTCGACGCTTTCATTAGCTTACGTCGGCTGTCGCTGTTATCGACGGGTCGAGGATGCTTTACTTATGGGATGACTGGATTAAGCTTTTTTTTCTCTATACCTGTATCTGTACTATATCTATAGCTGGGCTTCCAATAGGAAAGTCCAGGCTTATCGAACGTCCTCGACTACAGCTTTGTACTAGGAATTCTCTACCGAGTTCCTTCCGTTCCTATGTGATTTATAAATCAATCAATTTCCACGATGGAAATTTCTGGGACAGGGTGTAACGGCGTACGGCGAGAGAATGAGAAGAGCGAGACAAAATGGAGATGGAGTTGGTCGGTCGAGGATGTCAGAGAAAAAAAATTCCATGGCACAAAAAGCTCGAGAAAGTTATAGCGGAAATAGGGTGCGAAAGTTTAATTGGAAGGCGCTCGGGGTCTAATAAATCGGAGGCTGCTAGGGAATTTTTGAAATTCACTAGATAACTCGACCCGGGGTAACTCATAAGTCGTTCTGCGCGCCAGGCGTATATTCCTTAACAAGGGGGGGTCCTTGGGTTTTGTGAAAATATGTAAAGCAGGGTGGTACGTGGGGGATGAATCCTTCTCGTAAACCTTTTTCTACGGATATTCATCTTTCTGGAACGTCTTGGGAAAATTAAACTAGATCCTAGGACTTTTGGCTTGACGATGACTGACTGTCGTGAATCAACGTTTTTACGTGGACATATAATATAATTATATTTTTCACGTTGGAGACCTTGAAGTTTTGCACTGTAAGTTTCAAAATATGCCTATTATGTATATCTATATTATCTTAGGACACCTTTAACAAATATCGATCAGTTCGTATGGCCATGTGAGATTCCCATCTATCAGGGAACCGGCTCGGGTTACCGGGTGTTCCTCAGATATCAATCGAAAAATTGAAATGGAGGAAATCAATCTGATCGATTTATTTGTTCGTCGATAAAATATTAATTTACGTAGATTAAGAAAATCTTTAAGATCGTAATATGTAGGTATATATATTAATTTATTTGTAACTAGTCACGGTGTCGATGGATTTCGAAAATGAACGATTTTATACTTATTTCCATTATAACGATCACACTTTGATTATCTTAACGATTTCAATTAATTATTTTTATAAGTTATTTCTCAGATGATTTATCTATCCTCACAGAAATGTAGGTGTGTCGAAATTTTGAATCGTAGCAAAATTCTGTATATGACGCGTGTCCATATTGTACATTTGTATTTGTATCAACAAACAATTTCTATTTGCTGATACAGACGAAGAGGATGATACCGAATGTGTATAATATTTTACAGTTTTTTTTTACTTCAGCCACTTATTCATCCCACGCCGAGTGAACGTCAAGAGAGGGAGGGGAAGACCGAGGGCAGTTTTGCCAAGTGGATTTAGAAGCGTCAAACTTTATCTCATTATTTAGAGAAGACCCATCTTGGAAAGAGTACTTCTCTTCCTGAAGGTCCTGGGGTTTATTGGACCAAGGACCCTACTAGAACCCTTACTTCAGGAGGCAGTGCAAATGGAGAACATCCTTTACCAGCGTGAGCCTGGACGGTCCTCGCAGTTACCACCAGGATCTTTATAGCTCGTATAAGGGAATACGACTCTCCTTCATGACTTGATTATCCCTGTAATGCTTTAAGGATTGATACCCAAAAAGAAGAAAGTGATGGCTCCATAAGACCAATTAAAAATCTTTAAATCCCATTGAAATTCTTTTTCGTCCATCAAAATTTCATCTGACAATTAATATTATTATATACAATATATTTATTTCAGAAAATGGTCCACGGTGGGGATGCGGGATGTGGCTTATATTTATTGGACACCAAGTGGGAGACTTGGCAGAACGGTATCCGTCGATGAAACTAAGGAGTTTGGATCGGAGCTCTGGCTTAATTCGGCCGAAAGCCGCGAGGTTTCGTCAGTCCACCAGAACCGTTAAAGTCAGTTTGTTATGAAGCGCCAGTTTGAAAAGACGCGTCGGGGTAGACGGTGTGTGAATATTATAATAACAATATCAAAGGAAGGCCCGAGGATTGATAAGTGTAAAGCTGTGATACTAAAGGACACGTGACACAGGAATGTTGCTGATAACGAGTAAGAAAGAACATAAAGATAATAAGATAGAAGCGTAGTCTATCTTATTGGTGTAAGAAGGTTGGTGAAAACCCCATAAGCATACTTACCCTTTAAGCAAACCGGAAGCAGGGAAAGGAACAGTAATAAATATTAAGAATAAACGTGAATTCGCTTTCGCATTGGCCGGCTGACATTTTGCTTTTAACGTAATACTCACAATCTGCCATCCCCCAGCGTCATGGATTCTTCTTCATTTTTTTTTCACGTCGCCTCCATAAAATAACTTCATCCAAACCCTCCTGTAGGATCGTATAACGCGAATAATGTCCGGAAGTGACGAGGAGCACTTTAGTTCTCCAGCTTTTTCGCTTTCTTAAACGAATCTTCTGATAAGGGATGAATTCAATGTTGGACAATTTAATAGGGACCAGCAAAGCGTCATAAGAACGTCCGATCGCGTCGAGTTTGTCAAACGATATTTTTATTGCAACAATTGAAATTTCTTTCTCGAAGGGCTCATTCAGCCAATCGGGATTCGCTGTAAATTTACAATATTGTATCGACTATTAAAATTTATTTATTTCATCTGTAAGTATATTGATACGATATAACGAGGGTGTCTCAATTTTATAGTATTTGGACTTGGACAGACCTCTTCTTGGTTATATATATATACACACAGTGCGATCGAATGCTTCTCGTATCTCTTCCAGGAATATTTTTTTTTAATACAAATTACAATTCCAGGCACAGAGCACCTAACTCGAAACTCCAAGGGACGCCTGTCTTTTAACCTAACCTAACTACACTCAGGATTGAAGTCGTCCTCGTCTCATCTACAACGGCTTGAAATTCGGTATAGACTTCTTCAAGAGGTTTTTGAACCTCCGCGAGCCTTCACCGACCTCACTAATAACCCTTTCCCTTCCTGGAGAACGATCGGGGAGCGATTATTATTCCGGTAGGAGCTGGCCGCCTGATGTATCGTTGTCACGATGAGAATCTAACCGGAGCCGGATCGAAATTATCCAGGCAAAAGGAGACTCGGGAGCGGATGCTTGTGGCATCTTTTTCTTAAATAAAGAAAAAAACTAAGAGGAACGTTAAAAAGATTAAAAGAAGCAACAAAGAGAACGGGCCGTGTCCGTGTAGAGCCTGATGGAGGATATCCTGTCGGATTATACTACACGCTTCCCAATTCAGGTTATTGAACGTGGAGTAACCTTGCTATTTAGAACTGGAAATTTAATGCTGATAAGCTTTGAGCAGGACTTTATTACATTTTGCTCGATAAACGCGACCGTTTTTCTCTCGAATTTATGCGAACGTTAATTATCAATTCATTGCTTCATCAAGGACACTTGATTTCGAAAGCAAGACTGCTACCGGTATTTTATACATGAAGACCGATAAACGATCTGAATCTGGACTATAAAAACGTCAGCAGGTTTCAAGAAGCTAGATACGTGCCTTTTACTGTTTTTAATGTTGAAAAGAGTGCTTGGTATTTAACGATATAAACCTGTAGATTTGAGGAGCAGCTAGACATATAATTAGAGCGAGGGCATCTCGTGAGAAAATGTACCCGGTTCTGTAATGGCTGCAGATCACGAGAATGTAGCTCGAGTTCCTCGAGTTTGTCTGGCGCAAACGCCCAACCACTCGTTCGTATTTTTTATCTTTTCGAAATTGGTTCAATTTTCGAAATTTCGTATTAGAAAGTTCTCGCCATCGAGAGAAAGGGAGACGGAGGGATGCGCCAGTGAGAAAGGGAGAAGGACACCCTTCAGAGTTTAACGAGCATCGTTCTTTCCTTCCTTAATGATCGGCGTCAGGTAGAGTGAGAAACGCCGATAGGCGTTTCCGGTCGAGTAGACAGCAACCTCCATTATACATATACAGATGAGTTTCCGTTTTGCCGTGTAAAATCACTAATAGCTTCTTCTTTTCGCCATGTTACAGATTAAGGATGCAGACGAAGAACGTGAACCAAATGCCGAACAACGATCATCCGGTATTATAATTATTTTATTTATCCCTAACGATCATTCATAACGTCGTAAATTGGAACACTGAACAAAATACTCTTTCCACAGATATTATCGAAAAGTCATTGAAAACCGATAAATAACGTTTTCGGAAAGTTTTGGAAATTCTTAATACACGAAAAATACGATTGTTATTTTTCATATTCATTTAATAAATTATGTATGTCATCTACATAATATTAAGTCGTTCCAACGAAAGAGAACGATTGGTAAACGATGAATCATAGATTCCGACCGATTTTACTTCAATACCTCATATCTCTTTTTTTCCGTCTTCAAATCCTCACGGAAGTCCTTGTACGGTATTCTCATAAGTATCTCAGGATACGATCTTACGGCTTTGAAATACTTGGTCCAATACTTGTCTCTGAATTGCACCTGTCTTGGATTTAAGGCGAGTACGACTCACCTGTCCTTTCTGTTACAGAAGCATGGGAGTACCACTACCAACGCGTTAAACGGTGAGTTAAATACACAGCGTACAGAAATCCACACTCAAAATTCTCCCTCTTAGGTATGCCAACGAAAAAAAAAAAAAAAAAAAAAAATCCAAAAAGACACGCGCGACTCAGGATTTATCTTATTAATCGAATAGCGATCGTTCAAGTATCATTATCGTTATTAGTCGCGATACACATACACCCCTGTTTTCATTTTCACCAAAGAAACAGTGCCAACTGCGAAACGTAAAATCTGGTCGACCCATATTTATCGACTGCGCCGCCAGGATTGATAGTGTCGGTAACAAAGAGTTCTCGGCTGAATAATACTGCCAGATGTCTTCAGTCTATAACTGGAAATACAAGAAGTGACTCTCGTGCACCACGACGTGGACGAGGACGAGGACTAGGAATATGGGATCGGCGACGTATGTCTGTGAGCAGCCAATAGCAGAGCCGACGCCGATCCTCACATTTTTCTCAACGTACCTTCCTAGCTCTCTACCAGGTGGGGCAAGACTTAACGAGCTCGAGTCTACCTTCTCTCGTCCCACCGGCGTCTACGGATCGCGAGCCAGCTTTGCTTTGGCCGGGCGTCTTTTCGTATAAGGATTCGTCGATTTTTCGAAATACAAAATTACCTTCGACGTGTGTGAAACGTCGCGCATAACCCAAGGAACAGTGGAATCTGCGTGAACGTTAAATAATCGTGATCGGTACTCCTCTTACGACCTGAAGTTCGCCCAGGAACCAAGAAGAAAGCAGATCGGCCGCGTAAACGTCTTGGAATGCCGTAAAAAGGAAAAAATAAACGCGTGCCAATAATCGGTATGCAAAGTGTCAAAAGAATTTTTCAAAAGGTGTTCAAGAAAAGTCATGGATCCGACATCCTGGCTGGTGTAGACGATACATTTTTCTCTCTCGTAAAGTCACACGGAATCATAAAATTTGGAAATTAGCTTTTTTACACAAATGTGCAAAGTGCCGGGTGGTCATGGGTCTCGTGTGTTATTGGAAATTCTACCAGACGACTGAAACCTATGCGTTTACCTGAAATGAATGAAATCAGGTAAGAGAAATAAGTTACCCGTAGGTTATCTTGTATTGTTCTTATCAACTCATATTTATTAACTTCCGCATGAGTACATATATACATATATGTATACACGTGGACGAAATCCCTATCCCAGAACAGGGGCTGCTACCCGTAAAGTCGAAGTTAGGATAATCAGATTAAATATTTCAAATTATTCTGACAGTTTTGTTTCCTTTAGGATCTCCTATTATCCCACCGACCCCTATATACATATATAGTCTTTAGAATGCGTGGGTGGTGCAAGTGACTATACCGTGTGATACTAGGTACGCTGCTAGAAATTTTTCCCTACTCTATTCCGCCTGGCGTAACGTTGGCTAATTAACACCCAATTAATCCCAAGTCTCGTTAATTACTCCATATAAGGCGTGCCCGTACATAACGTACACAAGGAAGGCGCTACTGTAAATTATATAATAAAAATCATGAAAAATTTTCCGTCAATAGGTTCAACTAAAATTCCTATTCTATCGCGAGACTGTTACACACTATAGATATACGCGGCACAGAAAATTGTCTGCATCAAGTCACAATAATGTTCCTGCACATATCTAATTGACTTATTGAAATAAAAATCACGAAATACAGTTACCTAAGAGATATTCTCATACGAACTCAGCCAACAGATGCGAGACGACCGTCATACGTATACCGTTGAAAAGGTGCGATTCGACACGCCGTATCTCAGCAAGTATTCTACGATCGTCCAAGTGTGTTGTAGGAGGCAAATAAAAATAAAATAAAAAACAGGGGTATAAAAACAAAAACTAGAGCTCTCGAACGACGTAATTTCAAGCATGAAACAAACAAAGGAAAAGCTGCCCTGGTTGGAGGGCTAAGAAAATAAAGAACTAAAAAACCCCAAGTCAGAGTTCAAATCTCCAGGGTACTTTTACGCGACTAACAATAAGAAGTCTCTTGACTGGAAACGATTACGGTCCAGCGACGAGATACCGAGGAAAATTTTGATTTTCCCAAAAGTTTTCAACAACAAAATTTATTCTGTCTGAATAAATTTCTTTTTCTTCCGCAACTTCGTTTCCGCCCCGTCGAAACTTGCGTAACTCGACGTAGCTGTCACTCCGAGTGGTGTTATAATAATCATGAGATTCGGTTGGACGAGAGTCACGTATTGTTTATAAAGAAAAAAATTTATATACAATTACGACCGTCTTGTAAGAGGCTGTTGGCAAGGTACCTTAACATAGGTGGGTATATCCTCCATTGTATTGCCATTAAGTTATACCCGGTGTCCCAACTGTAACTACGATGGCATTTGCTAGTCTCTCTCTGCTTCGTAAGAACCAATGGCGAAGCCGTGAGTGGCGCGTTTTCATCGCGTGTAGGTAGCTTCGATTCTCGCACGGCGTCTTCTATTGAAAAGATAAGGATGGAAGGACGGAGGACGGAGAAGAAGAAAATCGACGATGAAACTAGTTGCCCGGCAAAAACTAGACCCCATTCAATGGCCGTTTCTATCGCAGGGAAGAAGAGGAAGAACGTTCGACCGGATTCATAGAATAAAAGGAATATTTGAAATTGCCACGTAACATATATATATCTACGTACACAATCTGAAAATGATAGATACTCGCTGCTACTGATTATATCAATTTAATAATATATAAATGTACGTAATATACTATAAATTATACTAATCATTCGAATACTATAGCGTTAACGTGTAGCATATTTATAATCGATCATAGAAAATCTCGTATACGAGCCAACTTCACTCGGTGCAATATTCTTGTACAACCCTGTACACTAACGACCGTAATTCCGATCGGCGTGAAGTTGGTAGCTGAAGCTTTTTTCGAGTGTATCGAGATCGTTAATAAAGACTGCAAGCAATGTAGGGAGGTATGTCTTGCGCATAGAAAGTGTATAACGTATTAACCATAACTCTGTGGCTTTCGTGATTACTTTTCGAAGCAGTCGACTACGGCAGGTATACGGCTTTTTATACAGTCTGGACTTTGAATCCGAATCAGACTTGTGGGCGTTTATTAAAAAAGCTGTTTCGTGAGTACGAATGGGCTATCGGATTTAATCCTGGCGTCTAAGTTGACTCGTGAGAAAGTACGTTACTTGCGTGTAACTTCGAACGCTCATCCTTGTCTACGTATTAGCGAGGGTCGTGAGCGAACGCAAGACTGGACTTTAGTACGCACTTACGTAGTTCAACCATGCATGATTCCCCGTAGTCGCGCATTACGGGTGAACCCACGAGTATGGAACAAGTCTGAGACAAGTCGGGAAAAAAAGGTGCCACTGAGGAAAATGGAAGAGACCTGCCATTCGTATAGGGCAGAAGTGGGTCCGGTTCGGTCAGCCACAGTCGCTAAACAGTCCTTAACCTGACACGATAACCGTTTGTGTAACTGGGCCTAGAGTTTTTTTTTTTTTTTTTTTTTTGGAGAAAGTTTCTACCGGGAGAGACTAGCTACGGTATCTAGTTATTTTTTTTTTCTTCTAGTAACTGCTTTTTGTTTTACGTGCTATTGATGGTTGCCGAAAATTATTATTGGCTTTAGGACTTAGACACATGGCGAAATCTAGTGAAATCGTTCGAACTTAAGAACTATCAAAACCACACCTTACTACGGAGGAAGAGCCTCTATTTCGGACTTAGGGGGCTCTCACACCGTGACAGAGAGTCAGAGAGCGTGCAGGACTGGCGTTTGGTGTTCGCTCGACGCGTACAGTGCGGTGTATGGACGCTGAATAAATTATTCGAGTGTCTATCTGTGTATGCCTGGTGCCTATAATAATTGTTTTTCGTGGGGGGATGATACCGGAAGTGAAGTCAGAATGGCGGAACCTCAGACGTTCACCCAATGGAAAGTTTAAGGCTTTTTCAGTACGGCTAAGAAACTCGCGAGGTGGGCAGTGATACTGAAAAATCGTTTGGACGTTGTGGATTTTAAAGGCTAGGAAGAGTGAAAAAAATTGGATACTCGTGCTATTAAATTATTTGAATTTTTTTATTTTAGTGGAAAAAAAAGAGGAGTGCAATTTCGTGCTCTTATCGATTTATCGTAATTCTCAGTGTCGAAGTCGATGATTGATTGTGATTGGTTCTTTCACGAGTGTCACTATAAATATTAAAACGGAATTTAAAAAAATCGAAACGCGTTCGCTTCGATAGTCGATTTAAACTCCCGCCAATTTTCTCGTGACCGATACATACGAGTTAGCTGCGCAATTTGACCATTGATAAAGAATCAGTCTTAAAAATCATACGCAATTGCGAGGTAGCCATTTTCGTGTCGTTGTAAACACGTAAAAATTCATCGCGAGTGACGATCACAGTGAAAATAAATCGATCGATCGATCACGTGTCCATCGAATTATTCAATCCCTAGTATACTCACGCGAGTTTGGTTCGTTTAATGAAAACAGCCTTGAGACATGGTCAGCCAATACGCGATGGCCACCACAGTTCGTAAGGTTAAGCAGGAAAGTCGTCTGAGGCGGCAAAATCAAAATCAAGGTAAAGCCCGAAATTCCGCATGCGTTTTAAATGCGCGACAGACGAGGAAAAAGAATTGAATTGGAAAATAAAAAAAAAACAATATGAAAGACGTATCATTCTTTCAGATGAGGAAGGACCATACAAACCGGTACCGCCGCCCAAGCCGGTGCAGAATAATCAGAAGAGTCAAAATTATCAGAGTCTATCGAACGACCAGCAGCCGCTGACGCAGACGAGCACACTGAGCGCAGCTCGTTCGTCAGGGCCGGAAAGCCTCGTGCATAATACTGGGCAAAGCCCGGAGTACAGGATGCCACCGTTATACGGCGAGGATCAAAACCCAAGTCAGATTCAACAATCTGCCAACCTGCAGACACACAGCAGTAAATTTCCGGTGCGTAAACACGTCCTGGACTCTGTGCGAGGCTAGTTAAAGCGAATGGGATATAGTATACATATACAGTCTGTACACGATAACATCACGTATTTACAACCCAAGCATACACAGTCATGTGTCTGTGTCGGTGGACAGGAAAACCGGAAGTGTCCTCCGACGTTTACTTTTTTCCTGCTCTTCGAACCGGAAACGGCCATTGGCACCGGTGAAATCTTTGGTAACAGTTCATTGTACGCAACTTCTTACTCTTGGGAAGATTCTCAGAGCTCGAGTTTACTTCGCGTGTACGGAGGCACCAAGAGACAAGGATAAAGACAAAGGGGAGACGGTACGCGTGTACCGTTTGTTCTGCTGCACCGGAAACTCCTTTTTTTTTTTCTTTCTTGGTATACATTTCGGATATCACTTTTATTTACACGCATTCCTTGTTATGATAATTTTTTGAATCGATTACGTACCTATGTAACAACTGTCACGTGTGATTCTAATTGTTCGGCTGGTTTTGATGGATGATCTTTGTGAGGGGAGGAGTGGGGGTCGCAGGGGAAAGAATTGCCATTGTTAAGATAGACTGGTAATTATTTTTTGATAAGACGTTTTTGACTGCTTATATGGCATAACGGTACCGGGCAAAGGTGAAATTTTTTAATTACATTTTCTCCGGCATATAAGACACTAAGGTTCGTTAAGCAGTACTCGATTGCGCATTACTTTCTTACTGTGACTGAGTTATAACTTTTTAAACTTCTTTTCCTTATATCTATTTATTAATATATTAACTTTTTGAATTATTGATATGGTGATTCGTAATGGTTGTTGCGAGGAGACAGATTTTTCAATTTTTTTTTTTTTTTCAACGTATACGAAAATTCTAATGAAGTCATTAGGCCAAAATTTAATGGGATTTGCTGGGAAAAAACGTATTGATGTATTTTAATTTCATAATCTTTCGACAGATCGAACGCGAGGTGGTCCTATCGTCCAGTGATAAGAATTCAAAAATCCCGATACTACACGAGTACAAACAAAGGACGTCAGGGAGGGTAGCAATTGCGCCCGATGCGCCAATTAAACAGCAAGCCTGGGTACAGGAGGTGTGTAAGAAAAATCGTATTCAATATCTCATACGATAATATTTTAAAAAAAACATGAAATTAGGTAAACGTAAAATATTAACTGCGTCAGCCAATTTTTTTTCTCTCTTTATAACCTTAATATATGTATAATGTCCGCGCATAACGTTGACCGCGATACAATTTTAGACGACGTTCTCCAACTGGTTCAGGAGGCACCGACACGCGTCCACTTACTCCCAGAATGAGATTCTCTAACGGTTCCTACTGTTGCCTATTGGTGAACCACCTTACTATACGTTTACTACGATAAAGCGGGATTTTGCGTCGCTGCATGATTCATAACAGACATGTACTATATAGCTATAGTGAATGCATGGTCATTGACATTAGTCTACATCCAGATCGAATCGTTTAAGCTATAGTAATATATTCAAAGTGCAGCTAGTGGATCTGACGATCAATAAAACGTGATATGAGACAATGATAAAGTGTTTAGAAAAAACAGAATTAAAATTAGTATTAAGAAAGCCTTCGTGGATTTTGGAATTTTTTTATTTTCAAATTGGTCAGTTGCAGAAATTTTTGTTAACGGTAGAGGCTGTGTGAAAAAAATTGCGCGACCAACGAGCAGAGAAAGATGGATGGTGCGGTCGAAGAATAAAAAAATAATTTTTCAACTTTCCTATGGTCAGAGCTCTAACATTGGTGGACATAAGTCAGAAAACCTTTTTCCGTATGCATGCTGCGTGGTTAGGGCCTAGCCGAGACTCGTTCGCCATGTTGTTATTCAGAGAGCATCACTTCCTAAGAAGCAGAGGATTTCAGTCTGACAACTTTGAAATTCTCCGAGTGGCTTACACGTCTGACGTGTCAGGCCGTTATTCGTATCCTTCTGAGGATCGTTTGAGGGAGATTTTGTAAAGCGTGAGGAGACGATAGAGACATTGAGAATAAAGGAAGGACGGATTGACAGCTATCTTTATTTTGCCTCTTGGCTCCGCATTCTGGTATCTGACTCGTGCGTTGTTTTTATTGAATTTTTATTTTCTCGTGAATTTCAATGTATTAAGACACAATTATAATTTATAAAGACATAGTAGATGTTAAGTATCCATATTATTTATATCCATTTATACGGCTGCGAACGAGGCTCATCTTGATATTTTATGTGATTTCATGGAATCGTGTTGTAATTTGAAATTCAATGAGTACGAAGTCTTTGTTGGGATTGGTCCGTTAGACGCGCTGGATAGACCAGCATCGCGTGGACTTGGATAATAAGATTAATGGTAACCGTTAAAGTACCTTTGAAGTGCATTGGTAAAGCTGTGTATTTTATTTCAGGGTAATCAGTTGCAAGAGTTGAGGCAAGAGGTGCTGAGAGGATTACATTCGCAGGAGAATTACTCGTGAGTCTCTCGGCTAAGAGTTTATTTTTTGGGTCATGATTGTTTTGTTTTTGGAATTTATTGGTAATTGGTGTAGGACCACGTCGACCGGAGCTGTCCCAAGAACTTCTAAGATCGAGGAGGAAAGAACAAAGTCCTTATCAAAGACTTATCACACTATCAAGGATATGATATCAAGTAGATTTGGACCAAATCGAAAGGAGGTAGATACCGAGCCACCAGAAGCTAGCTTGAATAACGTGGCGGAAGAGCTGAGAAAATCAAGTAGAAGTATCAACGAGGAGGAAGCAAAGAAGAAGGAAGGTATTTATGGGAAGCCCAGGGCTCAGGATCCTCCAGTAAATATGCAGCAATATCCAAAAAATTCATATGGTGAGTATAGAGGAAGATTTGAGAAAAGAAAAAAGAGAGAGGATCCAATGGGAACCGGATTTCAGGTCAGTATGGTCATTCTTATGGGTATCAAACTGGACAGCAGAATGTGCCACTTCCTGGACAATTGCAAGCTGGACCTCCGATCCAGCCTAGCTTACCAGGTCAAAGTGCACAGCTTCACGTGAGTCATCACACGCCAGCCGGTGTTCAAACAGTTCATCAGACTCAGATTGGTTCATTTCCACAAACGCCGGGAGGTCAGCAGGTGCAGAACGTGAACCGCGAATACGTTGTACCTGGGCCAGGTGCAGTTAGCAGTCCGTCCTTGCATCAAGGACTGCTTCAAAGCGTGGCAGGTGCCAAGCACGGATTGCCCATGCAGTCGCAAGCTCAGCAACAAGTCTACCAGAGTCCTCAGCAGCTGCTTCATCAGAATCAGCTTCATCAGAGTCCAAGATTTGCTCAGCAACACGCTCAGAATATGCATCAGCGGCAGATAATTCAGCAAATGCATCAGCAACAGATCCAGGCTGGTCAGCAGACGCCACAAGCTGGCCTTAGAACCGGGCAACAATTCACCAGTGGTTATCAACAGTATCAAGCACGACAGCCAATTTCCAGATCTCAAATAGATTTGCCAAGCACGTCCAGACAAACTACGGATGTGAGGATACAGAGCCAAGAGGTCTATTATCACTATAGTCAGGGCAGACCTCGTTATGGGATTCCGCAAGTCTATATGAAAACAGAAAGCAATCAGGACGTCGAGTTTCAGAGGAGAAACTCTGCCAAGAGGATCGAGAAGGCCGCTTCGCAGCCTCAACTCAATTACGAGGATGAAAGACCAGTTGGCGCTGATAAGAGCGATCTTCTTGATAAGGAGAAGTACGAGATCACTGTTGAAGATCGGCAGGCCGAGTTCGCCAGAAACGGATCTCAGAGGAAGGAGGAGTACAGACCGGAAACGAGTTTTGGAATACGCAGGGAGGAATTAAGAGCCTCAAAGAGGGATCAGGATTACGTCGAGGAGTCCAAGGATTCCAGTGCCGTCCAGAAGAGGGTCGAGGAGTTGCAGAAGAGAGGAGAAACGTCGTATAGTCCAAAGCTATCTAAGGAATCGTTAGATAATGACATTGTCAGAAATACGACACATAGCACGTCCAAACGAATCGATGATAAGAGACCGGAAGCTGTCAAGGAGAATCCTATTAAGGGTGATTCCAGGAGGGATGACTTGGACCAAGGAATGAGTCGACTAAAAATCCAAAATCAAGGATCTGGATCAGATTATGACAAAGCCGGGCAGAGCTCATCAAATGTGGACTCAGGTCGAGGATCTGCTGTGTATTCCAGTGGAAGACGACCACCCCCTGAAGATCAAGGTCTTCCTCAAGGTCTGCATACTTTTCAATAAATAAAGTGACAATTTTTATTGTGCTTATTGATCAACTGATTTTTTTTTCAATACAGGACAAGATTCCGAATGGGTTGATATCGTAGAATCTGAATTGAGAAGTATTCTGGAACCTAGAGACGTACCTGCCATGGCGCATTCTACACTCTCTGAAAGTGTTTCCTCCGTTACGCCACCCTTACCACCGTTATCGCCGCACGGCAGTCCTCGTACACCTAGAAATCGATACACAGCCAGGTAAGGGTCCATGCGAGCTCGTTGTCCCATATTTAAATGCAATAATACTTCCCATTTGTCCGTCCATAATAAATTTTTCATTTCGATATTTTCTGCAGTTTGCCGTACGGCACAAAACCGAATTACAGCGACTACGGCAAGGGAACTGATAAGAGAAGCTTCCCAAGTACTTCAAAGCATCGCGGTGCTTCTACGACAAAGAAGGAAGCAGCTAAGAAGTTCTCTCATCGTGAGTACCGATGGGATTTCTTTTTCCTCTGAAATCGCATTGGTTAGGTCATTGTTTTTTATTTTTACTTTTTCTACAGTCTTTGGCGTTGAAGCTGCAGACTTGACCTCCACTACGACAGGGCTTGACCTGGATTCTATGTTAGATAGAAGTGACTCGGATCTCAGTACCAATGACGCAAGAACCATTAGAAAACAATTGGAAGGTCTTGAGAGCATGTACAGTGAGGTAAATAAGATCGAATGAGATTTCATGTTTAACCACTTAACCAGGGATCACGTCTCTCAGACGTTCAGCCGTCTGTGACCCAGAATTGTTTTACACGTTTTAAAAGGCGTAAGCGGTACGCTGACTTTGGTCTAAAAATAATTTCTTGCGAGACAGTTTGGGCTCGCTAAATTAAATGCCAGTTTAAGATATTAAGGCAGCTTAAAATGATTTTGACTGTTTTAATATTCTGAACAGGTATTAAAACTCCTGGGAGGAAGTGTTAAAAAGAGACGGAAGGCGCGAGGACTGGCAAGTTACGGATCAGTATCGTCCTTACCAACATCTTCGGTATCGTCGAGGCCTGTCACGAGGCATCATGATAAAAGAAGGTCTCACATAATCGACGACAGGATGAAAAAAGCCAAAGACATCAAGGTAATATTACATATTATTTTTTTTTATTTTTCTCTCCCTTGACGATTTTAAATTATTTTTTTTGCAGAGCATCAACAAAAGGTTCCAAAGATTGGAGTCCCACGTAGTTACTCTGGCCAGGTCGGTCGCTCATCTCAGTTCGGAGATGCGGACTCAGCATCTTATGATACAGGTACGATTTGCTTGAACGAACGTGAATAGAAATGGTCTTAATACAGTAAGGGATGATTCGAATAGGAAATGGAGAATATACGGGGTGAAATCGCCGCTCTGAGGACCCAGACAAGCATGGCGATGGTGAGGTCACAGTCGCAACCCCTTATCAAAGATTCAGAGTTGCCTGCCCTCTCGAATCCCTCAAGGGTAAAAAAGCTGACCAAGTTTTTTGGTACGGAACCACCGCTCATCAGGCTCTTCCTCCGGGAACTTGGGTATGAGGTAACTGTCCTTGTCGTCATTCCGAATAATCAAATACGATTTCATATACAGGGTTTTCTTAGCTCAAACGTGAAATTTAACTTTGATAAATTCTTGTGATACTTATAAAAATTAATGTCAATCAAAAATGGCCTCATAATGCAATTTAATCGACAGAGGGAGTTTCCCTATTGATTTTGTGCCATCACTATGCGTGTCTTTCTCTTATGCACATAAATGCCCATAAGACCGTCTCTCTCGCACTCGCAAAAGATATAGGAAATTCAAAAATTTCAAACGATATCTTTGGCTTTACGAGGGATGATTTATTTATTTATTTATTTTTTTTTTTCAAAAAATAACCCTTAACCAAAGTGATTACATAAAATCCGTCAAATTTAACTCGTATGTTTAACTCAGTCTGTACACTTTACCGTATGCATAAGGCTGTCCACCGTGAAGCAACTACACCCTTTATAATGCCTCTGGGAAATATCTTTACAGAAGTACGCAAATGCATTCGAGAAAGAAAAAGTCGGCATGGTCGAGTTGCCTTATTTGAGCGAGGAGAGGTTGCAGAAGATGGGTGTGCCCTTGGGACCGAGACTGAGAATCCTCCAGGAGGCAAGGATATCCGTATGCAAGGATCCCGTTTACGTCGTGTAAAATGACAAATTTACTTTGACCGTCCGTAAGCCGTGAATCGTACGGATTTCTCGGTATGGCATGAGAGAGAGAGAGAGAAAGAAAAAAACATTATACAGTATTATATTTTATAAAAAAAGAAAGAGATAAATTCTCGTGAAAGGAGTAAAACAAAAAAGAAACGACGATAGTTTTTAACGGAAACAAAAAAAAAACGGTTAACCACCGTCTTCCTTCTGTCGTTAAATTTTCTCAAATCCCAATCAAAATACAAAGTAGGATCTATGGCGGCCTCTAAGACTTTATTAAGTTACTATGCGTAGTTCTAAGTAAGATAATTCTTTCCGATAAAATATCGATTATTTATAATGAAACTCAATGAGTCTGCATGACCCGGGCAGCTGTAACTGTATTCCTTACGAGTGAAACTCATCGAGGAGTGCAAAAGGTGGTGCAAAATATTTTTGCCAAAGAGACGCAGGATTTTTCTTTTTTAATTATCCACGAATACGTGGGATTTCTTTTTTTTTTCTTGGTATATATATCACGTACGAGAAACGTTTTTATTTCGGTGAAAACTTATGCACGCACGAATACCAATTTATTCGAGTTGAGGAAAATTAAAAAGAAAAATCACTAAACACGCCAAAACGTATCTCGTACCTTTACTCTGGGACCTTCTGCAATTTTTTTACCCAAGATACACTAATTACTCGGTGCTGCTCGTACTAGTATGTATGTAATTCGTATAGGACGAATGCTATGAGATTTCGTGAAAGGTCCGTTTTATCGACGTTTAAAACTTTGTACAGTTATTAACTATTCTATTATTATTAATATTATTATATTGTTAATTCTTATATTTAATAAACACACTTCGGGAACTACCAGTTTCAATAATTTCGTATTATTTGCTTTAGCAAATGAAACGCTGATAACAGATAACGATATAGGACATAATTTTAATCTCTTTTCAGAATTCCACGAAGTCGCGATATCTCATTAGCTGTGTGAAACTTCGTTTCTTAAGGTTTCCGTCGCTCTGAGATCTTACTGAATGTATCGCATTGAATTGAATAATCTGTCTTACTCGTAATACTGAGCGAACAGTCTAAGTGATCTGTTTTTATGACCCCTGACCTCGGCTTCTCTATATCCGACAATGCATAATAATATTAATACATAATGCATAATTATACACGTTCAAATTAAAATTTCATCCCAAAACATAAGTTCGATTAATAATAATATTTCGAGACAAAACAAACGTTATTCAACGCGTTAAATCGAACAAACAATTATTTCGAAAATTTCGTAATTTCCGTTTCCACGCCACGGGCCGTCTCGCCGCAGAATTCGACTATTTTTACACAATCGAGGGAGCGTCGGCACCGTTCTTCCGGACAAATTGGACCAATTTTATCAGGAAATGCACAATTTAACAATTGTCGTCAATTATTTTTCTAGCGGTCTCGTCTTTGATTGGTCATCTGAGGCCACGCCACATTGGGTCCACGAGTAGTACTTATCGTTAGTCATACGTTTCTCGTGCTGACGTTGGTCTGTCGATCTCAAACAGACCAGCAAATTTTATTATTTTTAACCATTAAGGATCCTTAATTCGCCGTGAACCATTCGCATAACCAATAAAAGGTCTTCAACCCTTAGTAATCACGTACCCAGTAACTGTCTCCAAGAATCGCCAAACCCGTTACGATAAGGTTAAACGAACTATGAAAGCGCCCGATAAATTCCTATAGAATAATGACGTCCAAAGGAACTGCGGGTCAAAGTTCATACTGATAGGACATAGGTATAGGCATTTATATACTTACTGTATACTGGCAAAACTACATCGAATAGTCGTCAGGCTATTAGGTCGTCCGCGTGCGAATGAATCGTAGGAGTCAGCTTTGATAAAAGACAAGTAATTCTAATAGAAGTTTAAGCCGGGTCAAAGGAATACGTACGTGGACGAATGACCCTCCGATAATATCCAGACGTCAACGCTGTCTAAGGATACGACCATAACCTATAAGACTCGTAACTTCTTTTTTGAGTCGAGCCCTAAATTGTGTACAGATGTCATTTCGTTATTCCGATTCTGACTACGAAATCATATAAGCGTGGATAAGTTCTGCAGGAAGATGCTATCTCAATTGACCTATGCCCCACCTCCTCCTACTATCTGACTTCTCCTCTGAGCGTCGCATCGTGCTTCTTTCACTTGGCTTTGAACCACCGTAGTGACACAATGAATTACAGGAGTGCAGGCGTCCCCTTACTTCTTCTATTGGCCGTTTCGGCTTATGCCGAAGTCGTGCCATGGACGGCTTGCAATTACGAACGTGAGTAGATTTAATTTATTATTTACTACTAGCCTTAAAGTTCCTGACAGTTGATTGCCCGGTGGATTATTAATTGGGAGCTTGTTACTTACGTGAAATATATTTATTGCCTGTTCATTTTCACTTATGGGGGATGAATGGGGTTGTGTGAAATATCAGATCGTGGGATATAGTCCGTGAGGGGTAACTGTCTGGGAAGCGAATTAAAGTCTTGACAAATAACTACCGACTTGACTTCATTGGTATATGTGTTCGTGTGTATCCTTTTTTTTCAACCCCTGCGAAGAGAACTTAGGTTATAAAGCCGTGGATATATGGGGGATTTCTAGCCGGACTCTTTCCAGGCGATAGAATTGGACGCGCGTGCGCTCGTTTCTTTTCGTAGGTCTTATCAATGCTTTTTTTTTTTCGTCGAATTGGACGCTTGTCGTGAACTCTTGAACTCGTGAACTCGATCTGCTGCTGAATTCGCGATACTTCTCAGAGGCGACGTAGATTTCCTTGAAAGTTACGACATTTAATGAAAATGTAAACAGTTTGTTTTTTTTGTTTAATTTACGTGGGATTATTAATCTTAGATTATTATTTTTTACAGCCAATGTTCCTATTAACTGTACCGTTCACGAGGTACGTGTGAATCCTTGCAAGGAAGCTGCACAGAGTAAGCCATGCCGTTTGAAACGGGGTCACGATGCTAGCATCAGTTTTGACTACACCGCCAGTAAGTAGAGATTTGAAAAATTTTAATACGTTAATAATATTTGGATTTGTGGAAAATATTTTTCATTCCTTTTTTTTTTATAGATTTCGAAGGCAACACTTTGGAAACTCGTGCGTACTGGACCACTGAGGTAGTAGATCTGCCATTTTTAGGAATGGAAACAAATGCCTGTACAGCCACCGAGTGTCCAGTTACTCCTGGCAAAAAACAGTCGTACACTATATCCTTACCAATTTCGAAGAAATATCCAGTTGTGAGTGAACCCTTATGATTCTAATGCAATTTCGAACGATTGAATCGTGCATTTATATATGCGATGTCCGTGTACTGTATTGCTTTTAGAAAGAAGTTGGTGAATTGAGGAAAATAAATAAAAGAAAATTTTTTTTTATATTTTCAGAGAACTTACGATGTCAAGTGGAAGCTTTGGAATGACCAACAGCAAGAGTGCTGCTTCAAATTCCAAATAAAATTGCACAAGTGAAAAAACATTGTTCAAATTTGTGTTCGTTACATTCCGGCATCGTTAGGTCATTGCGATTTGCTATTTAATTGTTTGATCGAATAAAACGGTCCATTGTTAACGCAGCTTTGTTCTTGACTTATTTATATACCTCGGAATCAACATGTATACTTTTCGTGCTTCTTTTTCTTCCCATTATGATTATCTTTATCGACCCTTCTTCGTTAAGAGAATAAACGAACCCATTGTTTGTCAATGTAGAACAAGATCGGTATGTCCACGTGGAGTCATATCCAATTTCACAAACAAAACACAATTGCCATATACTACACTGTGGGTACCTTTTTTTTTATTTTACTTAAAAGGTCAAAAAGTAAGATTCCCACTGGTGTGCCGAACTGCTCTCCCGTAACGAATTGCAGTTTACCAAGCTTTCTATTACCCGTTGAAAGTTCATCAGAGCAATTTAAAGTTTCCCTCGTAATTTCGCTACCCGGTTTACGTCCACGCCCTTTCGTGATAAATCCCACAACGCGCCTCCGGGAACTCCTACTGGGTTGATTCTGCAAGGTGGTCAGACTACCAATTGGGATAAACAAACTTAACACGAAATATAAAGAACGAGAAGTTTTCACGAGCAAGTCGTAATTTTCCGTCTGGCCATCTGTCGGTGAACTTTCGTACCAAGCGGCCCTAACCGTCGACCTACCGAGCTAGTCCTTGACTTCTTGTACAATTTCATCAAAACAAATAACAAGCAGACGACGTCCCACGACGTCTGACAATATTGACTTTACCGCGTCGTCACGTGACAATTTTTTTTATTAAAAAAAAGTACTCGCTGCGGACAGGATTCGAACCTGTGCGGGCAAAGCCCATTGGATTTCGAGTCCAACTCCTTAACCACTCGGACACCGCAGCTTGTCCGTAATGTAAACGTAAGTAATGATTTAAATTATTCAATTTTCATGATTTTCACTGACAGTCCTTTCTAACGTAATACATCATTGTATTATTCTTATAGATCTATAAAAATCTGTAAAAAAAACTTTGACAGAAACATACAATAATATTGTAACAAAACTGACTCGGAATAAACGTATAAAAATAATTTCCACAGGACAATGACGACTGGGCGATTAGTTAAATTACCTTTTCCTCTATATTCACACACCAGTCAATTAATTATGGAATCGATTAATCACGAACGACCGAAGTACACTTAATGCTGTGAGACGATACGCCCAGCGCCATCTAACCTGCACAACATACGACATCGAGTAATTATTATTTGTCAACGCTTACCATGAAGTTCTCATTTTTTAAACGACCGCATCGCTAGTAGAACCACTGATAGTTGTGCCGTTGATACTGATAGGGTGTCAGTTTTGTGAAATCAGAAAATTACGATTTTACCGACTGTTTGCTATAACGAACCAGCATCGAATAAGGTTAGGATCAACTGAAGTCCCACTGTACATACAATAACCCGTATACGACATCTGATAAAAAGACAGGGTTCAGTAATCACGTACAGTTATGGAAGTTTGATACTATAATTACGAATTCATCACGAGATAAACGATCAAATTGGACGATAACATAATTTACGTGAATTTTGTTATCATTCACAAGTTTTAAGTGGGTATCGCTTACCAACTATGTGATTATGAACATTGGGTCATGCTGCAGGCCTTCGACTGTACCACGTGCATCAAAACTAAGTTAGTAAGAACAAAGAGAACAAACGAGTCTCTTTTATGAGCGTTTGACACGAAAAGTAATTGTGCTTGTGATAAAAAAAAAGTTAACGGCGATAGATCAATGATTAAAAAAACTCTGAATGAGTCAAGTATACCTACTAGTAAAGGTATAGTTAGTGCAACTGTAAGTATACATATAGTAAGCGTCACTGTGGGTCCCGTTTGCGTGTATGAAAGTACAATGGATATATATATACACACGCAGTATGTATATCTGGTAGAGACGTAGGAAATGAACTGAAATAGAAACTTTTACTTCAGCTGGAAAGAAAGTCATGATTCGCAAAAGGAAGTATTTTACGTCTCCCTGTGTTACGGTTGGTAACCTAGATTTGTTTTATGACTGTCCAATGACCGATAAAGAATAATTTGAGCATTTTGACAGACATTTTTTTTTTCTGTTTCGTAATGCCCAGAACGAGCCGTGAGTCATTGGTTGGGCCTTATCTAAAGATCGTGTCTCCTACCGGTAGATCGATGCGAAAATTCCAATTATCTATACCATAAATGTATTTAGTCATTCTGAGAGCATCAGTTCTACCGTTACGTTATAGATAACAGATTACGTCATACGTGCGTCAATTATTTTACGTTTTCTTTTTTTCAATTTGATAACAATCATTTCCACGAGTCTAATCGTTATTTTTAAAAGGTCAACAATTGTTTTGCTTTTGCGATTATAGCTGCCTGATATTAAAATTGATGAATTGCGACACACGAGTATAATTTTTAATTTTTTTCTTTAATTGAGTTAAATGGCCGTTATACGATCTTTTTGTTTATACGGCAATCAATAAGGAAGGTGCGTATGTAAATTAGTCAAGTAACGTCGCTCTCCTCGAATTTCAGCCACTTAGCACACGACCCACTCACTGTGGGTGATATCAGCGTTATTAAAGATCATGAGAAAGATCACCCAGTATAAGAAACGTATATAACGAAGTAAGCAAATATTGTATCAAAAAAAATTACACCCACATAAGCAGTGAGTAATGGAGTCATTAGAGAATTTATTTTTAAAAAATTTCAATTTTTATATAACATGGATGAATTTTCATTTTGGTACTATGCACAGGTAAATCGTGAAGTTATCAAGCACGGACTATAACTTCCTATCAAACGCACGATGTTTACCGTCCATACCAAAGTACCTAGAGACGGTAAGCGTTAAATGCACGCATGCCAATCGACATTTTTCCAGGTGGTTTAAGTCGACACGTCATCGATGTGGTTTCGCGATAAAAGACACACGCGGTACAAATTGAACAGAAAAACTAAATGAGCATGGGCGCCACGTTAGCCATACCGTAAATTCTTTTGTACAATGTACATTTTTCCAAGCGTTGATTGGACGCCAAGCCGATTGTCAGAAGCAGTGGCGGGCAGGTATACCAGTAGCGTAACAATGACAATAGGGGCCCCGGAATCGAATAACGTTATCAATCGTTTAATTAAATTTTGATATAAAAAATATGTTTTTTAACAACGTTAACGCTACTTTTAAAAATAATTTTAGTAACTGATTATTAATTTTGAAAAATTCTTTTTTACGGTATCTCATACAATGTTATTACTATACTTTGGGCTTCTTCGCAGCGGGGTACGGCACTGTCAACCAAACTGCTAGCACAGCTCACCTGTTGGCTTTGCCAGTACCTGGCTGAGGTCTCGACAGCGCGGTTCCTTATAACCAAGTGCGGAATATATATAGTCTTCGCTCCGTTTAGACTGCATTAGCGTCGTGTCGTGTGAATTAATTTAGCGTGAACTGGAGAGCAAGTTAGTTTTCATTTTCGTTCTTATATATTGACAAGGTACGATGGAAGACGCGTCGTTGCTTAAGAGAGAGAAAGAGTAACGAGATAAAAATATGTGTATATATATATATAGACGAATGAAAAGCATAGAAAGCGGAAGGCTGTACTATAACATTACGAATCCGGGATTATCGGCTGGCGGATCGTGCGAGACGCAGTGCAAGACAGTTGCGTGCGAAAATTTTTAACGGATTCTTAACGGGTTCCTTGGATTGTATGTAAATATCACGATTAAATCAAACGACGGTTGAAGGCTAATTTTTTCTCACTGAATAAAATTTCTTTTTTTTTCTTAATCCTTCTTGTTCCGATGTCTTTACATTGTTTGGTGAAGATTTTTAACTCTCTTTCTTTTTGTTTGAAATTCTATAGATATATATATATATATATCTATATTTCAATTATTCTTCAAAACAGCTTAAGGCGTACTGCGTACTTTTGGGAATTAATAATGGGAACTTTACGTGTTGCTTGTTCTAAATGTTATTTGGGGAATTTGGCAGGTGCTTTATATAATTAAAAAAAAGTTCCCCCCCGTTATAAGGCTGTTTGGGGGATCTCTTCTAACTGTTTCTCCAAAGGATCTTCAATTTTAAGGTCTTGGTAAATTCAACAACTTTCAAATCCCTCTTTACAACTTTCAATGGGGTTGATTGTAGCTTTTATCGATCCGGTAGGAATGAGACTCCGAGGGTATTTTCCCTTGAGGGTCTTTTATCAGGTACCATGACTATTTACAGTTTCATATCATGTGGTCCATAGATTTTATCCGTTACCTTTTCTAATAGAATGATCCGATTTCACGATTTTATTTTGCGAATTTGATAGCTCGGGTGGGAAAAAAAATTTCGAAAGCCGTACGCGTACATTCCACTCGTATGTATGTACTATGTTCTACGGTATCCGTATAGATACGCGAGAGGCTGGGTTACATTCCGTTCCCACCAAACACGAGATTATCGTCACACGACTACTGTACCAATACGATTCCCAGAAGCGAAGTCGAAAATTTCTTATCTTTCCATAAGCATATGTATAATCAGAAGCTACATGTCTGAGCATTATGTGAGATTACCAGATGTCATTTATCTTAACGCGATAACGATAGATTAAGGAGGTGAAGATCTAACAACGCTGATGACGATCGCAATAATTTAACCTGCTACCGATAACGGTTGAATCCAAAAATTGAAGATATCGTCATCGTTCAATCGGATAAGACAAAATGGTGATAAAAAAATTGCATATAAAAAAAGTCTTACTAAACAAAAACAAATTACCTGGGCAATGTGAAAACAATTTTTTGGGGGATTTTTAAAATTTTTCAAAATATCATGTATTCTGTTAAGATGGGACTAGTGTGTACAAAATTTACTTATCTCAGTGTCCATGATACTTATAGGGAATTTTGATTTATTTTTTTTATTATATGACGATTACGTTATACCCAGTGGCGAATTGTCATTCGTCATTATTTATTTGTGTATTTTGAAATTTGTACCCAATGACAGTTATCGGACAGGTCAAATTCGAACGGATTCTTGGGCGACCTATGTTGCCAATTGTGAACTCTAAATGCGGTCACGCAAATTTTTCAACGCTGAAAGACACGTCCGAGTATATTTAAGGTGCAGCTAGAGTCACCTCGAAGAATTCCGACGACAACTAATCGTATACGAATCGTAACGTTAATTGCTACCGGTTTCATAGAGGAACGATTGCGAGTCTGAGCGTAATAAATTGTAAAATTCCAAAATTTCTTATTTGCACAGTCATCAAATTGGCAAATAATTTTATTATCTATCTCAGTTGACAATGAAATCGATTTTGAGATTCTATCGTACGTCACGATAAAAAAAAATAAAACAATGTGTATATACTCGATTATATATGTCCTTGCGATTTCTAATCATGCATTTCCGTCATACGCACATTGAATACCTAGCCGATCGATAACGGATCAATGATCGCGAAACTATCGATCACCTTCACACCTTAGAAGACACGAAATGTCCAGTAGACTTGTAACACCCGTGACAATAGGATCGCTCTTTGTAATTTTGCGTTTAGATCACATTATTTTTTGACACCTTATAGCGTCCAGACGCTAACGATACTCCCTGTGTCACGACTGACTTTACGCGATCGTCGTGTTGATTTTGTAAGCCGTGACCCACTTGGACGCGGTAAAACGTACCCGCGCTGTATTTCAGCGCGAGTCATTATACTGGGTGTTCGGAAAAAAGGAATTGTTCAAAAATCGATCTCAACCGTCGCAGCGATCTGTTCCTCTCGTTAAATTCACCGCCATTATTTTACACCCGGTAACGATACCGTTAAAGGAATTCTGTAATAGAATCGGTAAACGGCGAAGAAAAAGACTCTTTCTCGCATTTAAAAAAAAACTTCTATATTGTTGTATTTTCTCTACTGTCCGACAAGGTCTTAAAAGTCTATACCATTCGAGCTATAATGGAGGACCAATTACCCAACGTGTGTGTAATAGGTTCGTATATGGTGTTACGACTTGCACTATGGAGGCTGTGCGATTCGTTTTGCACCTACTCGTAAAATAAGCTGCGTGAAGTCTCCTTATACTAATATGGTACGATACGCTCGGGTCAATGCTTACTGGTTTTCGCGTAACCAATGCACCAGTTTTGGCGAGGACTGAGACAAGTCGGATTGTAATTGCGAGAGTAGATACCAAAGATAATCGTGTGATTGTTTAAAGCTTTAAATTTATCGCAATACCGTTAGAAGTAATTATATGTAATTGAATAATTATCATTAATTACAACGATACCTTGTATTTCAGAGGAGCACGATTCGAAAGAGGCGTCAAATTATGAGAGAGAAAATTCCGAGTCAACGATGCGCGTGAACGGGCATCGTCAGGAGATATCGACCTGTCAAGAAATGGGTAAGAAAATTGTCACTGCTGCTAATAATAATTTTAAAGTTTAAAATTAAACCAGAAAAGAGAAGGTCGCATTGAGTCATCTGTCCTGTAAACAGACATTTGATTCAATAAGTACAACTGGCAGAGAATTACGAATCTGAAAGTCGTACGCTACGGAGACAGTTGGCGCGCATGCGCAGACAGGAGTCTACGCTTCGAATGCGTACAGGTCGAGGCAAAATTCGTGAATTCCTATGACACGGTGGTCGTACGAAAAGTAGAAGAATTATAAGTCGCAAGCAATTGTTCAGGTACTTATTTACGTCTGGTTTACATGGCTCTGGTATTGTGCCAGTATTACGATGATTATTATGTAAGTCATTCAAGGTAGCAACGGTGACGTTACGAAGGTGCGCCTAGCTCATCCTGTTCTTTCATTAATATTGATGGTACATCTGCGAATGGTAACCGAGTGGGTACACGATAATATACATATATATTTGATAGTTAAATATACGAGTAATAAAAAAAAATTACCTAAAGAAGTGTCGACATCATTCAAAAATTATTCGTACGGTCATCGTCGGATGTACTGAAAATCACTTATGTTCGTATATATACAGTCTTTCGCGTGGGTTAGTACGAACGACTCGTTTACATTGTCCTGGGCTATTAGCGCCATTAGAAACGTTACATATGTAATTAAGTGACACCCACATGCTCGGACTACGCCCACGTCTCATGGGAATCCCATCTAAAAATATATCAGCTGGTCTTAAGTATTTCTAATTGGGCGTCGTATGGTCAATGTCACTGTTAGTGATTCTCGAGGTGATCGATACCTATCTATTTATTGATCGACGGACACGTGGGGGACTTACCCTTGTCAGAGGGTGGCGTGCAATTTTGTTATTCACGTAAAAAGGGGGTGGTCGCTATAGAACGTTCAGATGACTGTATCGAAATTGTTGAGATAACTCCGCTCGAAAATCATCTTTAACAGTTTGACCCGGGTGCGGTACCTCTTTACGCACGAGCGATCCTCATCTAGATAATTGCGCGTGTATCTGGAACGTATTGATCGTGTCTAAAGCAGCTGGGTTCTGTCTGACAGTAGCGTTAGGGCCGGCATAGAGAAAACACGTGCGAACGGCGTAAATGGTAGAGACCAGTGGAGTTCGGTAGGATACGTGGAAACGTTTGATATTATATCGATGCAAAAAGACAAAGAACTTGAATGTAGAATAGAACAAAGGAAAATAGAAGCGTAATAACGAAAGTGTCAAAAATATATTTTGGACGACATACGTTTGCCCAGTTGAAGAAAGTAAAATCGCAAAATTGTTCTCAGAGTGAATGTATCCAAAACAGCAGGGGAGGAATGCGACATAAAATTGTAAACAAAGAAATTTTATGTGAAATAAACTCATTGTCAGTGCGAATCGGATTGGAAATTTGACTCCCTTTTAAATTGACTTAAATATCATACGACGTTTTAGTATACATGGCACGTTACATAATTTCACTGTGTATACATTCGTGACACATGTGACACGTATGTTGCAAGTTCATAACGAGATTTCAGTGTGCAACCACTGGTTTTCTTTGGTTTGATATAAAGTCACCGGCGATGCGGGATATTATCGGTTTCGTATAGACAATGTGAAATTGACTGTTTGAATTTCCCTCTAAAAAATGTTTAGAAATTTTTAAATCGGTCCAAGGACGATTATTTTTGGGTAAATTTGCCGCCGCTATTTTGACTCGCTCGGTCCACGTTGTCATGGTAACGAGTCACGTGACAGTTAATAATTAAAATTGTCAACTATCGTTAAATAACGATATAGGCTATTGGTTGATTCAATCGAAATCCACCAAAATGTCAAAAGCATCCGATTCGAGATTTCGTATAGAATTTAAAAAAAATGTAGACAGTCAACAACTCGGTAGCGAATAATTTTCCGAGACAAAAATAAACAGTGAAAGATTTTCGTATATAACCAGCCTACTTGTAGCGGAGCTACCACGTGCTGCATAGTCGCGAGGGAGGGCGTCCTCTACCGTCGCTTTAGTTCGCAGACTTGAGACACGCCGGTCGGGGAAATTGTCACGCAATATAAGCGAGGCAGTCGATGCGCGATAAGCATAAGAAAAGCACGAAAGTGCAGACACTACAAACATGGCGTGTACACGAGGATAAGTTCGTTGAACAGTGTATAATTTAACGGCCGGTAATAATACTCAATTGACTGATATATTTTAATACCGCCGTGAATCAAGACCGGAGGTTTAATCGTCATGTCTACTCCGGATACTATGGACACCATCAATGAGGCCGAACAAGCATGGCGTGAGTAGCTATAGATTGGATAGACTTGTGTTTTGGTATATATGGATGTCAATATTATACGTATATCCATATATATGACTACGAACGTTAACAGTACAGAATTTGAAAGGCCAGAAGAATCGGCACAAGTCGCTCTCAAGTGCTGCCATCTAGATAATCGTAATGATTTCGAAAGGCTCGATGGAAAGTTTTTTTTTCTTTTCAACGCTACATACTTAGTCGGCTTTACAGGTAGTTGGGCTTAGTGTTATCACAGTTAAGGCATTGTTAACAGAGTATTCTGGAGTGAAGGAGGATATGAGAAATCGAACGATCTAAATATGTTAAATCCGTGAATCTTGCAGATGAGATGCTGGAATGCGAGACCGGCTCGTTGCTCGGACGAGTCGCTGATCTCGAAAGGCAGTCCTTGGCGCAGAGGGATGAGATTGTTTGTCTCCGGGCGACCCTTGCCGACGCTCTCAGACGAATTTCTCAGCTTGAAGGACGAGATCGTAGGGAGGACGAGAGGATTGACAGAAGAGGAGACAGAGTGATATCGTCTCCCGTTAGAAACGGTCACGTGCCTCTTAGAAGTGGGTATCTGCGAGATAAATGTTGTTTTACTTTATAAGAATAGCGATAAATGATAACCCTAAAATTGAACGTTTCGATAAATAATAATCGTAAGGTCATTTATTGATTGTAATTTCTTGAAATTCAATTATTTTACATTTGGCTCTTCCACGTTAATATCCACGGTAAAAAATGTATCCCAGTGTGTACTTGAAACGATGGGTACCGAAGTGCATACTTCCTAGGATTAATATTGAAATCGGTGGAGCCAAAAATTATTTGTAATATTAAAATCGTATTTACAGGTAGTCAGAGCACGGGCTCTCAGAAGGAACTTAGATTGAGACAAGGTGGTACCTCGTCCTTGAAAAATAATTCAGGTTCTACGCATGACGTAAGGGACGGTTCGAGTCCCAGAAGACCAGCGAGTTACACGCCACCTTCGCAACTTCCGCAGAGGTAGTGAGCATTGCCGTCCAACCTAATCTAACCCGTTGAGCTGTCTTAATATTAACTCGATGCTTGTAAATATGAACGTGGGATGAACGGAATTTCTGTCTTGTTTTTTTAGGAGGTCTGTTCACTACCAGTCTACCGGATCACTTCATTCGGATAGTCCAAGCAGCAGTAGCGTTTCCCCAGTGCCATCTCCTAGTCCAAGAGCAACGCCTTTGCCAGTAGCAAGGTAGGTTAGGTTGCCAGTCCATAATACAAGAAGTCATTGCACAGACGTTCCTTCGTCCCCTTCGATTCTTGAAATGGACGTGTCCTGTAAAAGTGTTGAAAATAAAAAACCACGCACGCCCAGGTCGCCGACGACGAGAGCAAACGGACCACCCCAAAGTAGTCTGAGACGTGCAAAGAGATGGTCCTCAACTGGTGACTTTATTCACTCACCTCAACAGTCCCAGGGTAACAGCGCTCAGCTGGTTGGTTCCTCCAGGTAGGTTTATTAACTTAGTTAATTTTTATTTGCACGCTCTTTTTCTGTTAGGCATTGCTTAGATTCGTTTGAATTTTCAAGCTTTTTATTTTCACCTCGGCGCTTCTTCGATTTTAGCCGGCAAATAGCACCTTATCTAATTTTATTTTTATCCATGGCAATTATTTTTGGTTATTTTTTTGTTCTGTTCTGCACTGCATGGTTTTTCGTTTCAATTTTTATAGATTGTCAGCATCCACCAAGTCCTTGTTCAACCTCTTCAAGCCTCCAGTACTCAGTAACGTGAAGCACGGGTAAGTAAATGAAGGACTGCGGTATGGATATATATATATATATATATGTCCACTGTGTTACTACAATGTGTGTTGGGACTTGTGCCGAGCACGCCATTAATCGAGGACGCTTTACCTGTGAACTTTGACCTCGCATGCAAATAATGTCAGAGGTTGCACGGAATTCCAGGGATCAGTGGAAACCGCCTCCGCAAACTGTGCTCGACGTGGGCGTGCATAATCTAGTAAATTTATAATATAGAACCTTCCTGGTTACCTCGTAAAAATTCTTGTTACAACAAATATGCTTTTGGCTATTTTTTTCTATTTTATTATTCTCCGTTCGTCTCACTCGCTAGACGATTACCTAATGGAAAATTTACATAAACAGCCGCGCTAGTGCGGTCTTCACAAAAGGTCATAAATTCGGGTGCCGATGCAATAAATCAGCATCGACCAAAAGGAAATTCGCAGAATTTAAAAAGAATACATATAAATACATCTAAACAAGGGTAATAAGTGAAAGAAAAGAAAATAATTAATTCTCAGTAGGCTATAATAAATTGCATCAGTAGCAGCGGTGACTCGTGTCCTGCAATTGAGTAAGAATTGCGAGCGCGACTTCCTGCAGCGTGAAGTCGCAACTTCAAGCGGAAGCTACGAAACGGGGGGGAGGGGGGGGACCAACGAAGTAAATTCGCCTCGAAGAAAAATAATCGATAATCCCAAATTCCGGATCGAGGTCTTCCTGTGTCAATTGCGTAGCTCGCTGAAGCACTAAAAAAAAATTAACGCATATAAAAAAATATTTCGCAAAACTGGTCGTCTCGAAAATTACACTGCATAAAACGATCAAAAAAAAAAAAAAGGTCATCCAATGACGTTAAATTTATAACGGCGTAATATCGCGACAATTCGCTCTCACGAGTTTTACTGTCTCAACCGTTGGTTATACGTACACAGTCTACATATACATTGTGTACGTCGAGTGAGTCATCCGTTTCAGGGCAAGAGAGGATTGCGAGTATTACGAAGCCTTCTCGGAGTGGCGAAAGTGTCTGAGCCCAGTTGGATACCAACAGTGAGACTCGGTGAATCGTATCGTCGTGCTCGAGGAATTGTGGGAAATAAAGGATTGAAAATTTTGAAAAAAAAAAAAAAAAATACGTATAACGTTAGAATTCCAATAGCAGCAGCAGACCGGGATAGGCCTTGTAAATAAGCACAGAGAAATCAGGAGTAAGAATGACGTTGTAAACGTCAGAAATTTTTAATAATAAAAATTACATTGTTTTTCACGTAACTATTTTCTCCTTTCACTTTCAGCACCAGAGACATGCAGTACAACGAAGAAGAGGGTACGGTACTGATGTACTTGAGAGGACGACCCGTCGTTCTCTACGTTCCGACCCCTGCTATCGAGTCCTATGATCTGCACAAGGTCAGCACGCCACCCCAGAGTAAATTGAAACTCGATTGGGTTTACGGATACAGAGGACGAGACTGCAGGAGCAATTTGCATCTGTTGCCAACCGGTGAGATCGTTTATTTCGTCGCTGCTGCCGTTGTGCTTTATAACATGGAGGAACATAGCCAAAGACACTACTTGGGTCATACGGATGACGTGAAGTGGTATGGACGCCATTGTATTATATATAATTTACATAATATATACGACGAGTTTATACCTTTGGTATAATTTAATATTCTTTCAACAGCATAGCAATTCATCCCAATAAGCTGCTGGTAGCTACTGGTCAGGTAGCAGGTACGGATCGCAGGGTTTCTATGGTAAGCGACAATGACTGTGGATAACGTTTAATTCAATGCGATTGGGACTTATCGTGGATTGATAAGGATATTATTATTTCAGCCACACATCAGAATATGGAATTCCGTTAGTCTCAGTACCATGAGTGTCATCGGTAGTGGTGAGTTTGATGGGAACATCTGTTGCTTATCCTTCTCCAAGGCTGACGGAGGTAACTTCCTGTGCGCCATTGACGAAACTTCCGATCACAATATATCGGTATGGGATTGGCAGAAGAGTGATCGCGGGGTCAAGGTCACTGAGACTAAGGTGAGCAGCATGATGTCAGGTATATAAATTACCTGCAGTTAGCGTCTGGAAGTCTTTGGCTCACGCGGTGGTCTGGATATGAATTTTGAAAAGGACCAAGACCCACTGGTACTTCTCATCTGGCTCGAGCCGGATGTCACTTGTTTAACGGAGGATGATTCCAATTGCAGTGCTCCGTCGACACGGTTGTTTGCGCAGAGTGGCATCCGCTGGAACGAAACCAAATAGTGTCCTGTGGGAAGGGACACGTGTCCTTCTGGTCCTTGAATAACGGCGGGACCCTTTACAAGCGTATGGGAGTCTTTGAGAATCGCGACAAGCCGAGATACGTCACTTGCGTGGCGTTTAATCAAAATGGTGATATACTCACCGGTGACAGTAATGGAAATATCATAGTCTGGGCCAGAGGTAAGAATTCGATTGTTTTATACACTGTTGATTATTATTTTATCGTATCGTTATTAATCAATTAAAATTTCTATAGGCACGAATACTATATCGCGACTGGTCAGAAATCTTCACGAGGGCTCGATATTCTCTATATGCGTATTGAAGAATGGTAACGTTGTTACCGGCGGTGGTAAAGACGGCCGAATACTTCACTTTGATGGAAATCTCAATCCCACAGGGGAAGAGGCGCAGGTATGGATATTGGAATTTTAGATCAAGAGTCATTCAGTTGATTGGCACGTGCTCGATGATCTTGTAGATCGAAGATCATTTTGGTGGGATCCGAACAGTCTCAGAGGGCAGGGGCTCGCAATTGCTCGTTGGCACCACCAGAAATTGCATCCTGGTCGGTGACGTTGAAATGGGCTTCAGTCCCGCCATGTTGGGACACACTGAAGAGGTTTGGGGTCTTGCGGCTCATCCGACCCTACCGCAATTTGCAACTGCAGCTCACGACAGACTTCTACAGATGTGGGACAGTCTCAGTCATACTGTCGTATGGAGCAAAGATATTGGGGTTGGTTTTCTTAATTTATGACTTTTCTTTAATTTATACTCAATGGACGTCCTGAATTCGATTTGATTTACTTGCGTTTGCAGGAACAAGCTCAGAGTGTCTGCTTCTCGCCGGATGGCACGGTTATGGTTGTTGGCTGTGTTTCTGGCAAATGGTTAGCCATTGACAGTGAAACCAGAGAATTGTATACGCACCATTCTGATGGTTCCGAACCCCTGCAGGTTAAATATTGAAATTTGTCTTATCAATGAATTTTTTTTATATCGAGATAAGGCTCTGCTTGATGACTGATCTTTAAATGTCTTCACAGGTCGTCAGATTCTCACCTGACGGATCCTTGTTGGCTGTTGGTTCCAGGGATAATTATATTTATATATATCAAGTCAATGAAGACGCGACCAAATACAGTCGCGTGGGACGTTGCATGGTGAGTTACATAAAAAATTGTTATTCTTACCGATAACACTGGAATTGTTATCGCTAGTCATTAGAACCAAATAATATAGAACCAAATATGTACATATAGTCCATTCGTGGTAACTTCGTTAATTTCTTTATAGCCAAAGCGGATTCGGCGACACGGAGTAAGACTTGTCTCGTATACCTGTAGAGAAACTCTTTGTGAATTTACAAAATAATATATTCAATCGATTAATAACATTTTTTATTCGCAAAGAGTATCTCGCATGCAAATACTTCGTTGTTGTTTGTCACAAGTGCATTTATACGTAGTAGGATCAGTTTTCACGTGTTGTCAAGTATCGACAGAGTAGATGTAACCACAGTAGTTAATACAAAAAAATTAGCTCAAATTAATTTTCCCCATTATAATATTAAATTTTTTTTTTATTTCCAGGGACATTCTAGTTTCATAACGCATTTGGATTGGTCCGTGGATAGTCAGTATCTGCGATCAAACAGCGGTGACTACGAATTGCTGTACTGTAAGTGAAGATTATCAATTTACCGACTGTCGATAAGAAGTTCGTCCATTCTAATGGAACTTAAAATATTTTCAAAATCCTCTGTGAAACCAATATGAAAATTATCCTAGGGAATCCCGGAGTCTGTCGTCAAATTCCACAATCCTCAATGCTAAGGGACGTCGACTGGGCGACCCACACTTGCTGTATTTCATTCGAAACTATTGGAATTTGGCCAGAGGGCGCAGACGGTACAGACGTGAATAACTGTACCCGCAGCGGGGATGGTAAATTATTGGCTACAGGGGATGATTTTGGCAAAGTTAAACTCTTCTCGTATCCAGCCTGCCAGCCGAAGGTAATTATTGAAAATGATAATTTTTTTCACTGTTGTACTTATCAATATTTTTATTGATTACAGTCTCTTTATCACGTATACGGTGGCCACTCGAGTCACGTGACTAACGTGTCCTTCCTCCAGGACGACATGAGGCTCGTTTCCATTGGAGGTGCCGACACCAGTGTTCTGCAATGGATCGTCAATTAATAGGAAGATACTCAAAAATCATTATTTTTTTAATTTCTCTGTTGTCCGTCTCTCTCAAACGAGATCGTGCAAACCTCAACAAAAACGGTACGGACCGCCGCCAAAATTGTCTTTATGGAAATTAGATGTTAATATTGTAAAAAAAAAAATGAAAGACAACAAGAATCAACGTACATACATGTCACGTATGCATGTACGACCGGACAAGAAACTCAACTACTCACAACAGACACACAGACGTTCTGTATCAAATTGCCGTCCATAGAAAGTAACGTACCTCGTGACGATCGATTCCCGATCGAAGGAGGATGAGATTAATCTCGATCGATATCGGATCGGGTATCGATCGCTAATCCGACACCGACAGAAAGTTCGGTGTGAAGGGGCCTTAACGTAACGGAGATATGCGTGTATATAGAATGGCAAATGCAATGTAATATTTTTTTCTTCTTGTCGTTGCCCAGTAAGTTGCATTTTTTTTTTTTTTTTGGTACGAACGTTTTACCAAAGTTAACAAAACAGGAGAGAATTGTCGGTGTACTTTTTATTTATCCTTTGATTATTTCCCTTAAACTTTTTCTTTTTTTTTTCCCCAATACTCCCCCGCCCCTTCTCTCTTGTTCTGTATTCCACACTCCAGTACGTCTCTTCAACTCTCACTATGTAAGATATATATTTTATTTATGTCACGCTCGACAATTGTATGCATCTACCTTTAACAAATAAACGGTATTAAATACGCAGTTGGTTGGTTCCCAGGAGTCTCCTCCGTTTGATCTTGACGCCTCGGGAAGAGACGTTGATTTTTATCCGAGAGGGAAATTCGATTATTTTTCTTTTTTTATCACTCGAACACGACGTTCTCTTGGTTTCCTTTGTCCGTCGCCTCCGAGAAAAATAGAAAGACAAAGCCTAGGGAGGGGATGTCGGACGCGAATGAATATAAGATATAACCACGCATTGAAAAGAGGCGCAGAGGCCATCTTCTTGCGCACCCTAATAAATTTCATTATCAAAAAGTTGCATTCGTCCCAAACGTCACGTTGCAATTGCAAATTCGTGTAAATAAAACCTTTGAAATTGTACCAAATTCTTCACGATCTCCGTTAACTGTTACAACAGCAAATTTTATTATTCAACATCATCATGTAAGACATGTCCGACGTCATAAGCGTCACGGACGAAAAGCTTCGGTGATGTTTAAAAGAAAAATAGCCTAAACGCCTCACCAGTTCTACCGCCGCGTCTAACGTCGAGTCAAGGCGTAAAGAGCAGTGAAAGCAGCGAGCAAAGTTCGCGCCATAATCGGCTTCTGTAAAACCATTAGGCGTCCAGAACCAGAGCGGAAACGCTAAGTGAAAACTTAAAGGTGAGCTAACGAATTAGCAATCGAGTCAAAAGCACGACTGTGTGAACGAGCGAATAGAATCAGTTCGAAAAGCAAAATTTTAAAGTAACGGGGTCTTAAAATCCTATCTTATATTGATTGTACTAATCCGCGTATAGATATACATTATATGTGTAATATTTTTGTCAGAGCAATATAAGACAACGAGAAGACTCCTTGGCGCGCGACGTTCATTCATGGAATCTTGCGACACGCTCCGCGTTACACGCTCGATTACATAAAGCCGTTCCTCGTCTTCGTACGTGTATATGCATTCTTAGTCAGTTGGCCAAGTGGTGGTTGGCGCACAAGTAGGACACCACTTTCCCTGGGTCGGTAGGTAAGCGAGCATAAACTACATGACTACACGAAAGGAACGAGAGTTGCTTTAAAGCTTAGTCCCACTGAGCCTCTTACGAGCTGAAGCAAGTCGCTGTTATAACCTGTACGATAATCGATGACTCTTGCACATTTAATAGAATCACCGAGTTTACGTACATATGTAATTTACGTCAGAGTTTAGAAAAATGATCGGTAAGTGAAAACGAAGCTGAGGCAAAATTTTTAATTCAGTAAGTAGTAACACTTATATTCTGGGACTGTACGTACGTATCGGTTAGGATGTTCGTTTGCGGTGGAGCATTTTTTTAGGAAAGTAGTTTTTGGTAATTTCGGAAAATTCCGCCAGATGGGGCTGGCAAGCAGCTTCGGTAGTTCCGGAAAATTCAGCCAGGGATTTTCGTGGGGGAGAAATTTGGTTAGTTCCGGGAAATTTGGCTAGGGGGCGGGCAACGTAAATTCAACTAAAATTGTTTTCGCGAGAAGCAGTTTTGTTAGTTCTGGGAAATTTCGTCAGAGGGCGCTGTGAGGCATCTACGATAATTTCGGAAAATTGTACTAGAGGACGTGGGTCGACAATTCAAGACATACCATTCGAACGCAAATATCTCCCTTATTATGTTCGTCATTCGTACGAACTCTTATTTCATCTCTATGCCTTTTTCTTGATCTAGGACTTTTAAATTTACCTGGCAATGTCAAGGATAATTTTTTTTATTTCGAACGTAAGAGAATAATAATAATACGAGTAGTCGAAAAACATTCAATGACCGTCACATCAGATTTTCAAAATCGTGCACCCTGCCACTGCATACCTTAGACGTGCACCTCAGCTGATAAACTCTGCATACGATTGCGTAGACCCGTTCCAGTTGATCCACGGAGTGTCATTAGTCAGCGAGATGATTTCCCTCTGTCGGTAATGCTAGTCTGCGAAACGCGTTAAAGGTTAGATAAATGTTACGAAGTCAGCGGGACATTTCCTTCTGTCTATTTCGAAGCGAGTGTCCGTGGACGTGAAGTTGGCTGGAGAATTTATTTCGAATACAGTAAGATACACACATGTAGATTATATACAGCCACGTAAAATCCTATACGTAACGAGGCTCTTTGGATTTTTTTTTTTTTTCTTTTATGCATACGAAGAAAATATACTCGCCGTAGAGAGAGACGAATATCCGTGCATTCGAGACGTGGAAGGAAGATGCAGCGTTGGATGCGACGGGAGGAGAAGCCGCGATAGAGAAGCGGAGTGAAGGTAGACCCGATCTGTCTATATATGTATACAGAGAAGGAAGACGGTGGCAGGCAACGCCCTTAAGGTTGAAATGAACTAGAGGAGGATGGTCGCGGCAGGGAAGGTTCCTGAAGGCCTATAGGATAGATGGGAGTATTGTAGCAAGAGGGATGAAAGGAGGGGAAGAGATAAAGAGAGAGGGAGGTTAAAAAAAAGAGACACTTGGCTTCAAATCAAGGACCAGATGAACCGGTCTCCCCCTCCGAGGCGCGCCTAATTTTTTTCTACCTTTTTTACTACTCGGCGTTAACCCCCTTTTTTTTATTTATTCTTTCTTTTTCTTTTTCGTCAGGGAGATCCTCGCAGGTGTCCATCGCTACTCGAGGGATGCCCAAATATCTTCTTATGCATTTATTAAACCACCTAAATCCCCGCCACTCGTCTTTGAGGTTAGGGGTTGGTCTTCGCGTGCCTCGACGGTCACTTGTCGCCAACTTCACGTTGCTCGAGCCTCGCGAGTCTCTGCTGAAGGAAATCACACGACAACTGGAATGAACGAGTAGAATGTATAAGGAGGTGCGCATTGCTGCGCAAGATCCACGTCAGCATACGAATAAGAGACGCTTGGTATATTTTGTTCTCTTGAATTTTCATCCAATCTCTTAGATTTACGCTTTTTTTTTGGTTGGTGTGCGCGCGGTTCGCATTAAATTTTATAATGATCCACGAACCGAGGGCATGGGTGGAATTGCGAAAATTGGCTGAAGAAAATTATACAGGGTGGACCGATAATTACGCGGCGAGCAAGTAACGTGCCGGAAACGTTCTCTTTCAGCTTACCTGGTACGCTCCGTAATTTTTACGTAAGACGTAGGCTGCTTTATGCGTTACTGGAAATTCATGTAAAAAATTCATCTGGTGATTCCCCCCCCTGCGCGTATATATGCACGTATGTATAAATAGCAAAAATGCATATTCAACGTAGAATACCACGTATACGGAGTGTAGGAGAATTGAAAAAAAAAAAAAAAAACCGATTACATTCTCTCGCCTTTCCATGACGTTTCACGACCTTTCGACTGTATCGAATACGTCACACATTATTATTGCCTGTATCTGCGGAAGTGACTTCCGGCTGCTTCGCAACACTTCCTTCCGCTTTGAATTATCACTTGACGCTCTGTACGAGGCATCGATACGCAATAATAAAAGACTTTAATCGGCGAATAAATTTTAATAAAAATATAAACACCCACGGCTAAATAAAATACGTCAACTCGATTAACACCTCTAATTAGTATAATTAATTAATTACACGTCCAAAGTCTTAGACTCTTGGTGCCAAGCCAAAATATTTTTATTGTCGTCTGTCACTCCTCGGCAATTAATATCAATTTACCAACCCGTATTTCAGTAACACGCGACCCGTCACACTGAAACCTACGAGAATGGTTAGTAGGGGGGCCCCCCACAATTTTCTAAATAATATAATGGGGCGCACCCTGATACCAACGCGAACCAGTCACATGCGGGTGCCTGTGGGAAATCAAAAATGACAACTGATCTTGCACATGGACCATACCCAATAATTCCCACATGAAGTGCAATAATGAAGGTAAAGCGGCAGGTCGGCCATTTTGGCAAATTCAATTCCCTGCACGAGGGATGCAAGATCCTAGATTTAAATTCAGGGAACGAGGGAATCCTCGAAAAATACTTCGTGTAACCATAGATAATGATAAGGGAGAAAAGAGAAGGAAAAAAAGAAAAAATATATATATATCGACGGCGAAAGGGGAACAAGGGCGAAGAGGGTATTCCGGAGCCAAGAAGAAGTAAGAGTCGTAGAACGGGTTCTGCTGGCCCCCTGGGTCCGTCCTCCGTTCCTCCTTTTGGCCACAGCCAGGCCTTTTTCACATAACGCGCCGCCTAGTGAATTAACGAGGCACCAATGTTGTCCCAGGACTTCGCCACCCTTTGCCCATAACCTCCTGTCCTCTCAATTTTTCCTCACGAAAGTTCGTACCGGTAGGCGGCTACCCTACCTGCAATCTCAGTTAAAAAATATAAAAATAATTTTAAAAATCAATACTACAGTTTCTACGCACGATAGGCACATATTGTCGCTATAGAAAATCACGTTCAAGGCTAACGGCGATTTTTTTTTTTTTCAAGCTTCCTTCTACTTTACACAATTGCTCCTTGGCCGCGTGACAACTCACTTGGCTATTCGCATTAATAACAGTGATAACTCTAACCGCGTGACTGAGCATTGCGATTTTTTTTTTCAAAATCCCACAATTTTCAATTCACAATCGACCACTCCCTTCTCTATACTCATTTTCGCGATGCTACGACGAGCGATGCGGCGAATTCGCCATTGAAATTTTTATTTTCAATATCGACCTCATTCTCATTGGTCAAAACAGTGTAGTTCGATTTTATATGAAAAAAAAAAAAAAAGAACAGACTCAAGCATACGAGTGTAACACGTGATCGTGATTAATTGCGCATCGAGGAATACGTGAGATATCTCACCGACAAGGAGATTGATGATTGTGAAGATTGAAAAGTTATATGAAAAATCCTTAACGATTTTTTTTCTCTTTTTTTCTTCTTTCATACCCGTTTTTATGCGTTCGCAATTAATTTACACTTTCCGCGAAATTTTTCGCGAGATCGCCACGTTTTTCCTTGTCGTCGTGACGATCATTCATTCCGGTTTTTATGTAAACGCCAACCTGTGCGCATGCGCAGTGGATTAAGTCTAAAGGATATATATATACATATACACAAACGCTACAAAGCGCCTGTATACAAGAGATCGGTAAATGCCTGGAAGTTTATTTCCTGGCTTGATACTCCAGTTTGCCTTGAATTCTCAGAGAATTTTTGCAACTTCCGTCTCGACTTTATTTCACGACGTTTATAACACGGAAGCGACTTTGTCTTATGTGTATCTTGATTTACGAACATGACATTGAACGAATCAAGATTTCGATCGTGGGTTCCTACCCACGCGATGACGTATACCGTTTAAAAATTATCTACGAATTTCATGAAATTTTGAAAAATAATCACGTGTATCCTATGTATATAATAATACAATTTTACCATCTCATAATGCGCGTATCTATAAGCCTTATGGAGAACCCGGAAAGGACATCTTGAAAATTATTCATCGAAAATCGATTATGGATGGACACGATTTTCCAAGGAAGAGCTCCTTGTGATGCGCGATGGCGGAAAGTATACGCCATGGCATTCCAATGGTAAGGTTGTACCATGGGTGACATACGAGCAACACCGTCACGTAGATGGATTATGGTCTACACGCTACTATTTATATTGGCATTGACTCTACCTACCGTATTTATCCGCCACCTTATATATTATATGCACGCTGCATAGGTTTATTGAGAAAATTTGGAAAAAAAATGCTTGAATCGAAAAGAAATTTTTTTTTCAATTTCCATCATTTTTATAAAATTTCGACATATATATAAATATGCAAAAAATAATTAAACTGATTACTCGTGCGTAATGGAATCGGCGAGCTGTAACAGTTTCCTCACACCTCACCGAGGCAGCCTCTGCGCATGCGCAGGACCCGATGCAAGACACTATGCGCATGCGCTGCGCAATGCGTAACGTGTACCTATAAGAGCAGCTCATTCGCAAAAGCGCAGCACAACAGTACCGATCATCGTATCGGTCTGTAGAAACAGATAGCGAAGAATTCTCAAAGAAATAATAAGAAAAGAAAAATATGATCCATGATCTTAGCTCATGTGGTTGTGAAGCGTCGATGTTACCGAGGACAAAAATTATCCGATGAAAAAAAAAAGAAAAAAAATTCCAAAAATCATCGACACACTCGTCAACCAATAATTACATAACGATGAACGATAATTCGTATGTATACAACTTTTTGTCCAACCAACTCGTTAAAGGATTCAAGCTGCGTCCTTATATCTGTTCGTCGCTCGCGTAGGTGGTGATACTCGATTTTCGTATACCTACTCCGGCCGAATACTTTTCCTCCCGACTGTACCAAGCAGCAAGTCTTTCCGAACGGCATGTAATACCGTGAAGTTGTCTGCGTGAACCGCATCCACATGCGTGCGGGACTTAATTTGTGGTTTTGTGATTCCACGTTGGTACGCGGGGCCCCCGGTTCACAGTGTGGAGTGGGTACATGTGAATGGGCCGGGCCCTTACCTTGAGCAAGAGCAGACCTCCAAAGAAAGAGCAACACACGCGGTACATATGTACCGCCTAGGTATTACATATAGGTATGCGTATATGCGTATATATAGATATAGTTGGTCAAATATATATATATAAGATATAGATATACATAACGTGGGTAAACTACACGCACTGGTAAAAGACACAGAGATAACTAACACACATATCAGTAAAATACACTGGTGTCAATTACCTACGCGAGATCATGGATAAAACGATAAAAATGAAGACCAGACCGGAAGTGTGGCAAAATCTTGAGAATTTTTTTTTTAATCTGCTACTTAGCATATAAATATATCCAGTATGTCAAGTAGATATAAATATTTTTTTATATACTCATATTACCTCAGAGGAATTTTAAATCAATTTTTCGAATTTTTCCATAATCTCGGTTTTGACTTTTTTTTCACGATCATCGTACACTTCCGGTTCTGATGTCAGTTACTGGCTAAGATCCAATTTCGCACGAGCGATAGCATCGACGCATTTAGCGTCGAGAATATATGTATAAATATATATATCGTAAAATATATAAACGACTGTTAACGAATTCGTATGGGCGGTGTCAATGTGCGCTGACGCGAATTTCAAGTTCGCACAGTTGTTAAATAAAGTATAAAGACATTCGGGAAGAGCAGCAAAAATTTTCGCAAATCAGCATCCGATTTGCGTTTGGAACGCGGAGGACGTGGCGACTGTACGACCTTCGTCGATACGACAGTAGAGTGGCTGACTTTTATAATAGTGAGATTCTTTTTTTTTTTCCTTAAGGCTATACAGTCCAGGTACCCACCACCTGCCATATCATGGTAACATCCGGGTTGCGAACTCCGTCCGCTTGAAAGGCTATATAGCGATCACAACAAAAATGCCCGGGCATAAATTTTGATAAAAAAAAAAATTTCGAAAACCACTCAAAAAACGACACTCCCCACTACGGGACACCGTGAAACCTATATACGCAATCGTCCCGCAATGACAAAAGACGCCTACAGTCTGTAAATAAAAAATTTCCCCGTCTTAAGAAATTTCACGGGCGACACGACGAATCGTCCCGGAGCAATATTTCGAAACATTAATCCAGCCAGCAGTCAATTGTTACCGCGACAGTTATAATCGTCCCATATCTATTAATAGAAATCGCGCAATCACATCCCATAGTTCCTAATAGGTAAAAGAAGATAACAAAGCCGGATCCACAGTCCGAAAATAAAAATACCCGCCGATATCGCCCGTGGACGTAAATGCGTGCCTCAGGTGGTATGACGAGGGTTGAATATAATTTTAAAAAATTTTTTCCAAATTTTCCACCGTCGCTCAAAAATCCGTAAGCGTATACACGATTATGATTATTATAATCATGAAGTAATTAGGCATTCGGTAAAGCACACGCCACCCCATAGGAAGTCTGGTACGTGACGTTGCTGCCAACTAGCGGTGGATACGAGAATTAAGAGAAGAAAGACAAGCGGGTGGGACAAGAAAAAAGAATACCTAGTAACGTAGAGAAAAGATCAGAATCGACTAAGAGAAAGAGAGAAGAAAAATATAAAAGAACGCCATTGGACATTCTGCCTGGCATATGTAATAGCGTATTGTTGCTACACGTGTTTACCCGAAGCCGGAGGCCCTCGAGGATCCTTCGTTTACGCTCCTCTCCACGGTATATAATAAAAAGGATACGCCGGTCGTCGCGATGTGAATTTCAAGTGACGATAATAACCTATTGAACGACGTCATAATTAACCCTAACCTTCCCTACATATTTTTACCTCGTTATCATTTTTATTTATTCGTCACAATAGAATCATTGTGATATACCGAAGGAACGTCCCATGTTATTTTTCAAATATATACATATATATGTATATATATAACATATATGCATATATGTACACCTTGCTTGAACATGGGGTAGAAACGAATAAGGAGACCGTCACGACGTTCTCTTAAGAACCGACGCCTTATGCGACGGACTGTACGTAAATTCGTATCAATTGCTGGTACAGCTGCTTCAATTTATTGTGGGATTAGAAACAATGAGTGGGGTCAAATGGTCCCTCCTTGTCGTAATGTCCGAGCATCCCTCGTTGGCGTCGCCGATGACGTCACCCATGGCCAAAATTATCAGTCATTCATTTTGTACGACTCTTTTGAAATACAATAGCAATCGCCCTAGATTAGCTATTTACGTGTATAAAACCTAACCTCCAATTGTGCACCTTAAAACTGTATATCGTTGCTCGCGACTAAATCGACGTGTATTAGTATACATACTTGTATGAAAAGAACATGCGCGGGTACATATAAGAATTTCCGAATGCCAAAACACATATTTACACGGTATATTATCAAGTTGTATAACGTCAGCTTCGTCGGTCGACCGTTTAAGCGGATCGAACTGTGATGCTAAGCAGTTGTCGAAACATGGCCGCCTAGTAACGTGCTCCAAGAGACGATATTTGGTATTAGAAAAATCACGTAGATTTCGAGTATGATCGAAGTGGCGTGAGGTTTACTTATTTTTTTTTCATTTAAGAATTATTATTGACCCGTGCTTCGATGTGGCTCCGAGAAAACAGGGAAGAAATTGGGAATACGGGGCGGGAGGGGCTAGAGGCGACGAAATGATGCTCGGGGGGGAGTTTAACGAGACGTAAAATGAAGCGAGAAAAACGAAAAGGTTATCGGAAAGAGTTTTTGACTTTCGAACGTTGCTGATAACACCGATTTATGACGTCCGTCCTTTCTCGTGCGTTTTTATCTTTCTTGGAGCAAGAGAGAGAGAGTGAGAGGGGGGGAGAGAGAGAGAGAGAAGGTCGCGCACAGGGTCAGGATCGGACCCTAGACATAAAAGAAGCATTACAATGAACGACGAGCGTACATTCCTATCGGCTCTTGTTCGCACAATTGCGTATCGCCCTTAAGGTCGTTGCTGATCATTTCGAATGATTTTCAATGAGAAAAATGAATTTCTGTATAAACGAGTAATTATCGGTAACGCGCAAACGTAATTCCACCCACCGATCGCCAATATTTGCGCTTGTATAATTAAACGTCGTTCTTCCGCTTTGCCAAAAATTCGTGTCGCTCTCATGTAAACTAAATATCCTGCTTGCGAAATATATTGCGAAAATAAAATTCGCAATGACACCTTGAAACAGTCTGCGGAAGGAGGAACCGTACCGATGAGATACTGGAACGAAGCGGGATTTTGTCGGTACCGACAAAATAATTTATTGTCGCTACGTAGAAATTAAGCTTAAGGCATTGTCAGCGACATTGCGCTTCATGTTTGAATATTTTTTTTTTTCAATTTTTCATTTACAAACTCTTTCATTCTCATTCGTTAATTTCCTCCAGTCGCTCCGTATGCCTTAAGTTACCTGTAACAATGTACAGGGTCGTACGAATTTGACTTGTCGTCCTATGAAAACGCGTCTATATTCGAGTAAACCTAGTAAAAGATTGAACTTAAGCACTGAGCACGCTTACTTATCGTTCTTTCCATACAAACTCCATGGTGGTAACGTAATGGCTGATGTACTTTTTTTTTATTTTTCTATGGAACACCCTGTATAGGTCGTCGTACATTGTTGTGTCTGCATTTATCGCTCGGAACGGGTCAACGGAACAGACCACCAGTCAAACAACCCGTGCATACATATATATTAATATATGTGAGCGCATTCATGCATATATGTATCCAAGAGCCTTCATATAATAGTCATGTGAACACGTATATACATATATATTCGAATCGTGATAACAATAAAAGGATATTTAGTCTACGGATAAACAACGCACTTCCTGTCGGTAGATAAAACATGATTCCTTATACATACGGCTTATTCCATTTAAATGTACTGTACCGGCGGAGGGTAAAAATCGTACGTAAACTTTCATGGGTAATTAATATACGTTACGGATGATTACAAGAGGCTAATCAGTATGTAGCCCGTAAAAAATAGTAGCCCGGATAGACAAGACGTCCGGTGATGCTCGATCACGCTACGTGTAATTAACACGACTGTATACTAACGAACACGAAATGGCTGCCGAATGATATTAATTAATGTAAATACTAATTACGAGTGGCCAAATTTTTTTTTCTCAAGTACTAATCGAGCGAGCGGTGCGAGTAAATTTTTTTCAAATTTCAACCAAATGTTTTCAGGAGAATACTATTTCTATTTTAAAATTGCATCGTTGTAGTACGAAAATCCAAAATTGACGTTTCTATTTTTTTTTCTTTTCGTCATCTTTCTTTAACCTAAAAATATACTCATTCGACATGACTAGTTCTTTTGTTCGTAGATACCACGACTTACGCAATTTACATAAGTATTCCGTTTAATGACTATCGCATATCGCAACGTCATCGTCGTAATTCACATTGGTATTGCGTGTAGACAGATGACTGACGTAAAGTGAATTTCGATAAAGCACAGTTTTCTCTCGTTTCTATATTTCGGTAAAAAAAAATTCATAACCCCTCGAGTCAAAGTTCATTCCTCACGGATGTCATTCGAGCATTTGAATTTGCCCCCCTTTTATTCCTTCACTGTAACGTCTCCTCGTCCTCATTATTGCCGCTCTCAAGCAGCGAGGCTACTACCGCTTCTTATCTCCCGAGACGTCCAAGAGGTAGGGTAGGGGTAAGAGATTACAATAAAAAAAAAAGAAGAAAAAACAAACAAGTCAGATACGCACTGTTTACGCGAACCTCGACCGATCCGCAATAACGATCACAGAATGCGACCGTCTATTATAAAGAATTCGTAATGAGAAAAAAAAAAGTCAACAAACCCGTCACAATTCCCAGAGACAATGGCGGTCGAGTTTTCGTAGCACTGGTATTTCTTTTAATTTCGAAAATTAATTCAACGATAACCCCAAGTGTCACTGCCGCCAACGTAAGAGCCGAGATACCGCGGTTCATCGATTCGCGAACTTATTTTTATCCCGACAACACTGCTGACGCCACGACGAACGAGTCGAGACGTGCAGGAGGCTATTAAAAAAAAAAAAAAAGATAATAATTACGTAACTCCCAATACGCGTCTAGACTGCATTACATTGCAGTGTAACGCCCCCACTAAATTGTCACAGCACTGCAATTGATATATTCATTAAATGAAAAACGTGCAGGGGATCACACGCGCGAACAGTGCTCTCCATTGTTTTTCTGCTCCGTTGAATAAATATAATACAGCGTGAAAGAAAATTTGAAATAGAAAAAAGGAATCGTTCGAAAATCACCCGGGTCATCGAAAGGGCTACAAGTTCAACGGCCGCTTTAGTCTTTGAATTAATTTAACGTGTGCGCATGCGCGATAACCGAAAGACGCTAGGCTGAATTTACGCGCGTGCATTTAGAAAGCGAATAGGATCAATTTCGAAGGTCGTTAGCGGAGGTAAACATTTTTCGATTGATTCGTGCTGACTGCAATTTTCATCGACGCGATCACTGCAGAAAAGGACATACAAGTTAAACAAGGGCACGACTGGTACGACTTCGTCTAAATTTCATTAGTGTCGGCAATTAGTCGGGCGCGCAATTAGGTATCTATGCGCATAGGTACGATACGGAGGAGTCGCGTGACACGTGACGCGTCAATCGTAATGGGGAGCTACGTGTCTTCTCTCACACTCTCTCGCAATTTTTTTATCCTTTTTCTCGTTTTTTATTTACAAGCCTGTCTGCACGACTTACGCAACGACAAAATTATGTGGAATAATAAACAGAATTTGGTGATTACATATCGATGACTCTGGCTTTACTATACTTTGAAAATCTCTCTTCAAGGCTGATGCCTCGTTTGTCTCTCTCTCTCTCTCTCTCTCTCTCTCTCTGATATGACCATCTACTTTGTAATCCGGTTAGTTTGTAAGCGTAACTTAAGCTTTTGCAAAATCTTATTATAAGTAATTAAGCCTTGTAAATAATTTAAATTTTGATAGTAAGATTCGATACACAGCTTGTACTAAGCTGTTACTGTTTTTGATGTTTATACTTACGGAGTCCATGACTCTAGTATAATAAATACTGTTCTCTCTCTCTCTCTCTCTCTCTCTCTCTTGTTGAAAAGATTTATATCTACGGTATGCTACTATATATGTGTATATACATATATAGTAACTGTTTAGAAGATACTGACTAGGGGACTGTGAGACCGAGTTACTAACTGTCATCATGCTAATAAAATAAAGTCACTATTGCTAAACTGACCTTCGGCTTGGTCCATAGTTACCTGTGCATCATCCAGTGATCTTCTGAATTCGATTGAAAGATACATACATAAAGAGACACGAGAATTTCGATGAGGGAATAAGTGCTATAACGCTCGCGTCAAAGTGACCGCAGTCAAGACCGTATCTATTTACTATCATGTTGCAAGAGCCTGTACCCCGTAACGTACCACCCCTGTCCACTGATAACAGAACAAAGAAAATGCGCTGCCACTGTTGATAACAAAGTGGTATCCAACCGAGATTGTCGACACTACGAAAATACTAATGGCGTGTCCAAAAAAGCCGACAATAGAATATCCCGAAATCGCGACGTTTATCGTAAGGCGAATAAATAGATACGAAACAGAGTACATGAAATCGTATAAGAAAAATAAAGCAGATAAGAGACGTTGATTAAAAAGGAAAAATTACGTGGCTACTGTACGTAGAAGGGGATGTTAATATTTTAACGAGTACGAAATACTACAACGAGAAAAGTATTGGGTAAGCATACGAAAATTTCGTCTGGTGTCTGAGAAACACTGTCGGAGATAACCAATGGTCCAGACTCACACACTAACCTCTCGTACGAGATCCGTGTAATTCCGAGAAGCGTACAGTCCGTAGAAAAAAGCGAAGACAACTCGCGAGGCAACAAGGAGCCATCTTGTACGCACGTACGACACTGCTTTGACTTTAGAAACTTTTCTGACAGCTCGAGGCAAGGGCCTGCCGGTAACTAAAGGATCTGCCGTGTCGGCGTCCATTTTGTCACTAGGCTGTCGCCCGCTAGTTACTTCGCTATACGAATGGCGACACGAGTATCTAGAGTATCGGTCAAGAAACGCTAAGAGCTCTTGGAGCGATTCATCTGTCACTGGTTATTCTCTATTTTTGTATCCGTCTGCATGAAAGAACCATATTCATAAAAGTTCCCGCCGTGATGGAGTGCGAGGCGTGCCAACCGCTTAAATAAAAGTCAGTGACGCTACGCGAGATATTGCACGCATGTCGAATGTTTCTCTGACAATGAATTCAAAAGGAACGAAAACGGTGTTCTTTTTGGTTAATGATGTAAAACACGTTCATACGACACGTTAAAAAACCGTTTATAAGTTAAATAGTTTATGATTAAAACTGCCGTATCCTAAGGGTATATTTTCAAATCTGTCAGATAAACGCACGACTGTATCATAACCTCCACGAGCTTCTACATGAAAACTCAACACGTGCGTCGCGCAATGTTCTAAAACGGTTGAATGATCCGTATACGTGAAAGTGGAATATTGATTTGACGGTCGTCCATAATTTTACGTCGGTCGTTACCGCATCATTCGATATCTCGAACTATCTGTGTGAGTACTTCATATCTATTAAGATTCAACAGTGAGCCAAGTAATGACATTAATGGTGCGAGACGGACGCTCATCCATGAGTTAACTGCGTTCGAATACGTCTCAATAAGTTTAACGAGTCCAAACTAAAATCCCATTCGATTCGTCGATGACTGATCGATGTATTATCGTGTGTATATGTATATATATACGTTTCCAGTGCTAGACGCTATTTGTCTGCCGCCACTGCTGCTTCTGGTGGTCGCTGCTATGAAACTGCGCCATTGCGCGTGAAGTGGATTATTTTTTGTTCGTTAATGACGTCATCCCTATTAACCGCATACTGATAGAGGGTACGTAAACAGGCAAAAGCTACATGATAGCCGTTGCGCTTCTCTCCATCCGCTACTGTCTCGCATATCTTTACATATCGCATGCGCACGTCCTCTTAAGTTCAATATTCACATATACTTTTCGAAATCTCAACGTTCATGGAAACCCGCTTGGAGCCGAGCAATCACGAGCGCTCCTGATAGATCCTGACGTTGCTTATGGAACATTCGTTGAAACAGAGTCTCGCGCGACGGTTGAAAAGGCGCCAAAATTTACGTACGGAAATAACTGCGTGGAAAAGAATTGTTTTTCATAAAGTCTCGGTCTCGCAACGGAGAAAACAATTCACAGAGAGAATGTCATTCCTTGGCGCGTGAAGAAAAAAAGTTATTTTTTGTCATACGGATCAAAGAAATGGTAATCGCAATGTACAAGTCGCGAGTCGCTTACTTCGTGTAAGAGTTTCGCCTTTTTTTTTTTTCTTCATCGGACAGACCAATTAATTTCGCCTGTTTTATCAGTTTACATGGCATACAGTGGAATTTAGCTGAGAATGCATTACCTTGAGAAACGTGCGATAGAACACCGCTCGGATAATGTCGTATCGTTCTGACTACGTGGAAGCCATGATTTTTTTTTCGGACCGTACGTGAGCCCGGGAAATTCAATTGCGAATTAAATCTAGGACGTCTATCCTTGACGGTATCCTTGATATATATACCAATGGTTCGATAGGAACGATTATACGGTCTTTTTTCTTTACAGACCAAATTCAAGTTTACCTACTGTACAGTCTATCGTAAATGTACAGTGTAGCACAGAGAGGTGGGTTCGTCGTGGTTGAGAACACCGTGGCCGGGCCAAGGCGAAGTCACGAAGGCAAAAGGAACGTGAGGAAAGCTAAAAGAGTTTTGTTTGGGAGAGAGAGAGAGAGAGAGAGAGAGAGAGAGAAAGAGAAAGAGAAAAAAAGAAGAGAAAGAGGAAAAACGTCTTCGGAAGCCGTATAGTCCCGGACGCTGTCTCTTTGTTCATATACCCTGCCACGCGGTTATTACGAGTGTAGAAGAGAAATTGCTAAAAAAATAATTTATTTTTTCACTTTACCTTCGTCTCGTCTTAACAAACTCCCCTGTAAATATACTCGGGGTACACAGAGGGGATGATGATCCCTCGTGAAAATTCTCCCGGGGACTCGTCGAGTTCCTCGGGGGCGGCTTACCTGCTTAACTGACGTAAGATAAAATCCAAGAGATGGGAAGTGCCAAGAGATCTTCGAAAGAGAGGTCGAGGTCTTCCCCGATGGTGGCTGATAACTTTTAGCATCGCTTTAAGAGAAACCCAGAAGTTCCTATACCTTGTGCTGTATAGTCTGTATACAGGTTAGGATGGTTTTTGACCTGCTAAAACAAACCTCGGGTCCTATCTTAGGACTGGCGTATATTCGGGGTCCTATCTTTACCTACTCCGAGTGGGTATCCCGTGTAGTGGTATTGTCTTAGTCCCTTGCTAAGATACTCCAGACCCATCCCGAGTCCAGTTTACACCGGGAAAAATTTAAGCCTCTGTGTTTGGTTAGTGTTGGAATAGGTCATATGCGCTTGGGGAACGGTACGTGTTAAGAAGATAGCAAAGACAAATACAAAGATAGGGTGAGAGAGAGAGAGAGAGAGAGAGAGAGAGAAAGAGAGAGAGAGAGAGAGATAGGGAATAGAAAATAAAATAAATAATAAATTTCACAAAAACAAAATTAATGGACTGTTAAAAATAAATAATGTAAATTTAGACTCCTATATATAATTTAACGTTGAAATAGAGTAGATAATTTCGATTATTGATTTTTCGATCTCTTATCTCTTACAGTGGTTATCTAAATGTTCTTAGCTATGTCAGAGTTAAACTATGTTCTTGTTGTTATAGAAACTTGAGGTATAGCGAGAGTATAGTTACTATATACATATATGGCTATTGACCATTCGCGTCATGTAGATGTATATATATATATTATTCGTAGACCGATTAGGGACGTACGTAATACCCTGTGGACGTTTGTACACTTAGTAACAACCGGTGCGTAAAACCTATGCGACAAAAGAAATTATATGAAGAAAGGCACACTGTGTAGTCGTAGAAACTTTCGGCGGTGTCTTCGTGGCTTTACACTTGCTTTCCTCGGCATGGGGTCGGTAAAAATGTAAAAACCATATGGGTTTTTATGGGGAGTTATGCTTGTACCGTATGTAGTGTCTGTTGGAGAAGAATAGTATTATTTCAAGAGAAAACGAATGATAGTGAATTTATTTATTTTTTTTTCTTTTAAATTCTACCGGTGTAATAAATTTGGGGTTCGGTAATGGTCGTATGACGTAAGGAATTTAAATTGGTGCACTGTCATTGAGACCAATTGGAATGGTCAATGGGTCACCTTGGCAGTTGGCAATTGTCACTTTTTGTCATTTGGTCGCAGGTAAAAAGTATCGTGTTGAGTGTTGAGACGATATAAAATTGACAATAAGCGTGCATAACGATCCGCCATAGTTAAGTATAAAGGAGACTAAATGGCGTCTTAGTGCCTTTTCTTTTTGGTGGGTTTGGTAAATTTATTGTTAACCGTTGGGTGGTTATGGGATGGTTGAAAAGAAAAAGAAGAAAAGGATGAGGGTATTGGGCAGTTTTGAAAAAAAAAAATACTGTCAAGATAATCCGTCGAACCGCAGCGGAACTCTAGCTTGATATTTTTGGAGGAGTGACGTTTGACTTTCGAAAATTTCTTTTGTACCACCGGGAGGGAGACCCCTGGGACTAGTCACTTCTTTCTATGGGCTTTATGCTTGCTCGAGAGCTATTCAAATTCGTACAGGTGAAAATTCTAAAATAAACCCTTAATGCACCTCCTACAGCTATAACTGACGGAATTTGAAATTGGCGGTTTTCCCTTTTTTAAAAAAAAAAATGCCTACGTTCAAAATCTTGAGCAAACATCAGGTAAGCGCTTAGTTGGCAATACTGAAATGGTGACGCGACGAGAAAGGGAAAGCCACACGCGAGGAGGCGTTCGCCTGAATTTCACAAAAAAATTTCGTAATTGATTAGACTCTCGAATGTTGAATACTAATAAAAAGCCCGCGAGTAAATTGAGTAAGCCCGCGAATGTCCCAGTGGGAATAGAAAAATAAAATTTGCAAATAGATACCATCGAAAGAAATTAATTTCATGAACTTCTTCAAATTTGACAAATTTAAAAATATATTCGCCGTACGTACTCGTTATCGCTGCCGTAGTAAAATTTATACCCTACAAATTCACATCGACCAAAAACACTTCTCGCAGAATACCAATTCGAGAAAGCAGAAGAGCTTCACAAATAAATATACGATCTGCAAGATAAAACGAGAAAAACCACATAAACCTTGATAAGAAACTACAATATTTACCCAACGTCAACAAAAAAGATAACTCAGTACCTTATATTACAGATGAGCGCAGCAGGATTTCAACTGTCCATGAGAAAAAGAATCCTCGAGAAATCCAAGAAATTAAAACCAACCCGGAGCCCAGTACGTTTACCTGAAACGCAAAGAGAGCCAAGATATCAGAAGAGACATAAAGCTAACCTGATAATAAAAACGTATAAAACCGAGAGCGATGCCCAAGTCTCGTTAAACTTTTCAGAGCGACAGAGAAAATGCAGTAAAATCTACAAAAATAAACGATACACACAATTGCACAGAACAAATTAACAAGACGCTGTATTATAATAAGAATAATAATAACGGCCGCATAGTGTTGTATAGTTTTCATGTATACATATACAATATATATTAATACCTCAGCGTCATAGAGTAGGAAACAACAACAGAAAAAAAAACTTCTCTCACTATTTTTATCCATTACTTTTTTTTTTCCCACGTAACAGCCTACTACAACTCGTGTCCTGTTCACCCATTTCCGAAGGACCTTACCCAACCATGACCAAAGTGGCTTGTGTGCCGGGGTACTAGGCTTCGTGCTACAGTACGTACATCAAAGTGCTTTTCCTCTCTACAGGGTGTTCATCTAGGATACGCTCCAGGTACCCGTTACGCCGGTAACTCCTGACCGAATCACTAGTCAGGACCGACGAGTTGGCATCCTTCCTCTCCTACCGTATCTTGGCCGGTAAGCACGAACGACGCGCCACGTCGGTACAATGGCGTCCCTGAGAATTTTCTTGGTGCGTTAAAACCAAGCGCGTTGAGTTTATCATGTTTTTACATTTTTTTTTTCAGCTCCCCTCTCTAACGTACAAACTTGACGACACTCCGATTAAACTAGAGTCTGCTGCGTATTGGCCGGTTCCAGTTGCGCTGACTGCGCATGCGCAACGAGAGAGTCCGATACGATAAATCCGTTATCTTTCAAAACGCACACACGCTATTGTACACAGACGCTAAATACGAAGAGACTAAACACCTTTATATATTGCACACCCGATATATCGTACGCGTATATTATAGTTCGAGAGTCCATCGCGAAGCTGACACAAACGTTAATCGTCAGTCACGTTGAACCAAAACATGTGCGGTTCGACTCTCGTCCCGTTGGGACGCCTGGGCTCTGGATAGCAGACGACAAATATAATGGCACAGGACGCCACGCCGGACTAGATAAAATTCATAAATGATTTTTACATGACGCATAATTTAAACGACACTTCGTATTGTTAATTCAAAACTTTGAACAGTCTTTATGAGTATGCTTGACTCACGTGGTTTTTTTTGTTATATTCAGGAGATACTCTCAGCTGTTAGACGCTGTGGATTCATACACGGTTTCTTTAAGTTTCGTTTAATCCGTGTGAATTCACATTAATTCGGTAGGCATATCATTAACTAGATAATTAATGAGAAGATCTTCAACGCAGCGCAGGCAACAGGTCCGCAGACTTGGCAACGTCGGCATTGGTTAAAATGTAAACAACTAAGCGTACAGTCCCGCGTGAAATTATACGCTCTCCCTGTTGGTACAACGACTCGAAGAAGTTTTCGCTGCTGTTTATAGTGTGTATTGCGAGAGAACTAAGTGTATATATAAATTTTCGTATATTTTTCACTCTTATATCCGTATCCGTGTTTACTTATTTGCGATTTATTCGATTTTAGGCTACGATCCAGGAAATATGACGTTATTCAATTACGAAACGACACGTGGTACAATTCGTAATGAACTTTTACGAGAATTCTATTGGCGCCTTTTTCAAACGTCCCTCACTCATCTCGTATATCGCTTATCTAGAGAAATATAATTCCTAGTAAATGCTGTATCCTCGATAAGAACCCCTGAAAACTGTTCTTACGCTATAAAATGTTAATTTGAATTTAAAAAATCTTCACAGAGCAGATACTGCTTCCCTCGAATACCACAAGAGCAAATCTGCTCGTGATAAGGAATACAGAGCGTGGGCCAATATTGTGATGCATGATTTGCTACGTCGTTAAAATTTTTTTTTAATTCAAAATAAAAAATCTGACACGGTAAGAAACCTTTTGCTGTCCAACGAGTCGTTTGTTTTAGTAGAAAAAATAATTGAGTCCAGTCAATACGCATCTAGGTGCCAGTCTTTTTGTACAGCCCTGAAGTCGAGGAAAATATCGTACAGTACATATATACAAACTTGGTACCAGTGGATCTAGGTATAGAAGTAAAAAAAAAAGGGACTGTGATTTTTCAAAAAAACAAAAGGACGACCTCAAGGAAATTGGATATCTGCCATACCCAGCTCACATGGCGACCAGTGGATGACCCTTGAGAGCAAAATGGCGTGTCCATCTTTTCACCGTGGAAAAATAAAGGCTAAGAATATATTGGACAACCCTAAAGAGGAGCAGAGAAGAAGCAGGTCCTTAGGTCCCTTGAAAAATGAATCTCCAACAGACCCAGGGACTTTGGGCCCAGCGAGACTCACCACCACAAGGCGATCCCTAACCTGCGTCAAAAGTTCGAAAAGGCAAATTTACCTCGCGACACAAACGAGCAGCGTCTCTACGTAATTTTTCATCTGGCCTCTAATTTTCAAAGTAAGATCCAATTTTCCTCTAATCTACAAACATAAACACAGAACAGTATACAATCTACACGATGTCTCCCTGTTTCTTAAAATTTTCAATACTTGATCCCCCCCCCCGCCCCGAAAATCATGCCGTATCGAAATTCCAAAAATCATCTCTTTACCCAAATCACACTTCCTGTACCTTGTACTTTTTTGTATACCCCGTATATATAGACATACGAGCCTAAACTATACCAGTTCATTCATTTGGTAGCCGTAACGAGTTCCTAGGCCAATAATTACTGACCTGGGCCAAGTGAGAGAGAATCAGACCCAACCAATGGTATTTCCTGACGTTTCACTATGGCCTACGAGTCACGTGATCGAGTTGGGCCTGTTCCAAATTTTCATTTATCTCGACCAAGGGGCGTGTAGGGATAAATGGGAAAACGTATATGACGAACATAGCTGCTAATCGTTACCCATTTCTAACTAGTCAGGATAACCAAAAGGGAACTATATGGTCGAGTGGTATAAAAAAATTTTTTTTTGGGAATTTACAAAATTATTAACTACATTACCAAGTGCACGTAATTTTGGTGGTAGCTGTACGACTCCAATCGGTCTGTTATTACGGAGAAATTGATATAACCCCATATATATACGTACGTGCACGTACGTACAACTTGCGAGACCCCCTTGTGTCTAGAACGACACGCCGAGTGGATTGCCAGTGTTACTAATGTATATATAAAGGAGAGAGAGAGAGAGAGAGAGAGAGATAAAGATAAAGTCCGAGTCAGTAGTTCCATGGTACATAGGTAGAGGCAGTAGTGTAGTGAGTCAAGGAGAGAAGAATATATATATATATATGTATATGTATAAGAAGAGTTAAGGATAACGAAGGAGCGCGAGGGTCACTAAGGATGAGGGAGTGGAAGAAGTGCCTTAAGCCTTAAGGCATCTTGGAAGATTTTTTTATCCTTTCAAGGTCAGACCTTCAATATGGCCGCTGGTCCACGACTGGCTTTGAGAATACGAGAGAGTCAAGTCCCTCTTTAAGAGGGCCATAAACACTCTATCCCTTGTACGATATATACGACTCTCTCTATTCGACTGATACGAGTTACGAATATGTGTATATATATATATTGTACTAAATTGTATAACACATGTGTGTTCTCATGTGAAATCGTAAAGTCGTCATTGTTTGTCGCGCACTTGTTATTATTAGTAGGATAACGAGTGTTGGATTTTAAAATATCTGCTTATTGTGACCGTAGAGAGAACAATCAATCATTCTATTGATAGCCGTTATCAAGAATTATATTGAAGAAAAATCTTTGGCTGCGTTATAGTTGATAGTTTTTTTTTTTTTTTTTTTGAACGTTATTACGAGAGTTCGCGGTTTGGCGGGAATTTTGAATCTCGACCGGTTTGGTAGAAAATTTATTTTCTCGAAGGTCAACGACAAAATTAGAAACCGGGCTTAAGACTTTCGTCCGCGATGCCTATACCGGGTGAAAATAATTTACGGTGAAAGTGCTTTTGCTTTGCTCAGAGAAAGAGTCTGTCTCCCGGTGATCGGAGTGGTGGTGGAGATACGATGCGTGGAGAGATTCGAATTCTCGGAATGGGAATGATAATGGGCAATGGAGGAAGCGGCGATGATAAGAGAAAAGAATATTATCTCGATTCTCATATATATACTGGTATATAGATTATATATATATATGTGTATAACTGTAGTTAAGATAGCAAAACTTTGAGCGAAAGCAAAGGAGGATTTCCAATGGAACGAACGTCAAAGGCTGCTACGAGAAGAAATCGTGGGGCGACCGGTTTCTCGTTGGTGAGTTGGTAACGATCCTATCCAAGGATACCGGGAATCTTACTCTTGTGGGATTCGGCAACCTTCCCAGAGGCTGTAATTTTGAAAACACCTATACCAACTTCTTCTAGTAGGTTGGCAATCGTGTATCATGGATTTCGATAAGTTCAGAACGAATAACAGGCCTAAGTAAGTTTTCGACCAAATGAGGTACAGTCGGCGGAGAAAATATTTATCGATAAAATCAATGAAACGAACGGAGGTTATAAAACAGGTGCTTGGAAAATCCGAAAATCTTCCCACATGATTGGGTCATATTTTTGGGGCCTTGCAGGTACCGGAAAAAAAAAAAAAAACTTCAGTAAGGCCCCTATGGCTTTGAGGGGTATGAGATCGTTATAAGACGACGGTGCAAGGTTAGGGAGAGAACCAAAAGCGTAAAAGGTTACGGGACCATTGCTTTTGGGCCCTATGCTCGATCTTCCTGGCATTCATAAATATATAATACGGCAATGAAGGGGACGCATGGTGTGCGTGGATAAATGCGAGAGGAGCACAGGTGTCTCATAGAAATAGGGGATGTGTGCAGTGTCGAATAGAAGGAGGCAAAAGTTTTGGGGGACTTATGGGGCCCATTTCAATCATTTCTCTTCTTGCTCTTTTCCTTTTATCGTCCTTCGTATCCTACTTCCACGACTCCTTCGCTGTCTATATCGGGTACATATATATATATATAGCTCCTTCGAAGGGATAGGCTGAATATATCTTTTTATCTCTTTTTTTCGTAGCCCCTCATTTTTTCTTGTGACCTGGCCCCCTTCTACACCCCCACTAACCCTCGAAGGGTCCGGGGTTGAAAGCCGCAGGTGCTGCCTCCTACGAATCTCCTTGGGACAGCCAATGGCGTCGCAATACCTAAAGCTATTTACAGTGCTCGACTCCACTCGCTATTTATGTAATGACGTAATCTCCAAGGAGTGACGTAATCGTTTCGAAAATTATCGAATACCAATCAAACATTTATCCAAAACAGTCTGCGAGTAACGAAATGTACCATATAATTTGAAGAAGAAAAAATGTCGAAAGATATTTTTGGCGATATACTAAAAATTTATTTATTTGTCAAATTTTGGTTTCAGTAATACCCAACAAAAAAAAAATACTGATCCTACGCCCTTGGCAAAATCCGAAACGTCTTGGGGATGCGTCGCACATGTAGAATCTTTGGGTAGAAAAGGTTTTGACCCTTACTCGCCTATACGTCACGTCCGTCTGGGCCTGATCGACGAGAAATATTTGTCCGGTACCGTTTTTGAAAGATCCACGAGTACCTTAAAGGTCATATGGAATTTTGACAAATAACTTAAACACCCCCTCAGCCCCGTAAGAAAGACGGAAAATTCCCAAACAAAGTCCAGAAGATCTGCCGTCGCTAGTTTCTTTCCCACGACCACAACACCACCCCAAGTGAACGTTGAGGCGACCTGCGAGACTACGGGGGCGTAAGGAGGGAGCCTTCACATGTGGCTTGCAAAAAAGGCCCAAGACCCAAGAACTGTTACGGGGTCGTAAGGTCGTCACTGGGGTTGACTTATGATCTTTGCTACAGCGAACTCGTAGAAGCTTCTCTAATTGGATAACCAATCGAAGGGATGATGACATAAGAAAGACTTTTTTTAGTTAAAAAAAAAAAATATAAAAAAGTCAATTTTACCCTTGTGAAAAATTAGCCGATGAGAAATTCTCAACGTACCGCTTCGTGTCTCCGTACCGGCTCTTATAACCCTAGGGCTCAATACGTATACGATTATCCTACCATTAATCGGATGCGCTTTATGAACTACGTTGCGCAACGTGTTATTCAAGAGTGACGTATTAATTATTAGTCATTTTTACCTGCATACTAAAATCATTTCCCGGGCCTTATTTTTCGCGTGCTGTTACTTACTCAGTCGCCATATCTATATCTACCCTGTGATACCCCGCTTCCACGAATTAATCCACCAGTTTTGAATTTATCATACGAGGTGACAGATATAGCTATGACAGCAGGGATGAGTGTAGAGAGATCGAGGAGGGGGTCGGTCGTGGGGAGGGGGGGGGGGTTGTCACCAAGAAGAAATTACGCATGTGCATACAAGATACACATGTGTATACAGCTATCGGCCCAATTCGTGAATTTCGTATTCTTTATACATATGTAAAACGGTTAACCCATATTCCGTCGTATTGCTCGATACGAACTTACTGATTTTTTCCGCTCCAACTTCTCAATGGTTACATTTGAATTTTCAAAGAGCGAAAGTATCGGCGATCTCGTGCACCGAAGGATTCGACGACGGGTGAAATAAAATAGGGTGAAAAATTGAGCGGAGAGAAAATGAAAAAATTTTTTTTCAAAATAACATATGTCAAACCATAACCCGTGTACATAACCGAAGCGGAACCAATAACCGTGTATAGCGTATATAAAAAAAAAAAAAAAAAAAAAAAAAAATATTTAAATATCGAATTTATTCACGAAGAATTTTTTGATAGCGTTATAGATAAGAATAAAAAAAATTATTATTGCTTCGAATTAATTGATCCGATTATTAATTCAGTAATTAATATTTACCGAGGAGATACTAGTAAATACGAGACGGGTCTTTCTGTTTTACGGTTAGTTAACACTATGGCCACGTTGGCGCTGGCGTAGCGGTTTCGAACGGGATTCAAATGTCGTATACGTATTATAGTCCGTTTTGGACACAGAATGCACCTGGGACTGGGTCTCCCCTTTTATCAATATCGCCTCGATGCTGCCTAATAGGCTTTTCTTCTTTCCTCATCCAGGATATACATTAATTCTTTGATAACGAGTTTATAAATAGACAGCCTGCCACTTTCGTGACTTTTCAAACCAGACACTCGCGTTACCCCAAAACTGTTTCGAGACCCGTTTACTTAGATGGCATTTACATCTGTGTTTGATTATCCCCCCTGCCCCCATTCCAAGAGGGTGTTCAGTATAATTAAGTAATTTTGGAAAAAAAATACGAAAGAGCAATAAAATAATATGACCCAACAAGTCAATATATGAAAGAAATAATAATTTGAATTTTGCCGCGAAATTCAAACGGATTTTAATAACGACAATGACGCGTCTAAATTACTAACATACCCATGTATGTACATAGTGATATACAGGGTGGGTCAATCTCCAACTTTTCTTCGGTATTGTCAAAAGGATTGAAAAGCAACATGGCCGCTCAGGGTACACTTGGTCAAACAACGAAGTCTCTATATACCCAGCTCCTTTATTAGCGCCTCTAATTCCGTAACGGAAGTGGTCGAAAAACAGTGGTGAAACGGAGAGCAAACGGATTAAAATAGTATATATAGCTTTATAGGCCGGCTGGCAATAGGGGTTCTTTGTATTAATAATTATCGAAGGCGACGGCCATATTGGTTATCGGACACCTTTCCCATTCACGAACGTCAAACCGTGAACTTTGACACTCGGGAGCCAAACAAGCCTTAATATTAAAGAGTACCAAATAAAAACTAACCTATAAGTCCGTAAAGCCTGCTGCATCCTTTCCCACTGGTATCCAGTCCTTTTTATCGGTCTAAAAAAATCCAACATGGCCGACGTCTTATCTTGTGCATACATTGACTGGGAGTCGAAGATAGTCGACCAATCTTCTTCCTTCACGTCGTTGAAACTCTATATATATATATATATATATCCACATATCAATATATACAAAATATATTTATACCTATATATAGCTACTGCCGGAATAACACAAACTATATTCATTTTTAACTCGTGGTTTCCTCTCTGCCCTTTGTATACACAGGCAGCGAATACATTTCCACGTTAGACCCCGCCGATAACACTGAGGCATGATAACGCTGGAAAATTCCACGAACGATGACGATTCTACGTGTCGCCTTGTGGTAGATTAAAGTAACGCTTGATATACATACATATGTAAGTAGAACTACGAGTTGATATCAGTCGAGAGAGACTATAGTTCTAGATACTCGTATAATTTTGTATACAGGGGGAAGATGGGGGGAGGGGGTAAGACGTCATTAAAAAAGTGTCATCAAAAATTTTTTTTTAATTATTAACTCATCTCTGACTAATTTTGTGTTCGACTCATATCTCACCCCCCACCACCTCGTACATTTATAGAAATGACAAATTTATCTGAAAAACATTTTTTTTCCATCCAATTCTTTTTTTTTCTTACTTCAGACTGTACAGCCGGCAATGAATGTAAATGTCGGCGAGTCTATTCGCTTGGCAAATCACTTGGCTGTCATTGGAGGAAACGTAGGTAGTCGTTATCATTATTATCAGTGTCACTAGTGTCAAGCTGTACAGTAAGTGTGTATAAGAATTCGACAAGAATTAAATTGGAGTCTTATCTGATTATATTGAATAAATATAATTTTTTAATCGATCAAAAATATCGATACGGAATTTAATTTTTTACAGAAAATTATAATCGTCAGGTCTAACCTATATAAGGTATCGAACGAATTACAGTGTATATACATACATACATACATACATACATATATATATATATATATATATATATGTATATGTATAGTCATTACGCGATGACACGTCTTCAGGAAGTACAATGAGAGAACAAATTTCCGGTAGGCAAAGATGAACGTAGGAAAACAAGATAGACTCTTCTCGCGATGAAGTTGAGGACTTTATATACCTATATATTGGTAGCCAGTTAATGTCGAGCCGAAGAAAGGGAAAGTCAACGAGGTGAAAGTCTCGTACTGAAAATAATATTATGTCTCTTGGCATATACCAGCCTATCTAAGCCAATGGACGTAACTTTACAAGAGAGAAAAGAAAGAGAAAGATAATACGTACGAAAGTACCTCAAGGATACTAGATATATAGGTACATATACACACACAACCTACCCCACGAACCAAATATTCAAAATTGATTTTGAGAAAATCGTCATCAGCCAAAGTTTCGTATCTGAAATTTTTGGAAATTCCTTATAAAAATCATGACGTCATAATCGTCACCCAATGACGTATCGATGTATACAGATATATACCTACGTCAATAATTATCCCAGGAAGTTCTCTTAGTCACGTAATATATCTGTATATATGCAAAATTTTCAATAACCCATTCGTTTATTAATACCACAAAATTTCACGGGCGTCGCGACGCCTTTCTACGTAACTACGTACGTCGTCTGTCGATTCTTGAAAATGTATCCCGGAATCAAGGAAGAGAGCATCGCGATAATGGTTCCCACGTTTATTTACAGGAAGAACGAGAATCCCCTGTACTACCTGAGACCATGTACCATATATATATATACATATATACATATATACACATATATATATACACACACGTAAATACGAATGAGAGTATTTACAAGGATAATGTCCCATTAAAGGTAAACGTAGGTTCGCTTACGCAACGTGCGTTTATTAATTTGAAATTAACGTGAAATGTGAAAGTGTCTGATCAAGTGGAGAGTCGAGATCAACGTGAAAGCGAGTGAATGTGTATTCGCGTATGTATTGCTTATACATATATATATATATATATATATATATGTATATATTTCATATGTATCTAGAGAGGCAGCGGATATCAAGATTGGAATTTGCATAGAAACGAAGTTATTTTTATTTTCTACTTAAGTTACGGTTTACGTGAAACGTGTATTTTCTTTTTGTACCTAGGAAAAGTCGCACAATGCGCGTAAAGCCTCAGTTCGCACCGATGAAAATTTGTGATAAAAATAAAAATTGCGAGTTATTTGCTTTCAAAAAAATAATAAAACTAATAATAATAAAATGACTCGTAGAAAGAGCGAATTCTTCAGTCTAATTGGAGTCTGACGATACGTGCACGTATGTTAAGTGGACTATGAAACAGGGCGTTTTTGCACACTTGAAAAATAATCTGTTATGCCTTATACATCTACTTAGCGAATATGATAATAAAACGGCATTATAATACCTGGGTATCTTTATCACAGATGTTTAATTAAATATTGAGATAATGAGGCAACGCTTTACTTATCTACTCTTATCTAATCGGTACACTCATTCGGTATCGGATACCAGTCGAATAATAAAGGCATGAGAAATTTCGACTACGGTTCCATTTACCTATATAGTATACATGTACTGTACTATATATATATATATAGAATATATATATATATATTGTCATTAAGTACTGCTGTACTA